>VZTR01013726.1:24004-106826 GCA_013400775.1 Chaetops frenatus | reverse complement strand
TTACATTTTAAGCTTAAACTTGTTTTTCTGTTTTCTTGCAGTGGAAAATTCTTAGACTTTGGTAAAATCATGTTTTTTATTTGCTTATTCTTTTCTTGACACTTATTTACTTGGTAAAAACATGCTTTTGTTTGTAGTTAAACATATCCTTTGCTCTAGCCATAAAAATCTCCTTCCAGCTCATCTTAACCTTTGTTTTCTGGCTTAGCAATCCCAACTTTCAAAACATCTTTCATTCTTCTATATCAAAACTTGCTTTCATTCTATTTCACTTACAAGTTTTACATTCTGAAAACCTTCTGCTAAGCATTCATATCTGTAAGACTTCCCTGATAAACTTTCATCTTCCCCAACAGGCAGGCAAATAGAACTGCAAGTCAATACACCCCATGGATAACAGGGAATGGTTCAGCCTGTAGGGAAGCAGACACCTACATCTGCATGGCTCAGTTGCTCTCCTAACTCCACAAGTGCCCTGACGAGCTCTTCACATACCTCAGCAGAAATTCACACACGTGGCTCATGTAAACACTGCACGTACACACCACATGGAGGGATTAAACCAATCTCTGGGTTCCTCCTAAATCAGATGTTCTACAGCAAAAGGAGGTAAGAGCAAGGTTCTCAGGGGATTTATTCTTGCCCCTAGATGTGTTTCCATTTGAGACTTTCCAGGTCATTAGGGAATACCTGATATCTCTTACTCAGAGCCCTTTGTACTGTAATTCCCTAGATCTCTTCCTGCCTGAAGTCCTCTCCATCACAAACCTAACTCAGAAACTCGAGGCCTCTACCCAAATATCCCAAACCTCTTGTCCCATACCAATTCTTTACTCTTTCTTGCCATAGCACACTGTTCATTGTCCCTGTCCCACAATAAATGGATGACAGTCATCAATGTCATTTAATGTGGGTGAAGTGAAACCCAGTTACTATGACTTTTGGTCAGTCCTGGATTAGAACATGTTGAAGTTTATAGACTGGCATCCCCCCAACAGAGCATGGCACAAGAAACAAATGGAACATGTCTCCTGGGGATCTTTTTCTCTAGAGAATCCAGATGCTTTCAAGGCGCCTGGTAACAGTACAAAATAGTCTGCTATTAAAATTCAAAAGCAAGTAAAATAGCCCTTCCCTGCAGGCTTTCTTTCTATGAAGCATTTCTGATGAGAATCCAGAGTCTCTGCAGAGGCCTGGCATATGAAATACAAATTATATAGCTAGCATTTCCCCTCTTTAGAAGTGACTGTGTGAAGCACAAAATCCCTTTGCAATTCACACTCATGATGAGAGGCAGCTCCTTATGTTCAGACTGCTCCTCTCAGCATGCCTTGGGCTGAAGGCCTGCAAGGCTTTTAGTCCAGGAGCTACCTGCCCTTCCTAGGGTCATCCCAGCTCAGGGGAGAGCACATCTACATCCTTCAGAGCACAGTCAAGGGTCCACAGGCACCCTCTTGTTTTCTCCACCCCCCTAGAAACACACTGGGGCTGCATTTGTCTTTCCATCCCCACCTCTGGAGCCTTCCTGCTGACATTGGAAAGGGCATGTGTACAACCACACATTTTGGGCTATTTTGTCATGGGGATAGGTTAAAAATGAGTCATGGTCGTTTTCACGAATGACTTGCACAGCGGAGTTTTTCCACACAGTGAGCCATCATGAACCCTTAGGTGGAGAAGATAATTGTGACTGGTGTAAAGCTGTGCCTAATTTCCCACTCCATAAAGGGGAGACAATAACTCCCTTTCCTCATGGAGGTGTGTGATGATTTAATCACAAGGCGAGCTCTGTATTTATAGATTTTAAGGACACTGCTATGATTATGTAGTCCTGCCTCCTGCACAACAAAGCTCAAAGCACATCAGCCATGAATGTCTGTGTTGAGCTCATAATTTTGAGCTTGTAGCACATTTCTTAGAAAGAAATTCATGTGACTGATCTGAATGTATGTATGTTAAGCTATGAACCCCATTTTCTATGCTAACTTATGCACAGCATTGTATTTTCCGTTTATAAATTCAGCTTGGGAGTAGAGTCTCCATTTTGTGCTATCTGTTGATTTTATACTTACCACCCATTCACTGCAAGATTGCAATAATGTCAGCCTGCCAATGCTCTGATCAAAGAAAGGATCTGCCACATCCCTGAGAGATGATCACTGAGAAATTGTGGTAAAGCCATGTATGGTCCTTTCACCAGCTGAGTGATATGGCAGAAAATTATCTTCCTTGGGCTGTGAATGGCAGAAGGAACTATTACTCTTTGCAGCTGGGTGGGTCTGTGTTTAGCCCTTCTAATTCATCGTTTGCTTTCTGTTCATCTACCAAATTACAAAGGACAAAGGTTTTTATTTGCGTTTTTTTCCAAGAAAATGAAGATTATCTCTGCGTGATGTCCTCATGAATAAACATAATTCTGACTGGGATCTCTTTGTAGGCATGTATAAGGATGGATCAAAATTAAATTCATAGGATAGGTATGCCCATATGCCCGTAAGTCCAGTCTAACAAACACAAGAATACACTTGGTGAAGGAGCTGAATTCAATTCTCTTCAATTAAAATGGTTTTCATATGGTGAAAAACCTAATTATTTTGAGAAAGCAGTTTAATCTGCTGTATTTCAAAAGAGGTTCAGTTTTGTTTTTTGGTGATGTGACAGGCAGTACTGAGTTTGTTGTTCCCCATCACAGGATTTTGCTCTTGCAAAAGCATTGCCTTGCAAGAGCTAATGCAGCCTAAGTTATTTTTCTTATGCTGTTGAATATGGGATCACCATCATAAATTTGAGGACATTTTGCTCCCCTACTCAACATGGGAGGAAGGGATGTGCTTCCTGATGGGATACATGGAGAAAATGAACCTCTGACTAGCTGTGAGAAGATTTAGGGCTCAGTAAGTTTATCCTTTGTCACATGCAAATAAACTAATCTGAAGACACGGGTGCCGGTTGACCTCTAAAATGCCAAGGAGGTCTGGCCCAGGGGCACAGCATCCTCAAAAGTCTTCGGTTATGAAGACTGTAGATCTCTTATTCTTTCTAAAAGTGACCTGACACAATTAAAAAAATTCCCATACCAAACGTTTGTGGTTTTTCTCTTGCCTGCTGATCATTGTGTCCCCTAAAGAGTGAAACTGACAGCAGATAGGCTTAGTGGGGTGGGAGCCAGGGAAAAGGTGTGGAGCCTGAATGCAGTGTTATGCCTGGAGGCAAGACTGAGATGAAAGAGCTGTGCTAAAGCATCTGACCAGGGACCCACAGCCAGGAGGACCAGGTTGAATCCAGACCAAAAGAGATGTGAGGGGACTTACTAACAGTATTTTGCAGGATATAATTTTTGTGTCTGCTTCTTGTGACCTTTCTGAAATTGCCCACACACCACACATAGCAGGATCATCAGTAGCCAGGAGCTCCTATGGGTGCTCTCTCTTGGGGCTGACAGTGAGGGAGTTCCCTGGATTCCCTGCACTCAGGTTGCTTCTCCATCCTCTCTTCAAGGCAAGGAGCCATGCCTCTCCCTGACTCATGGAAAGAGCATCTGGCTGATCATTGCTGAGGACAGAGGTGACAGACTGGTAGCCAAACAGAGCCAGGGGAAAAGTGTAGATCTGCGTTAAAGACTCCAAGTTTTATCTTCTCTTCACCTACTTGATTAACATGACTATTAACATGAACAGTGCCTGCCTGAACAGTTTTGTGGGAGTCTGGGGAGGTCCCAGGCTATGGAAAGGTGACCTGTTTTCCAGAAGGAAGAGCCTGGTGATAACAGTCTCTCTTATGTGCCTGGTAAAATCATGGACAAGTTACTGCAATAATGTTTGAGAGACAATGCAGTCATTAGTCATAGCCAGTCCATACATGTTTTGTGTTCATGAGATGAGGATGAATGAATTCATCTGCTATGGTGTGGTGACCCTGACCTTTGTAGGCATGAAACCAGGAGGCCTCGGGACAGTATGGGCCATCCAGAGCGTATTAAATTGTGTCCTTTGCCTGCTGAGGAGAGAGACAAGGACACTTTGTGCATAATTGGACGTGGCACACAGCAGCACTGGGCAAAAAGGTTCACAAATCTTTATTTGGAACAAAAAGTGGCCTGTGATGGACCTAGTGCAGAGCTTGGATGGGTGTATTCTTCACTGGGTGAAAAACCAGCTGGATGGCCAGGTCGCAGGTGACTGATTAGGTGACAGGGCAGAACCACTGCTGTCTTGCACAGCCACTTGTGATGTCAGTGGTGACTAATTAACTGATTTGGTATGAATGAACACCTGGCTTTTGCAGTGTCTGACCACCATATGTTATTGTTCCTTTTTCCAAGGCATGAAAGTGGTCCAGCAGGGACAGTCTGCTTATGCAGGTTACACAGAGTATCTGATTATGTGGGTGTGGGGTCCAGGAGCAAGCAAAGGAAGCAGACCTTGTGGTGGTGTGTAGCAGAAAGAAAATGAAACTTCATTCTGTGGTTCTCCTTTTATCAAGTGGGGTTTTCAAAAGTTGGCGCCCTGCCATCTCATTGGCTGGGTTATAACCTGAATAATACCTTGACCAGTGATGTAACTTGTACTTCATTGGTAGAGATGTTTGACAGACAGCTTAGCTTGGTACCAAGGCAAACTGTACACTGCAACATGCTTACACAGATACTGTGTTTGTGACCCCCACCTATATTCCACTAGTAGTCAGCTGGAGGACAATATTACCTGCAGGACATCCCAGCACTGATAACAGCACAGCACTGATAGCAGCAATAAAATTCTGATTTTATTTGGAATAAAAAGGATGTACTCCTTCAAGGACCTGCATGCCATAAGAGGTGCAGCAATAAAACCAATAAGGGCACTGAAGCAAAGACAGAGAGCAGTGCTTTTGGCTTTTCATAAGGATCTAGAATGTCTGACCTGTTTTCCTCTGTCATGGTTTAACCCAGCCAGGAACTCAGCCCCACTCAGCTGCTTGTTCACTCCCTGCAGGTGGGATAGAGAGGAGAATCGGGAGGGTGAAAGTGAGAAAACTCATGGGTTGAGATAAAGAGAGCTTCATAGGAAAAGCAAAGTGTGTGCATGCAAACAGAGCAAAACAAAGAGTCATTCACCACTTCCCGTGGGCAGGCAAGTCTTCAGCCATTCCCAGGAAAGCAGGGCTACATGCCGTGTAATGGTAACCCGTGAAGACAAACACCATCCCTTGCAATGTCCCTCGCTTCCTCCCTCTTTCCCCAGCATGACACCCTATACTCTGGGATATCCCTTGGGTCAGCTGGGGTCAGCTGTCCTGGATGTATCCCATCCCAACTCCTTGTGCACCCTCAGCCCCCTTGCTGATGGGGTGGGGTGAGGAGCAGAAAAGGCCTTGGCTCTGTGGGAGCACTGCTCAGCAGTAACAAAACCATCCTTGTGCTATCAGCACTGTTTCCAGCACAAATCCAAAACACAGCCCCGTACCAGCTACTATGAAGAAAATTAACTCTACCCCAGCCAAAACCAGCATATCCTCCCACTTGGTTACTTCTCTCCTTTTAATAAATCAAATAAAACTGTAGGAGCACTGCATTTCATCTTGTCTGAACTGTTATATTTAATCTCCTGAGTGGGTGGGGTTGGTTTGTGTGGAGGGGAACAGCTCAGAGCCTGAAAACATGAGAGATGACTCTTTGAAGCTTTTCTGATTTCACGGAAAGTTGCCAGATAGCATTTTAATTAGGACCTATCAAAACCAATCAGGAAAAGGAGAAGGTTTGTCAAGTTGTTAGCAGCCGCTAAGCTTTTTAGAGTTTGCAGGATAGGTTTTTTTGCCTTGTGCACAAATTTATTCATCCTAACAATTTTACAGCTGTGCTCTCTTGCTTACAGCACATCTCTCGGCATGAGAAACCTCTTCTATCATCTTTGCTGCTAGCTCCATTGGTAATTTTCCTGCTGGGATGGGCAGGAGCACTCAGGCATTGCCAAGGTAGAGATTAGATTTTCACTTTGCAGTTTGGGATTTTTTCCTGGTGCTAAAAACATTTTCCTTGTGTGTTGATAACGCCATTATTTCTGTTTCATCTGCAAAGTAAGTTGGAACTCAAGGATCCTCAGTATTGACTTAGTGATGTAAAACATAAGCATGATAAACAATCATATTATATAGCCTGGTAGGGAAAAAAAAGGGGAAACCAGCACAACCTTAAAAGGAAAACGAGAACATTTTCTTTAGCAGATATTAGTGGAAAAGGGTTTTTTTCACCCATTTGCAATTCTACAATGTGGTTCACATTATCTCTGGAATTCTTTGCTCTGTTTGCTGTGTTTTCAGAGATTTCGGTCAATAGGGACTGAGTCAAATGTTGAAAGTTAGGATCATCTTGAAGTGTTTTGCTGGATCAGAGATTTCATTATCAAGATACTGGCCACACCATCTCTGACATCCGGGAATATTTCTTGTTCAAAAACACGGTTTAAAATAAAATTGTTCACTTTCGTGTCTAATATGGCCACTGAAGGAAAATATATGACAGCTGGAGGCTGTAAAAACAGAGTAGGATCACTGAACACATCTGGAAATACTTTAATTACTGCACATTCAACTTTGAACTATTTGGCTCCTATGTAAACACAAAACTAGTAATTAAAGTACAAGACTTAACTCATGTGGATTGCCATCTTTTAACTACTGGTTTGGAGAAGGGAGGGGAAAGAGAAGGCGTAATTTTACCTTTGTAGATTTGAAGGCCAAAAGGATCATTAGATGTGACCAGCTATGAAACAGACTGGTGAATTCCACCCCATTGCTCCTCTTTTGAACCCAAACCTTTGAGTTCACCACAGCATATTTTCCTGAAAGACAGTTAATCTTGATAGAAGAACATCAAGAAATGATTCTACACATTGTACAGTGGAAGGAGTACTTATTAAATGAGTTTTAAGAAAGCACAAAGTTAATTAAAACCTTTTCAAGTCCTTTTTTTGAGCAATCTATGGATGTATGACATTAAATTCTATTTGCAGTAAAACAGTTACAAAGAACCATAGTTTTATCTGTAATTAATTATATATTTAACTTAAGATGTGTTAATGAAAATATAATGGAGACCTGAAGGATATGCTACCAAAAATTAGTCAGCTTGGTAAATTATTCTGAGGAGTTGCTTCAAATGAGGTTAAATTTGCTGACTTGCCATGAAACTTTGCACAGTTGGCTCAAGATGTTAAATTAACTGTGCTGTAAAAGTAAAACAGTTTTAAATATCTTCTTATTGCATGGAGACGAGTGGGGTTTTTTATACAATATTAGGGAGGGCCTCATCTCCTGGTCACCATTTTGGGTCACCAAGTTTTTTCTGTCTATGTGAAGGCACAGTGCATGCTTCAGCCCTCTGCAGTGTGCTGGGCTCTGTAAAACCAATGCCAAACTGCAGGTGATGTTATTGCAAAGCACTGCCTTGCCTGTCTTAAAATGCTGCACACCTTGGCTCTTCTGGATTTGCTTCTGTGCTCAAAGGATATCTCTCTGCTATGCTGGTGGAAGCAGCATGAGATGCCCTCACAGGATACTCATGACCTGGCTTGACTGAAGGCAAACTCAAGGTGGGCAAAGCCAAACTGGCATTCTACACATAAAAACAACAAAACTTGTATGAGTCAGTTTGTCTTTGGAAAGCCAGGACTGAAGAAGGCTGGGAGACTGGCTTGATGTCCCAACTCTTCTCTGTGTTGCCAGTAGAGGTGGAAAAACCTGTAAAAAACCTCTGACTTCTGCAGTTTCTCCTCTGCATGCCTTTTTTTTTTTTTTCCTTCTGAGGTCTAATGTAGAAAACTTAAAAATTTGAGGAAATGCAGAAAATGCATGTTATGTGAAATACAGCATTCAGAATAAAACCTGGACATTTTTAGAGTAAGTGTTATATTATTGCTACTGCACTTCTACCTTTTACTAAAAAATATTCCCAATGATATCAATATATATCAAATTGTATAATATTAATAGCAATGATTTCCAGAGTTTTTAGACTTTAGTACTTGTACTTCGTAGTGCTTTGTTATACTGAATTATAGTGGATATATATAACAATGCCTTTTCCCCCAATCTTTCCTCCTGAATGATGAAGATTTTCTTCTCTGTCTGCAAGACAATATGAGAGGATGTAAGCTTTCCTTTTTTCTGCAAGTCAACAATACTGATGCTTTTTTATTTTCAAGTCTATAATTTCCTTACCTATTTTATCAGTATTTATAAAGATAAAACATATGCAGGCACTTTAGTATGCTGCACTATTGTATGTGTGGAGTGTATTTGTCACTACTGGGAAGTAAAAAATTTATTAGCACCACCAAAATGTTTATGTAGCATATAATGATAAAGAATATATTGTTTATTAGATATTTTAAAAGATTGATTTCAATAATGTAAGTAACACTACAGATCTCTTTATCTGAAAATTCAGTGGAATGTTTAAGAAGTAAATTAATGAATATCTGGAATTTTAAATGTTTTTCAAATTTCCTGCTGCAAAGGCTGAAAAACTGAGCAGCGATTTGCCACAAGGTGATAGAAAGAACTAGGAGGTAAGTATAGGTTATAGCTAAGAGAAAAAGGGGCATTAGAGAAAGGACTGAAATACAAGCTGCACTGAGCTGAAAAAGAAGCAAACAGGAGGTGCAGAAGACACAAACAGCAGGAGACATTTGGTGATGCCCATGGATAGATCTCTCTTTGCAGCTGCCAAGACTTTACCTTTCAGGGCCTAATCTCATAGAACAGGTTTTCTCAAAGGAAAAACCTGGGGCTGCTGTGGAATGCCAGCCTCTTCCTCCAGACTCTAGTGGTGGCAGAGTCACTTGAAAGTCGGTGTTATCAGGAAAGGGTTTTCATATTGCAGAATGTCATTGCATATCTCATGGCCGGAGAGCAGAGGCTTTTTGCAGCTCCTCTTGTACTGTGTCTCATGTGTCTCAAGGTCTTTCTGGCTTGTGTGGTACAGAAGTGTTGTAAAAGTGTACGACTGTAAAGTGATGCACTCAGAAAAAAACCCCAGCCCTAACTGTACCTATACAGAGAGGCTCTGAGCTGACTGTCACCTCTCACAGCTGAGATGGTAATACAAATTTCTGAAGAAAGCAGCACCTCAATGCACAAGAGCTGTCAAAAAATCCCCAAATTGCATCTTAGGAACTGTTAGGAAAACAATACAGATCAAACCACGAGATACCATCATGCTGTTGTACAAAACCCTCAAAGAGATCTTGTGAAGTTCTGCTTCCCCTGTCTCAAAACCAATATGCTAGAAGTGGGAATGTCAGAAAGGAGAATAGAGAGGATAATGAAAGATATGACTTGGTTTATGTACAATACAACTGAGAAGACAGGAGTCTATAAAGTCATGAGTGACAAGGAGAAGCTAAACAGGGAATAGCTAATTGTGGTTTCCAATGCAAGAATCATTACATTGGAATGATGGGAGTATTTTGCTGCTTAAAATGAAATTAAAAGGAGCCATATTCCCAAGATGTACAAGGTGCTATTTCTTTCCACAGCAAGGAGGTGAGTTGATTAAGTGTTTGCCACAAAATACTGCTGGTACAAAAAGTTTGAGCTAAGGACAGTATGGTCCAGCTAGACCTTTGGTCTGCCTTGACAAAGCATTTCTTATGTGAACTTGGAATTTGGTGAAAAATTCTTATGTATTGGACTTACAGAACTTGAATTTTTCTGTGTGAGAGTGTCTGGTACTGGGGCTTTTGATGAGAAATTTTATGTGTTGATTCAAAGCTTGTGGCAAAAACCTGACTCTGGTTACCGCATATCCGTGGCACTGAAGTGCCTGACTGATGTCACTCCTGTAATAGAGGACACAATTCCAATGCACTTATAGGATTTGAAGTAGAGAATAAACCAAGAAAACCACTACTGATAGAAGATACACTCCTGAGAGTATTTAATGAGGCTATATTTGAAAATGATACAGGGAACAGTATAACACATGCATGTTTGACCAAAAAGAATTATCCAGTTTCAAAACCAGTGTGGAATAAACTTACAGAAGCTGCAGCTGAGTGTGACACATCGCTGAAAGCCACCATGGCTGTGATTGTGCACCAGCCAGGGAATCACACACGTAACCAATGCTTCCAGTCCCACCTGAAGTGTTGTGGCAATTCATGGCAAGCTATCTGAAGACAGCCCCCCATTGGCTTCAGAGGTGCTGTATTATTTGAAATGCTTCAGATAAATGCAGGAAGTGTAAGTGGATGTACCTTGAAGAGCCTAAAAAAGGGTATAAAAAGAACTATTCAGAGCAAAAAATGCACAGTGGACACGGAGAAGTCTTGAAATGTGTGAAACGTGCTGAAAACTGCAACGAAACAGAAACTTGTGCTAATAAATAAGCACTTGAAGCTGTGGACCACATGAACATGACACATGAGTGACTATTTCTCAGCTTTAGCATACTCATCCTAACACTAATTGCTTTAGTGGAAAAACTAGTGCCAAATCCATCATCAGTCATGTTAGTCTGATATTTGCCAGATGTAGGATCCCAGCAATAATTAGAAGCAAATATAACCCACTGGTTCAATAGACGAGACTTCAAACAATTTGTGGTTTTTCATGAGTCTGAGTTTCTCCCTGACTCAAACCATATAAAAAATGTGGTGGAGGATACCAGCAAAGGTAGATGTCTGCACAGTGGACCCCAAAAATCTGGTGAGTAGGACACAGGGGTTCAAGATCCTGCAGTTGGTGTACACATTATTACCACAGAGGCACGGGGTGATGAAAACTCCGGAGGAAGATCTGTGGAAGAATCAGAGTGCACTTGCAAGTTATTCTGAGTAAGAGGAATAGGGTTATGAAACCTGTCAAAATAGCCCTAAAAGTAAAGGAAAAAATGAGAACGTTGCAGAGCTGTAAAAGAATGAGCAGAGGGACAGAGATGGATGGGCCTCTTAGAAGAGTAGCCAGCACACACAGTGCTTCTGGGAGCTCCTGAGAGACCTGCTGAGTGCTGTTAAAACAGTTAAAGTGGAGCTGAATGTGTTTTTTTTTTCTAAGTGCCGTAATACAAATTGCAATGTGAGCTAATTTATGGCTGAAAAACAGGGAGTTGTGTTATGAGGATATTGATTTCCAGAACAAAAAACAAGGTGATACTGACCAGAGATGCCCAAAAAGGAACCAGCAGGCTTCTGGAGTCAGTTAAATGTCATTACTATAACTTGACTTTTCTACTGCCTGTTCAGCTCAGGCTGCCATCCTGATGGGAGCCTGAGACAGTGTTTTGATTCTTCCTCCATGAAAACCACGGCCAAAACCTTTTCCTTTTGGCATCCCAGGCTGGTGACAGAGCAGGACACAGCCTCTGGCTCCCTGTTTTCTGTTTACAAGTCATGTAACCAGACTGTGAGTGTTTCAAGCTGACGTGTTGCCAGTTGTTTTACCTTTAAAACAATCAGAGGAGAGAAATAGGCTGCTTGCTGCTCCTGTGATCTCCCATTGCATCTTTCTGCCATGGCTTGATGCTGAGCAACATGGGGACTAGAAAGCTTCCCAGGAATTCATGTTGGAGCCAGACATAACATAGCAGAATGATATGGACAAGATGAGACCCACAAGACACAAATTCTGAATTCCTGAAGTAGAGTAATACCTTGTTTAGTAGGAGAAGTCCTCTTACACTCAGCTAGGGGAGCTCAGCCTGTCTGAGATCCACCACCTGTGGATTTTCACTTATCTACAGCCGTAGGTGGCAAGATACTCAGGTGTTTTTTGCCCCCCCTCTATTCACCTCTGGAAAATGTGTTCTTCCAATGCAAAACACATCACATGATTCAAGGAAAAAGCCTGAATATCCTCAGCTCTCTGGCATTACGGGTAATGAGCAGGAGCTGAGGCTGAGTGATGGTGTGGACCTTGTATATCTGGCTTCTGCTGGTTTTGCTCCACACTGAGCAGGGCTGAAGGAGTACAGGATCCCTACCTCCACCATGTGGTGCTTGGGGCGCCTCTCCAGGAGGAGAGGAACTAATTTGCTTCCTCTTGCAGCAGGTTTTGCGTTTGTATTCATGGCTGTCATCATCCATTGTCCCAGCTGTCTCGCTGAGCGTGTTTGATGAGGGGAGTCACATCATATGGCCCGAGTAAAAATGTTGATTATTCTGTAGTCCTGCTCTGAGGGAGTTCCCAATGAGAGAAGGAGCTCAGCTCTGGGCTCTGCTTCAGCAAACATTTCTCTTTTGCATAGGGTTGTCTGTACAGCCAAGACCCCAACCAGACCATCTCTTTTGAGATGTTTTTGTATTCTTCATAACTCCTGGCTTCCTGTGTTACAGCTGTTGCAGTCATTTTTTTCACCAGGTAAAATCAGGAGAAGTGAGATTATCCCCAGCTACATATCATCCAAAACACAGGTGTCGGGAATAGCCATGGGGGTGCCCAGATTTGGACTGAGGCAGGGCAGAAGCTGGGTTGCCCACAGCTTGGATGAATACAACCACAGCTGTGTCACAGCTGTGAGAGGGACACAGCAGCAGCCCAGACTGTAAATGCAAGCAGGGCTTGGCAGTGGTCCTGAGAATGCTTAACTCCCTGGTGTAGGTAATCCATTAAAGGTGTTTGGTGGTTTTTTATCCCTTCTCATCCTGTTATAAGTCCAGGAGCATTTTTGAACCACTTGCTCATCTCATGAATATATAAGACTTTCCTTTGGCTGTAACCTCCAGTGGAGGCACTGCCAATGGCTCACAGGAGTCTTGGCAAACCAGAAGATTTGCTTTTCATTACCGCTTGTACCAGTGATTCATGTACTCTTTGGCTGGCTGGTTCATTGATGTTTCTCCGTTTCCTCAGGTCCTTGAACTCTGTAGCCCAAATGTGGTGTATACATGAAACTATTAACTGCTGCAGTTGCTTCTCCTTCACACAAATTCAGACACTAACACTTCACAAATGAGTACAGAGCCAAGAAAGCTAGATTAGAAGAATAGCTGAAGCTTTTCCTCTCTCATTGTTTTGAAGTGTGGTTTAGCAAAATCAATTCTAATCTCTTAAAAAAAAATGATGCCAGTAGCAAAGTCCTTCTGAACTTTAATGACTATTTCCCAAATATGACTGGGAAATTCCTGCTATTTTCAGTTGAATAGGGAGTTTTACAGAAGGTTTTTGTGAAAATAGATGAAATATTCTGATCATAAACAGCAAGTGATAAAATAAGGATCTCCTAAACCAGACTGAAAACTGACTGCTCTGCAGTGCAGCTAAGAGGCTAATCTTTGATGAAGGTTGCCTGCAGTGCAAGTCTGCCGGGCTATCATTTCTTAAATCATAGTGGTTTGCTCGATTTTCTTTTGAGGGAAGGGAATGTGTAAAATTAAAGTCAGCAGACCCCTAGTCTCTACCAGCAGAATGGGTTGTAAAGTGCATCTTTGCAATTCTCTGTCTTCCCTCTGGAGACAGAGGATATTCTTCTCCCTTTATTGGTTTGCTGGAAAACCAGTTTATTTTGCAATTCTTCACCAGTCTGGGGTGGGTTTTTTTTTCGCTTTTCCTTTTTTTTTTATCACACTGTGATGTCATATTGCAAAAAAATAACATTGTCTCTTCAAGGCACTGTGGGGAAAATCTCAGTGGTCCGTGGGTATTTGTACATATGAACTTGTTTTCCATTCATTGGGGCTCTGCTGGTTATCACCATGAGGCATTTGTCCCAACACGATTTATTTCTTAAAACAACCTCTTACAGTTCTTCAGTGCCCAACATGGCTCTGAATTTGGAAGTGGCATCAATTACAGATTGGGTCACACTTGCAGTTCAGTGTCCCTTTGTGAGCCCTGAGAGAATCCAGGATGGCCTGATGTTCCCTGGTAGATAAATTTAGGTGTGATGGAAGACCTGCATTCAAGTTATGAATCACAGAAAGGAGGAAAGCAAAATCCAGACAGAAGTGCTGGATCAAATCCTGCAGGTGATGAGGATTTACACCCCCGGAGGATTTACATCTGTTGTGGGCACAGCTCAACCCAGGTGCAGTAGTGTGTGGTTCTGCATCAGAGCCAAGACATCATCTTTGCTCCTCGGCTGTTTCTCACTCATTTCAGTGGGGTTTAGATCATCATGGATTTCAAAACTTCACCTTTTCTACTTCTGATAGAGCTCACCTGTAGACTCTTAACGTGCTCCTTGGGGAAGCCCTTTCCAGCTTTCTTCCCTATTCCTTTTCCCCAGGCTAGGAATGTCTGTGTGCGGAGAAGGGCAGCTTGGGACACTTCCCAGCTGAATTTGACTGAAACTTGCCAGATTCAGAAAAAGCATTCATAGATATTTCTCACTCAAGCTACAATCAGCGGAACAATTTAAAAAACCCCTCTGATTTCTTATGTTTTGCTATTTTTTAACGAGTGGGAAAGCCAGTTATATTTTGGGAATTCTCATCAGAAATTTCAAATGCTATTAAAAAACGCAAAAAAAATTATCCTGCAACTCTTGGGAATGTTCTCCTCCTTCTGTACCTCCTGTTGCCTTGGGATCTGTGTTGCCATCCCTACCTTTAAGAGAACTCTCATCACCAGTTTGATGCCACTGAAAAACATTGATGCTGGAGGAAAGTCATTCTCAGGAAAGGGTCATAAAGGCAAAAAGAGAGATTGCAGCTTGATCTTTTTACAGTTCATCTGTTCTTTTGTAAAAGCCTCATTTCAAAGGATCATAGAATGCTTTGGCATGGAAGGGACCTTAAAGACCATCTCGTTCCAACCCCACTACCACAGGCAGGGACACCTTCCAAGAGACCAGACCTTGCCCAAGCCAGTTTGACAATAAAACCCAGCATAATGGGATTTGAAATGCCACTGTAATAACAGCAACAACATAATTGCCTTTGTTTAGCATAAAGTTCCTTTTAGCTAGTTTTATGAAGGCTCTTGGGTTTAGATGCTGATAAATTAACATAAATTGCCATCTTATTAATGGCTCCCACTCTAATCTTCCTTGTGATGAGAAAGACTGGGATGAAAAGTCCCAGCAAAAGTTGCATTTTCTGGCAGGTTGTTTATTATTATTATTATTATTATTATTATTATTATTGAGGTTAGTTTTTTTTATTGTGTGTGAATTTTTTTATTATTGTGTGATTAATTTTTGGGAGGGGTTTTGTTGGTTTTTTAAATTCCGTCTAATTGTAATTAACTAACAGTTGAGAAAGTCAGCCTTGCAATTGCTGGGGTCCAAGCTGCAGCTGTAATTTAGAGGACTGGAATAATCACATAATTACTCTGCAGTGATTACAGGAGGCTTGCATGGTCAGTGGATAAGAGAGATTAAATGGCAGTGGGAAAAAAGAGGCAGACATATGTTGCTAGTTAAGTTAACTGCTTTATATTAATCCTGGCCTGCCCAGGGGGAGTGCCACACTCCTGCCAGAGGATAGAATGCACAGAACCTTTGCCCAGACTGTGGGGCAGAGAGACCTGGTGCCCCAGTCCCATTGAGTGGAAAGACCAGTTTTCCAGGAGAAAAATAGGAAGGTTAACTCCTGGAGGTAATCTGCTTTTCCTTATTCTGGCATTGCTTCCATGGCAGTCTTTACGTGCATTTTCCTTGAGATGGCAACCTAAACCTCATAGGCTGCAGCAGGAATTGAATCACACTTGTCTGGAGCAAGGTCTGGTGCAGCATTTGGCCCAACAATGCCTTGAGCTGTGCCTGGGAGACAAGTAGCCTGATAACCAAACCACGTTGCTCTTCTTTGTTAAAACAAGATATTTTAAATCAGGTCTGAATGCTTAACAAGGCAGGTTGGAGGGGCTTGAGTCAAGTGGTGTTTTTCTCAGGTTATTTGCCATGCAAAAGGAGGAAACATGGTTTTATGTCTGTTACTGATTCTCCATTAAAAGCAAGCTTTAAAATCACAGTTGTTTTTGTCAGTGATGAAAAGAAAACTGGTGAGATTTTAACAGGATGCTGCAGCCTACCTTTTCATGTAAGAAACTGTTAAGAATCTTTGTTCCCACCTCAGTTGGGCAAATGGGACCAGCAAGGCAAGGAGCAATGTGGGATCATTGTTTCTTTTTCTAGCCTTGGGGCTTGTCCACAGGTCTGACCCTGCACAGAAGCATGTTTGAATTTAACAGGTGTGTGGCAAGGTTAGGTTCAGAGTGTCCATGGGCTTCACAAGGCATTTATGGGCACAACTGTGTATTGGAGTTGTGTTCCCCAGGCATCTCTGGATGCTGCAGAGTGACACAGAATAGATATTTCAATTGGAAGGGACCTACAAGAATCCTCTAAGTCCATCCATCTGACCACTTAAGGATGACCAGGTTAAAGCATGCTATTAAGGGCATGGTTCAAAGGCCTCTTAAACACTGAGGGAAACATCCCCATGCTTTGGGGAAAATCTGTAGGAAAGCTTAAGACATAAAGCATCCTATCCCTGCTCCCAGCCCTGTCCTAGCTATGCTGCTTGTTGTACGATTTTCAGGAAGGTAGATCCACTCATGGAAGTGTCCAGAAGAGCTGCCATCAGGGATGACCTGGAAAGGCTGGTGACTTCTGTGCATGAGGACAGTGATTTGCTGAGAGCAGGGCATTCCAGACTCTGAGCAGAGGTGACTGCTGGAGGTGTTGGCAAAGACCGTGTTTCCTAGGGGGTTGGCTTGCTTTATTCCCCTAAAAGCTTGGGGGAAAAAACCTCCCATGAGATACAAAATCTGCTTTAAAACAGTGCTGGATGGGGTCCCTCAGTGGGGAAGGGGGGCTGCCTGAAATCTGCTTCCCAAACACTGCTGCGTTATCAGTTGCACGGGTGCCGTGTACACGAGGGTGATGAAGACAGGATAGGAGGGGATTAGTAGGACATTGCAAACAAGTTTGTGCTAAGTGGCTTAGGGTTCATCCTGTCCTGCTTCTAAATACTGACTCCTGCTGCTTTCACCTTCCAAAACACATAAACTGTTGATTTTGATTAGTAAATGAATTTATACAGATAAGCTTCAGCCATACGTTAACAGCAAGGTGTGCCCCACCACCTTGTCTTTGACATTCAGAGCCGAACTCATGGCATTTTGGTGCAGGGTGTCCATTCTGACGTTCATCTGAACTGCCAAACACAGCCCCATCCATGCTATGAGAGTGTGTAGCACGTTTACCCCCTCTGAAAATCAGTCCTAAGTCCTGTAACTCATTCTTGTGAGCCTTGGCAACCAACGGAGCATTACAGTGCAGAAAAAGATGGAGAGTACTGAAGAGCTCCTTAGTTCCCATTGTCCTGTCTCTCTTTCTGCAGCTCCTCTGCACCCATTTAAGTCTGAAGTATATGTAGCTATTCTAGAAGAACAGAAGTAACTAACAGCAGAAGTCAATTAATGCTCTGCTGACACAGTTCACATGGGGGAAACAGCCTTTCTTCAGGATGAGTCAGGTTCTTGGCTTTTCCTTGAGTTTCTTACCACTGTTTTCAATAAGAAGGAACAGTTGCATCACATCTAATATGCAGTGGGAAGCTTAAAAACATTCCTAAACTCCGTGTTACCCTTCTGCATAGCCTGGGCCCTGCTTGACTTGGTTGTCCAAATCTACCAAAACTCTTGGCCACAGAGTAGATTCAAAAGCAATTTAGGAGATCATTACCTCTAATTTGTTTTGTATTCCTCTCTTGGAAACCTGAAGAGCTGCTAGCAGTTTCAGAGTGATTATGGGGGTTTGCTCCTGGTAAGTAAAACTCCTTGGCAGGAGGCAGAAACTTCTTTGCAGGATGTGGGGAGCATTTCATGCTATCACTTCCAGGTTGACTCCTTGCAGCATCCCATTTAGGTTCTCCCTGTGCAAGAGAGCCTGGCATCAGCCTACAAATGAGCAACTCTGGCTTTTCCTCACTTTATTTTAGGACCTTTGAGGCTTGTGAGTTTTTCTATCCTTAGATAGATATCCTCAGGTGCTTTTATCGCCTGACATAGGCTTTTGCCACCTTTGTGTCTGATGCATGGTAAAGGATCATGCCTGTGACAAGCAGAGGGGAGACTGCTTGACCAAGCTTTCTTTCCTCTTCTGATCCTGAACCTGGGTTGCTTCCCCTTTAATATTTGTCCATGTGAAGAGCAGGGGACTGTTTTCCTGCACTAAACCAATACTTTTATGGTCCTAAAACATATCAGCATCCAGCCTGCCCTCTGCCAAGGGTAACACCACCATCCCCAGACTCAAAACTTGTCCATCATCACGTAAGACCATGGCAGAAGCACCCAGACTGGTCCCATCCCTGTAAACAATGGCTGCAATCGATCCCTACTCCCACACAGAGCTATTCTGATCCATGTAGAGGGAGTCAGAGCACCCAGAAGATGCTATGAGCTGTGTGGTCACAGCAGGTGGTGGGGCAGCTCTCTCATCTCTCCCCTCTCACAGACCACTGCTCACCAAGCGAAATCTGTGGGGCTCTCTGTATCCACCTCTGAGGTGCCATTGGGTGGCTCCAGTAGAAGGGACAGAGCAGATGTCACTGACTGTGGGCTGGTGGAGCCCGAATGGGAGGAAGCAATAAAAGAGCAGAAGCTGCAATGAATGGGGAAGCACGCGGCTTTCCCGATGGAATGCTGTGCTCCCCAGTTCCCTGTATCACTTTTGCAGGTGCTAACAGGCACATCCAACCTCTCCACTCCACACCTGCCCGTTTAAGCTCCAAACTGGCTTCTTAGAAAACCTCTCCATTCTCCATAGAAGCTGCGGATGGTGGCATCAGTTCACGTTTCGCTGTGAGGTGACTGTTTCTGGATTAAAACATCAAATCCAGCACAATCTCTGGTGGATGCCGTGGCGTCAGGGCTGCCCACTCCAGGAGGTGGCAGCCTCGCACAGCGCAGGGCTCTCTTGCGCTCGCCTGACCCCACACAGCTATTCGGAAAGGGCATAAAATATTCATTTGCAGATGTATTTGAATCTGATTCCCCACCACCACCTCTTTGTATCTGAACGATTTCTTTCTACCCTTGCCGGCACAGCAGTTTTCCAGAAAAATGAGACTTCACTATCTTGTCTATGTTCAGACTTAAGCAGGGTTGGCTTTTTTTTAAAAATTTAATTTAATTTAATTTTATTTTATTTTATTGTTGTTGTTGTTGTTGTTTGGTTGTTTTTTTCCTTTCTCTTGTTTTTGTTTTTGTTTTTTGTTGCACTGTGGAAAAAAAATAAAATTACAACTAAGGGCTTTAAAGCTAATCTGAGGTTTCTGGTACATAGAAATCATTAAAATCCAGCATGTTTTACAGCAGAAAAGGTGAAGTGAATTTGCAGAGTGCCTATTTTCCCCTTCCCCATGTTCATATTAAAGCTTGCTCATAATATTGAATGAGCCTTTGGCCAGAGACGTGCCGAGCCTTGCCCCTGTTGATCAACAGGGATTAAAAAAAGACACCTGGGACTGCTCATGCTGAGGTAATGAAACAGGAATCTGAGAGCTCTGGAGAGCAATTGGGAAGTTTCTTTTCTTATTGCTTTGGCTGGGGCAGGCTTTCCCCCAGATTTAGTATTCTGTCCGGGAGAATATAAAATAATGAGAGTCCTGCTGCTTCCTAGGGGAGACCCTTGAATTGCCTTGGAGATATCCCTGTCAGCCTGAGGGTTTTTTCAGTCTAAAGCTGACCTGAAAAAAGGAGCAAAGAAGAAAGCAGGGGGAACATGACCTGTTTTGATGCTTTCTGGTGGTCAAAAATTACTTTTTTGTTTTTTCTTTTCTTTTCTTTTCTTGGTGGTGGGAGTTGTTTGTTGATTCATTCTATGTAAGAAACACCAAGGTTAGGGAGCTTACTGCTGAAAACATTTCTCTTTGGAAAATGAGAGGAACAGGGTATTGGTCACAGTGTGCTCTCAAGGTCTCTGCAATCGATGGGGAAGGGATGCTATGAGGCTGAAAAAACACAGGGTGTTTCACTGTTGTCTATTGAAAGGATCAAAAGCTGTCACAGTAAAAAAAAAAGAGAGAGCAGCTACTGGAGCAGTCAGGGGAGGAGAATATGGCTGTGAGATGTGGGGTTTACAACAGGCTGGCTTTAGGGCATGAGGAATGCAAACGCCAAGGAGTTCCACCAACGTATTTTTTCAAGTCAGGAGGAGGAAACCCAGAGTGCCCTATGCAGAGGGCTGGAAAAAGCTGCTAAGAAAGAGAGGCAGCAAGGAGAAATCCATTGCTATTTCAACTTGCTTTTAGCAGCTCTAAAGCTGCCCGGATGCTGAATGTGGACCTGTTGTGTCTCTGATGTTGCCTCTTGGGCTCTCACTGCTGGCTGCAATCACTGATGGTCCCCCAGGAAAGCCATTATTCCACACATTTATGGCACATTCGGAGCTGCTCTGCTGTGCAGAGCTCTGCCTGGCTGCAGCTGGTCCTGCAGACAAGCTGGGAAGGGCAGATGTGCCACTGCAGTGGCTGTTTTATGGGGCCCTGTGTGCAAATTACACCTGCCACACAGCCACCCCACCTCTGAGGAATGGATGTGGGAAGTTTAGCAGTCATCTGTTAGCAAGTTAAGTGAAGTGGGGAGCTGGGCAAATCATCAGATGGGTTGGGGTTGGAAAAGATGTTTAAAAGTCAACTGGCCCAACTGCCCTGCAATGAGCAAGGACACCTTCCACTCAATCAGGTTGCTCAAAGCCCTGTCCAGCCTACTGTTGAACACTCCCGTGGGTGGAGCATCCACCACATCTCTTGGTGACCTATTTTATCACCCACATCATAGAATATTTCTCCCTTAAAACAGTGGCTCAACTCATTGTGTAATTTGTGTCCAGTCACTTGAGCAGTAGTGCCTGGGCATTGCTCATGTTTCCCTTTGGATGGATATGAAGGCTCAGGCACTTGGAGCTGCAGCTGCAGGAAGAGCCACCCAAACCTGGCTGCTTTTGGTAAGCTGTTGCCTTAGATTAGGGGTGGGAGAAGGTGTTCTGTGGGGTACAGTTGTGGCCTCAAAGTAGTTTAGGAAGTTGGATCACAGTAGCTACAGGGATGAGCCAACAGAAGATGAGAAAAGTTAAGAACAGAGTTTGCAAACAGTGCTGGGGATTCAGTGAAGGAAAGTCCAAGGATAAATCCTCAGTGGGAAGTAATTCCCAGTTTCTATACATCTAGATACAGGTGATCTAGTCCACTTTCATCCCATTGGGATGTAAAACTGGCTATGCAGCTTGTGAAGGATGTGCCAGCCTTCTGCTGGGTATCCATCTTGGTTAGGCCTGGTGCAGAGCCTGGCAAGTCTGTCATCACCCTGGACCCTTTCTGAGCTGCTCTTTTGTTCACTGGAGCAAAAAAAACAGGTCTTGTGTGAGGGGCTGAGCAGCTGGGGCCACCACCTGAAAATAAAAGGCCACAGGGATAAAGGAGAGCTAGCGGAGCCCCTTTTCACACAAAGGAGAATAAACATATGGAATAGGTTAACATGTGAGGTGGCTGAAACCGTGCTATAAATAAGTTCAGGAGGCATGTTGACAGGCTGCTGGGAAAAAAAAAACCCACGGTAGGGAGGAAGGGATTTTGGATATTAGGATGGGAGTGAAGGGACCCAAAAGGTAAGCTTATGATAAAGGGAAAATAAGATGGACAAGCAGCCTGGTCTCTTCTTGTTCCAGCTGTGCTGTGAGTTGGAGGAAAGAGCTGTTTCTTACCCACATGTCTGAACCAGCAGCGATTGTTCTGTTCAGCATAAGGAAGGTTTTGCCCATAAGACTGGAGAGTGCTGAAGAGAGCTGGCAGCATGGTGTAAGAAATTGGGTGTTACCTGCCTTTGTTTTTGGAGCTGCTCTAAAGGGTGGATATGTGGGTTTGGAGGTTTGTATTGATCAGAAATCTGGAGGTGGGGGATGTCTCCTGACAGTGTCTTGCTGAGAGGGGAAAGCGCGAGGGGCCAGGGAAAGGACCTCAGCTCTGCAGAGCACCTCGGTGAGGAGCAGTGGCAAAGTGCAGAGACCCCTCTGCAATGAAGCGTGAAGAGGCCATGTTGTGATGGAGAGAGAGCAGAGAGAGGAGCTGCACTGCAGTGGTGCCTGGGGCTGGTGGGGACATGGAGGTCCAACACTGCTGTGAGAAAGATCAGAACCTACTCCTGCCTCAGCCCCCAGTAACGTTAATTTCTCGATGCCGTCAACAGACATGGGGAGAAAGGAGTGGTGAATTCAAGTAAACTACTTGGGTATAGCAGATGATTTTTGTTTGCCTTGCCCAGGCAGCTCTTTAAAAACTAAAATATTACCCCAGTCCACCAAAGCCATCCATCTCCAAGATTTTATGAAATATTTTATTTTCCATGTAACAGACCTCTTTAATAACTCTGGACTGGAAAATCCCAGCACTTAAACAGAAAATGTGTCCTGAGCTTTGCAAAGGAAGATATTTCTAAAATCCTCACATGGACAAGCATCCCCTGGCCAAATGGAGTAAACATCCTATGCTGTGATACTTGCAGATTCAGCCAAACTGATTTTACCAGCTATAGTAGCCACTTTTTTTGGCTGCCATGGTGGGATATGAGCTGGGAATCTCCAGAGTGAGAAGCCAAAGTTTGATAAACTGGAATTTTAAGTGGTGTTAATGGTGTGTTGAACTTCCAGGGAATGCAGCTGATAGGTTTTAGGGTATTTCTGATGCTTATTCTGACAACAAACTCCTGATGACTGCTGTGGCTTGCTGGAGCCTGGCATCATTCAAAACAGAAAGGAGACATTAAGCCCCTGAGTTGATTTCTTTGAAAATTAAACTCTTCTCCTACCCAAGTGACCACTAAAGACATCTGTCTTGCAAAGGTATTCTGGAATTCAGGTTGGGACTTCCTTCCGCACCTGGACTGTGACAGGCCTTTCTGAGATTTAAGTCAAAAATTTTGGGATGCTATTGCAAGTCCAATAGCTACAATCTGAGCAGTGTGACCTAAGGAGCAACAGGTGTGGTGAAAATTGCTGGTGAAAATGGAAGCATTGAAGGAACATTTATGGCAATCATAGAATCGTAGAGCTGAATTGTTTAGGCTGAAAAAGACTCTGTGATGATTGAGTCTAGCCATTAACCCAGAAATGCCAGAGCCATGTCCCTAAATGCCACATTTACATGTCTCTTGAATCCCTCCAGGGATGGTGACTCCACCAATGCCCTGGGCAGCCTGTTCCAATGACTCTGGTGCCTGTGAATGCTGAAATGCCTGGGCAAATATGTGTGGCTTGTGTGAGTCACCACAGTTTGTGACTTCCAAAATTCCAGTTAAACTGAGATGCAGGCATGTAAGTCCCTTTGCAGATCTGGGCCTTGGAGCAAATATTTTAGTTCTAAGTTTTCCCTATAAATGTACAGAAAGTAACTTAATGTGATGTTAGCCTATAGATATCACAGTCTGGTGAAAGCATCATCAGATGGTTCCTCAGAGTTAATTCATCCATTCATTATTAATGTGTGCCTGGAATTTCAATTTACTCTCTTTAAAACATGATTGATGCTAAGGATACAGCACATAACAGTCACACTGCACCAGGTCATTCTTTGCACTCAGCAGAAAAACCCAGGAGCTGCTTCATGAGCAAAATTGGGCCTTTTGCTTTGCTTTCTGTGCAAAAGTTGGACTTTTCTGGTCTCTCTATGGTAGCTGCTTTTCCGTTGCCTCTTTCGTACTTCATTGCCACACTGTAAATTGGGAAAACCAGAAAGAAATGAAGAGGAAACACAGGAAATGTCACTACAGGGCTTGCAGCTTTAATGCAGGCAAGGTAAAAAGGTGCTCAAGGGGTGCCCCACGCATTGTCACCATGCCAGAGCATCAGAGCAGTGTCACCATGGCACGTGGTCACTGCCACCCTCCTCATCCTCCTCTGCCTCCTGCGAACTTGGGCGGCGATTTCCTGAGTAGCTTGGCCAGGCTCCAAGCTATGCTCTGAGCCAAACCCTGGCCTGCAGTCATACAGGAGTTAAGGCCTCATTAGTTTCTTATTCCCATGTCAGCAGGCTGTTAGCAGGCTCTGAATTGGCCAGCCAGTTCCTGGAGGAGAGCCAACCTGCAGCAGCATGGGCTCAGTCCCCCCAGCAGGCCCTGCTGCTGCTGGAGACATGCATTGTGCATGCATCCCATGACACCAGCCCCAGTTCTTCTTCTCTCAGGGGATCCCTCTTGAATAAAGTTTTGTAGTAGACAGTCGCAGTACTTCCATGCCAGACTCTGCTTTCGACCCAGGCTCCTCGGAAAACATTTCTCCACCAGCTACTTCTCATCTCTTCCCTGCTCCCCAAATTCCTGGGTGTCTTGATCCAGAATAAGCTTTTCTTGATTGCTTAGTTCCCCAGAGAGCTGACTGTAACCCTGTGTGTTGTGTTGGATGGTGCTCTCCTCTGTGAAGCAAACATCTAAAGAGTTGGCTACCCTTTCATCTCTTGAGCCAAATTTTCAATGCTAAGTAAGAGTCAGCAGGGTTTAACCTGGTCTTCAGATCTTCTTCTGGACAGCTCCAGCCTTAGCCTGCAAAGAGCTGCTCTTTTCATCTGGCACCAGGCACAAAACCCACGGGCAAGAGATTTTCTTCCCTTAGATGCATGTGGGGGAAGTACTGTTGCAAATCATGCTTAAAATTCAAGCTGGGCAGAAAAGCTTTGAAATGCTTTTAAAAGGCTCAGCAAAACATTTATGTATGGCTGTGTAACTTATCCCTGGAGTAGGGAGAAAGTGAGAACTGCTGGTGTCCCACCATGATTGGGGTTTTTTCACCTATTCCCTCTTGATCTCGTTCATATTTCTTTCATTTTTTTTTTACCCCCCCATTCCTAGATCTCACCGGTAATATGGCCCATATGTTTATTTTCTTTCCAGTGACACCAGCATTCACATTGCACACTTCTGCACTGCCATGTTTTCCCAATGCACAGTGGTTTGTTAGGAGGAATTTCAAGGCTTTCCATGATTTCCAAAGTTGGCAATTAGATCACTGCCTCCCCTCTGCCTCTTGCAGTGAAAATAAACTCCCATTTCCTTTACTTTCCCTCATACCAATACCCAGGAATGTTTTATGACTTCTCCAAAGCTTTGCTCCCCTAGGTAACTGCAGAGTATCTGAGACAAGGTCATGGATCACGTACGTGCGTCTCTAGCTGAGATGTAGCCATTCCTTTGCAAAGCAAAACGTCTTCTTGCCCCTGATTTCCACACTGCAGCTTGACACCTGCTCAGTTGCTTTCTCTTCTTCAGTGTTGCAGATGGGAAATATTTCCTGCCCTGGGAAATGATTGCAAAGCACCCTCTGGTCTTCTGTGTACATCTCACAGGGCAAAGCAGTGGATTTCTTTTTTTGTTTATTCATGACTTAGAACAGCAAGTAATTTACAGAGAAAATACCTTGGTGGTGTTGGTGGGCTTGTTAAGGATGGGAAATTGCAGATTCAGAAACAGAGGGGCATTTTTCCAGACTGACTGACCACTTATTGAATCACATCAATTCCCTCTTTCAGGCAAAATATCAGCTCAGGACAGCAAGACTTTGCATAATTAGATTTCACCATGTCCCACTTCTCTTTAAGGAATGGACTCTGCAATGGTATGAGCTTATAGGGGAGATTCAGTGAGATTCAAGGCATTCAGTGCTGCTTTCTGAAAAGCTGTGAAAGCTTGGCAGAGATTACATCAAACTTACCTCTAGGAAAATAAAAAATATAGACTGTAAGAGCTAAGCAGTTAAACAGTAGGAGAGAATCTAGGGCATGTTCATGAGGAAGTTTTGCAAATCCTGGTTAGAAAATCTCAGTAATATTTCAGGGTAGGTGAAACAGAGATTTAATAGGAAGAAAATATCCCATGTACTATGGAGGAACTGTTCCTAGCCAGAAATCTTGAGCAGAGGGGATCAAGTACAGTGTTTCTTTCCTAGAAATTGCTGCTGAAATCAAAGATATCAACAGTGTGCTTGAGTAGCCCTATGGATTGCTGTTCATTCATGCTAATAACTTCGAACAAAGAGAAATTTCACCAGCAAGTGGCACTTTTTCCAGACCTGTGCTGTCAGACGGGAAGCTCAATACAGATTTGAGCTGTTTGAGGTCTGAAAGCTGAGTCATTCAGAAGACCTAATGGCCTTCCTGTCAGATTCCTTAAATGACAAAATTCAAATCTTCTCGCTATCAGCTGTGACTTTGGTTATGCCAAAATTTCATGAACTGTTTCTTTGGGCTTTTTATGTGAGTTATCACAGTCTGAGATGGGAGCATTATCCCTACGCCTTCATTCTCAAGAACTGATACTTCTTTCTTTAGCAAAAGAAGAGGATGCAAAGTCGGGAATGTGATGAACTCTATGGTTAGGAGACAATTTCTGTCCTGGTTTAGGAGGTGTTTGATGTTTATATTGTGCTCCTTAATTTTTTACAGGTGGATAGTTAATGTACAGTTTTCTCTTTCTGTGTTGAGCGTAGGAGCTCTGAGATCAGGAAAAAATGATTTCAACATCTTGATGTTTTCTTTTATATGTGATAATGAACTTTTGCATCATACAAATTAAGGTCACATGATCAAAAATCTGTGATATATTTCCTTTTCCTCAAGTGATGACAGTCACAGAACCAACCTTGTGCTGCGTGTAGCATGACACTGAAAAACACTATGCAATGACATTGCCTGGTTTGCTATTTCAATAGCAAATCTGGTTGAGGCCCTTAAAAGCTCTTCACCTTTTCTCTCATGTCCACACTGTCCAACGGTAATGTACCTGTACCATTTCCATGACTAGGAAGGCTCTACTAAGGTAGAGCCATCCTCTGGCAACAAGATATTGGAGGATCCTGTGTAGCATTTATTTTACACTGTACCTGGGCATTTGTTTAAGCCATCATGCAAAGTCAAATTTGTCTAACTTGAAGAAAACAGAGGAAATCCAGTTTTTGTGTTTCAGGTAGATTCTAAAGTTGTTAAAAAATATTTGCTGACCTCAGAAAAATGGAGCTCTTTTACATTGCAGTGAGTCTTCAAGCTATGCAGCAGAGGAAGTGGGGATAGGTGGCTTGAGCTGTCATGAAGGAATCAGATTCTGCTTAAACGCCTAGATTACCCATTTATTGGAACTGATTTCCAAGAGAGTGGGATTTTCTCTGAATTACACAAAAAGATATCTCCTAGCTTGTACCGTCTCTTCCAAAAAGAGTCTGGAAAGATCCCGTTTTCTAAAAGTACTAAAGGAAGCTCTGGATGCTTAGCCCTATACCTCATTTTATACTCTAGAAGTGTTTTAAACTCCTCACAGACATTTTGTATTCATGGAGTGTGAGTTTTCTGTGATACAGCTTTGGGTGAATATTGATTTTGTACCATGCTCCACGAAGTTTCACTTGTGCACTATGGAGAGGAAAAGCCCTGGATTAAAGCTGCTGTGAGAAAACTCAGTCATGCAACTCATGTATGTGAACTTGTATAGATTATGGCCATGCTTTATCTCTTGGATGAAAGCCTTCTTCCTTGGCCTGAGAGCTGGCTGCACAGGGACACACAGGGCACGTGGGAATGCACACTCACTGCCAACTCGTTTTGCTGCTGTCTCACCACAGTTCATTCTGCCTTCACACTGGAGACTGTCTGAGAGCATGAAAAATCACCTGCCAAGGGAAGGGAAATCTAACCCGACATGAAGACTTCAGTGCTTCCTTGGTATGCTTGGAGCATACCAAGGAAGCTGTCTGAGGCTGCCCTCTAATTTTGGATCTTGGTGCGCAATGGCACATCTCATTCCTGGCAACAGAAGAAGCTCTACTTAGGTCTAGGTGTCGGTGGCATGAGGCCGAATACATTAGTTTTCTGTTTCCTTTCGTCTGGAGATGTGGATGAAAGTCTGAAACAACACCTGCTGACTGTCAAATCTGAATGAAGTTGCTGGGGGTGGAAAAAAAAGTGGGGAGAAGAAATCTACTGCTGCTTTTGCCCATGTTTTGTCTTTGACACTCATCTGTTTGGTAAAATCATCAGCTGCCTGGGTATCTGCCTGTTGCTTAGCAGCAGAACTGCTCTCCTGGTGCTCTGGAGGACTTTATCCAGGGACATGTCAGAAGAAAGGACTGGTCCATTATTGCCCTCAAGCAGTGGGTTTCTTTTTTTGTTTATTCATGACTTAGAACAGAAAGCTATTTACAGAGAAAATACCTTGTTCCTCAGTAATTCAGTTTAACGATGTATAGAAAGAATCTGGATGTCTTATTTCGTACTTTATGTACTTTAAAACTCTTATTAATTCTCTAGTACTCACGAATTTTTGTTATTCACAAAATTTATCTGGGTCTTTCTGCTGCCAATGCTATCATAGGTGAGCGCTCATTGGGTAAGACATATGTGTCGTTCTGGTTTGTTGATAGCATCGTGAATCAATAGCTGTCAGGGGATGGTAGATAATTTGTGCCTTGCATTATTGCTTGGGAGAGGGAGGGGAGGTGTCCAGGAAATCAGAGAACACAATCAATAAATAGGCACGTGGGTATTTGTTTTGTTCTGCATTGGCATCCAGCTAAGCCAGAGGTAAAACTTTATAGTTTTTGGTGCAGCACTGGGTGGCTGGCCATGTGGATGGCACAGGACAAACAGTCCAGAGGTACAGGCTGGCTCTCAGTGCAGTGCTCAAAAGCCACTCACACTATTGTTCCATTCCTGAGCACACCAGAAGTGACATGTCCACTTCACTGTTTGTAAATCCCTTTCTGCCTCTGCACCACCTTGGTCAGCCAAGCCCCATTTCAGAAGGTTTGCATGCTTTCACCCAGCACAGCTGGATCCACAGGGGCAGCAGCTGAAGGAGCTCATGTTTGGGCAGAAGATGTACAGTGAATAGTTTGGACAAGACTCATGACAGCATGGGACAGGACAGGAACAGAAATCCAGCCTATGCACGAGCAGCCAACTCCTTACGAACAGCACTGGAATCATATCATGTGAGCTCTACTCTGCTCTACCATCTCCCTTTGGAAAAACCTCATCCAGCTTCATCCAGCTGTCCAGTCCAGTGCAGCTGCTGCACTTTTTGCCTTCAAATTCCTGTTGGCTGATCTCAATATGAGAGAAACTCTCCCATAAAGTCCTGTGCCCAGGGCTGGACCTGCAGAGTCCACCACTGCTCTAAGCCACCTCTGACTCCTGCTGGCACTGAGCACATGCTGGCCCGTGGTGTTTTCCTGCAGCTCAATTTCCTCTTGTTGCAGTTTGGTGCCAGAAGAATTAGGAAATTCTGTGACAGAATCACAGCATCATTAAGGTTGGAAAAAATCCCTAAGCTCATTGAGTCCAACCATTATTCTAACGGAACCCTGTTGCACAGCTTAACTGGGGAGGTTGTCAACCACATTTACCTCAGGGACCAAAGGTTGCTGAGAGCCCTGGCCCAGGCCCAGCCTCTCATCTGCACTGCAGTTCTATTGCAAGCAGCCAACATCTGCCTATCAGGTTCCCTGCTGTCTCCCATCTCTGTTTCCTATCTACTCCCTTCATGTGATGCTCTTCCCTCAGAGCAGAGCTTTACAGGCTGCCTCTCTGCCATCCCACCAGTAATCCAGGAGCCAGTGCCAGGCCTGTGCTCCAACTCAGATCGATCACAATGTATGTCCTGCTGCCATTCCTTAGAAGAAGAGTCCCCAGACTTCTCTATTTCACTTGACTTTTTGAATGCATGCCCCATTTGAATAATTTTTTTTTGGCTCTGATGGCCAGAACACATCTTCATGTTAGCCCTGGTGTGGCAGAGCAAATAAATGGGGGATGAATTTAGATCTGGAATGCAGGATGGACATCAGCTTTCCTACCCAGTTACTCTGGGATGTGTTGGCACCTCTTCAAGCAATTTCTTGCTCAACCTGGACATTCCTATTTACTTCTGTAACATAAGTGAGTACTGTTATGCAGCACCGAGGACAAATTCAAGGCCCAAGTGATTCCTGTGTTGTAAAGAGGTATTTTGAACTTCTGGCACTAGATCTGACTGATGGCACCCGTTGGAGTCGAGTCTGTTGCTGTACACCAAAGCTCACCTCTTCCAGCTGGCACAGTGAGATCTGGCTGCGTTTCGTCTGCTTTGCACCTCATCAGCAGCGAGGATGGTGCTGGAACCAATTTAGGTGGTGATGTGGTAGACAGTGCGTGAGGCAGAGCAGGATGCTGGGAGTGGCTCTGCATCTGTCTCCCATCACGGGGTCTGGCTGTGGGAAGAGCAAATCTTAGTGAGCGAGGAGCACATGGGCCCAGAGCGCACAGTTGTGCCTGGGATTGCAGCTGGGGAGGGAGCAGCCTTTAATAAGCAAGGTTACGGCATTAGTTTGGGTGTTGGAAGAGCTGGGCTCTTCTGCTGGCTCTGTGTCACTCACTTGTGAGGTTTGGATCTGTTTTTTCAAACCAGCAGAGCCTTAAACTCTTCTGCAGTTGTTAAAATGCATGAAAATGGTCTTGATGGGGTGTGGTGCAGTTTAACATTTGGAAAGAAGAGGGAGGCTGGTTTATTGGAGAAAAGAGCCTTGTAAAACTCCAAGCATTGTTCTAACCCTCGTTCATAGAATAGTTGAGGTTAGAAGGGACCTCTGGGAGTCACCTGTCCAACCTTTCACATTCAAAGCAGGGTGGTGCTTTTTGTACTGCTGGCTTCCAGCACTTTCTTTGCTGGTTGTGCAAGGTTAAGTGAATTTTGAATTTTTTAATACTGTTTCCTTGCAAAATTCCTTCCATTGTTTGTCTGGTCTGCATATCTTCTGAGTTTGAAAAAAATTTTTGGGCTGAATGGTGCCAAAATGTGCAGTGGAGCCTTTCCTCTGCACACCCTCTGCTCCATGGACAAATGCCTGGAAAACAGTCTGATTCACAGCAGATTTCAAGCCTGTGGATCCTCAGAGGGACCCTCTGTTTATATCTGAGGGCTCTGGTGCATAAGGGAGATTGTGCTGCATGCACAGAAATGTTTGAGTGATATGAGGCCCTGTTCCTAAACTGGAGCAGATGGCACCCATTTGGCTTTGCCACGGGACTCTGGGCTATCAGCAGCCCTTGGCTGAACACATGGATGCTGAGCAGCTCCACTGTCCCAGAAAGAAGGCAGGAGTGAGCAGCTGGAGGAGGGAATACCAACAGCCAGAACCACATCTCCAGCACAACTGCAAGCCTTAACTTGCAACAGGAGCTGCTGAAGAGTGTCCTTGGTTTGAGAGGCTTGGGGCAGGGCTTAACCCTCCTCTTCACATCTGCGTTTCCTGGGTTTTGGAAACTTTCCTCCAAACCACAGCCCTCTTAGAATGTCTCAGACATTCCTTCACCCCTGGTTTAAATAATAATGCAACTTTTTTTGGTAGTTATCTGTCTCCTGCCCAGCTCCTCATCAACAGGGCACAGAGCTTATGTCTGCCTCGCGTGGGCAGGCATCCTTTTCAATTTTTTTGCAAAGTATGAAAGGCTAACAGAAGAAAGCTGTTTGCTATCTGTGCCGCTGCTTAATCCTCAGTCTCCAATTCCCGCTATCAGCACTATCAGGGAGACTTTTCTCTCTGCCACCATGTTGCAGAACAGCAGATAACATAATCCTAAATCCCAGGTACAATTTTGACCCTTCCACTGTGCAGATTTATTTTTGAAAGCAAAGTCTCTTGCATCAGATGAATCACGGCTGGTAATATTCTCCTCCAGCCCATATTGCCTTAGCATCAAACCAAGCCTCCTGTGCTTTCTGCTGTCTTATTTTCTGAAAATGTTTTCAGTTTTCAGTTGAAAATGTCTTTTAATGTGGCCTTGCATGTAAGACTTTCTGGGAAGAGGAATCAAAAAAATTCCATGATGCATCTTTGGCTCCTGAAAAACTTTGATTTATGGCTAAGAAGAATTTTTCTTGCTGCCCATAAAGTAATTTTTCCAGCATGTTGCCTACAGACCGGGTAAGATTACTTCCAAATCCAGATAGCTGTGTATTTATCAAGCCACCTAAAATGCACATACACGTGCACATATGTTTAAAAATATCCAGTGGGGCATTTTCTTTTTCTGCTGCGTAGAACAGATTTAATCAAATTCATCAAGTTGCCTTGGTTTATTACCAGTGGAGTTGAGACTGGGCTATGGTCCAGGGACTGCATCTATGCAGGTATTATTACCATGATCACTTGCACTTGTCATAGATTTTTTCTCTGTGTACTAATTACAACCATAATGTGTGCTTTAGTTGCAAACAGTAATATCTTACAGGAACATACTTCCATTCTTAACTGCACTACAGCAAAAGCACATGATTCATGACGGCATTTTTTGGAAGATGCCAAGCGGGTTGGAGTCTAAGCAGTATGGGAAGTTATGATGAGCCAGCCTCCAGATTCCTGTGGGAGCTCACCATACGCCTGTTCGGGGAAACACAGTGGGTGAACCTCATGCGTTAATGCACTAAGTGGAAAGGCTTTGTGGAGGCCTTTTCCCAGCCAACGAGAAGCTACAGCACTGGGTTTTCATGGGAGCAGCTGTGACCCTGCCAGCTCCAGCCATGTAGGCTTACTTGGAATTCACAAGCTGTATTGGTTTTTATGTGCACGTGGGTTAAAACCTTCTGCCGACATCGTTATGGTGTGTTTAATTCTGCTCCAAGATTAGGAAACAATTACTTTTTTCCAAACATCAAGTTATCATGCTCACTTGACAGTGTGACTGCAGAGGCAGGAGCTGGAGGAAAATCCTGACAGATCACAGGCTGGGGATTAAGCATCCTGCAAGCATGCTGCCTCCTCTGAACCTCACTGGTCCCAGGCTGCTGCTCCTTAAACAAGTTCATATCATCTGTGCCTGTGCCACTGGCACACTGTGGGCTACAAGCAGCTCAGCAAATCCAGGCTACGGTGATTAATCCTCGAGGTGCCAATGGCACCTTCCAGTGCAGGTCCTGACCCATGTGGTATTTGCTGTAACAAAAAAAAGGGCAAACCACCTATGCAACCTTTCCTAAATTAGCTTGGATTGCTGTGCAGAGGAGTTTGACCTGTAAATTAGAAAGACAATTGGAGGGAAAATGTGGCTCTCTATTCCTTAATGTGACCACATGCTGCTGATAGGGTGTGGTGTCTAAAGGCACCTCCTGCTTCTGCTCCTACCCAGGGTCAGTGGCTGCTGGAAACACTCCCTAAGCCCTGAACCAGTTCCATAAAATGGAAGCAAAATTTGGCTGATTTAGAAAAGCCAGCCCAAAGGGCTTCTGCATCCCTAGAATCTCACCTTCTTAACATGAAGTACTTGCTCACACAGTTTGAAGGCCTCTTCACAGTCAAGTCAAAGTGTCAGAACTGTAGCCATGGTTTTCTGAACCTTTTTGGAAAACTTCTCATTTTGGGCACCTGACTCGTGTGTCCTCTGGCATTTAAAGGCTGTGCTGTGGTCATGTTGACACTTGTCAGGTTGCTCACATGAAGACCCCTAAAATTTTCCAGTGACTGGAAGACCTTGCTGCCTTTTTCTCTTTGTAAAAAGAGTGTTACTAGATGCATCATATGTGATTATAAAACCTCCTGCTTTCTGTTTTGGATCTTTCAGGGCAGAACTAAAACAAGCCACACACAGCAGTGTCTCTTTGGGGCTTCATACTTAAATATTGTGGTTTTTTTCCCCTATAGTAACAGGAGAGGAATAGGCAGTGACAACTGATGGAAGAGGAATTTGAGCATCTGGAACAGGGTAAAATACAAGAAAACAGTGAACTCTGCTAGATGTTCTCCCTGCCCTGGATTCTGAATAGTTTTTCCATCCCACAAAAACACGCATGGAAGGGAGATGCTTTTCTTCCTGTTTAACTGTAACAAAAAGCATGCTGTGAATCAAAGGTGCTTCCAAGAGCATCTGGAAATATTTCCCACCTCAAGCAGAGACTGGTGATGCCTGCTGTGAATGCTTTGCAGTATCTCTCCCCTGAAAAAAAAAAAAAAAAAAAAAAAAAAAAAAAAAAAAAAAAAAAAAAAAAAAAAAGAGAAGAAAAAAAAAAAAGGAGAAAGAAAGAAAGAAAAATGTGAGTGAAAGAAAACTCAGCTAGGACATTTTCAGGGGTGTGGGGGCAGCAGGTAGAAGAAACAAGACCTGGATGTTGGTCAGCAGCTGGTACCCCATGGTGACACCAGTGTATACTGTTGTGAGTGCAGGGCCAGTGGTCCTGCAGCTGCTTGACTCTGTGATGGGTCATACAGGGCTTGTTTCCAGCTGTCCTGGTGCCTTTTCCAACGGGAACAGCACAGTTAAGAGCAAAGCTTGGTGTGTGGAACCCCTTGATTCCCCTACCTGGGTGGCAGTGTCCTGATTAGGAATGGGGGGGCCCCCCCAGGTTCATAGTTACTGAGTTACTTGAGTCCAATTGCTGGGTCACATTTCTGTGATGCTATTTTATTGTCAATACCTGACTGTGGCCATTTCACAAAGAGGACAACATCCTGAAGCAATGGTGAGGATCATTTTGGTGAGTCTGGTAGATGTAGTCATCTTTTATATCCAAACCATCTCTGCTACAGGCAAGTGCCCCTTTGAACTGAAGATGCAGTGAGATCCTGCGACTGTGCTGCTTCTCCCAGGGAGATCAGGAGGGGTCCTAATCTTTCATCTGACCCACTCTAATTTTAAGGGGGGGCAAGGCTTTATAGCCAGTGTGAAACTACAAGGATTTGCTTTTCAGGAGACATGCTCTGACATGTATTTCCTATATGATCTTGGCCAGTTATTTGATCTTTCAGTGTTTCAGCTTCCCATGAGAATATTAAGACTTCCCTTACCTTGAGGTTGCATTCCTTATTGTCAGGGAGGGGCAGAGGATCACAGGAGAGAGAGATATTACATGGCTTGGCACCTGTGTGTGCAATAAACAGCTCTCAGCTTGATGCCTCTCATTTTCTTCTCTGTTCCTCTCTGGTGAGGTCTCCTGTGTAGCCAGTTCTGCTTGCAATGGGTTTCTAAGAGCTGGTAGATATGGACATCTAATGATGCCAGTTTTCCAGTGCAAGACAGCCTTCAGAAGACACATAACTTTGACTGCAGGCTCACCAGTGGGTCACAAATCCTGTCTGTGAGGGCATGGCTAATTCACCCCAGCTGCCAGTGCTGCCTGGTGCTCCAGTTCTTCCACCTGCTGCCCCTCTGACCAGGGTGGGTTGGGTCTATAGCTCTGTTGTGGACAGTCAAGTAATGAACATTGAGAGGGGGTTTTTATGACTCATAACATGAATAGAGCCTGAGATTTTCTCAGCCAAAGACAGAGCAGCTTCGGCAATTAAATGGATGCTGTTCAGCACAGGCTGTTCACTTTTGCTGGTTTCCTAGTGGTAAACTCCCAGCAAAAGCCTTGGAGAGTGATACATGGAGAATAGATAAACACATAATATGACAGAGAAGAAAATCAGAAATTTTTCTCATGTGCGTGTCTGTCTGTTGAGATGTATTTATTATCAGTTCCATATAATTTTATATTTTCCAATGTATTTCAGATATATTGTATGATATAAAAATATGGTCTCTCACGACAGTGTTGTAAATGATTGGAAATTACCAGCTGGGAAGTTTGTCTTCTGAAATATATAACACAATGGAAGGATGTTGTATTAAAAAAAAAAAAACAAAAAACAAACCAACCAACAAACAACAACCCTATATTTAAAAAAATAAAATAATAAAAAAGAAATATTTGTCACAAGCAATCTGTTTCCCAGGAATATTCTGGATGCAAAGTGGAGATTTATAAACCCTGCAGCGTGTGCAGAGAAAATGGATGAAAACATGAGCTGCTGGCTGGCATTAAACTGCAGTGGCATTCCTGCAGCTCTCTGCATCCAAGCCATGTGCACAGCATGGATCGCTTCCAGCCGGGGGTCCAGCAGCGCCACTTCCCTCCTTTCCAAAACTTGGGAACACTGCACTTTCCTGCTGGGGTTTGCATGGGTACGGGACAGATGTTTTCTAGTCAGCAATTGGCCTTGCTAAGCTTTGGACGTGATTCTGGACCTTTTTTTTTTCTCTTTTTCCCTCAGAGAGAAGGAAATAAATTACTTTAGTTCAGCTGAGGATGCAAAGAGCTGCTGTTCATCATGGAAGAAGTAGACGTTTGCATTTTTTGCGAAGGTAACTAGATTTTTGAATAACATGTATTTCAAAGTAAATTGTGCATCCGTGGGAATTCAATTCCTGGTTTTGTGCCAAATAACCAGACATCTGTCAATTGATATAAAACTGGATGTATTTGACTTAATAAGTAGCAGGCTGTTGTTGTTAGGACTTGCCACCCAGAGAAGCCGTGGCAAATGCTATGCATTTGGCTATTGATGACTGTTGATCCATGTGCCAATAGCAATAATAAGGCTAACCAAACTGGCTCATGGAAAGATGAAAAAAACCCCCAGACTTTCATCCCAGGTTTGGAAACAGGTGGTATCTACCGTTCACACGTTAGCCAACACACAGAGGGACGTGGAATGAGAGTGTAGAGGGCCAGAAGTGATGAAAAACGTATGTCACATCGCATTTCTGTGAAAAATTGCCTCCAGAAGCGTGGTGGTGGGAGAAATGGACCCACTGACCTGATCAGTGAAGGCTCACGTGAGTAGCAGCCAGGGGCTTGGCTGGGGCAGGGATATAAACCTGCTTGCCTTGGCCTGAACAGATCAGTGCTGGTGGATTCCATTCACAAAAAGAGGAATACCTCGTATTTTAATGCAATGGGTAGCCTGATGTAGGAGTCCTTCTATTTTATGGCATCCTTGAAGTATCTGTTTTTTCTAGTCTCTAAACCATCTGGTAGTCATTAATATCCCCTTGGAAAGGCAGAAATTTCTTTTCCCACCAAAGACACGTAGCTTTCCATGCTTCCTTGACTCTTCACAGAGCCTCCAAGAAAATCTCTCCCAGCTACTCGCTAAAAAACTGTTTTTAGGTAATAGATTTACTGCTGAAGAATATTTCACGCTTTTCCTTCCATGCAGGCATCTTCCAAGGCCACATTCCCAGTCTGTTCCCTTGGGTGGGATAAGTGCACACGGCCAAGGAGGTGTTGGTGAGGGAGAGACTCATGGCAGCCAAAGGCAACCACCATCTGAGCTCAGCTTCACCCCCTTCATAGCCAGTGAAGAAAAACAGTGAATTCTGGAGTGTGAAGCATCTGCCCTCATGTAGCCATCTGTCTCGGGATGAGATGGATCACAGCCCTATTGCTCTGGATTGACTGTAATGGGAGACTTATCCCAATTAGTGGGATGGATGGAAATACTTTGGAGCCTAATGGTGGGCAGGATGGACACCTCCTTTGATCACTTGTGTTGGAGGAGAAGCTGCTTCCACTACATGTGACAGGTTTGAAAAGGATCACTGACAGCTTTGGCTTCAAGTGTGCATGAAAACCTATCTGTTCTCCTGGATGGCTGGTGGCACGGTGACCTCAAGGCTGGGACAAAATCCTGATGCAAAATGAATACCTAAAAATGGGCAGAGATGTATTTATGGGGCTGACAGTGGATTCACTCAGTCCTTTTTGAATATACTAAAAATAAGCACAAACGAAAATAATGGCCTCTTTAATGGTTAGAAAACATTAATGTTAATGGACTTTTCTCCCTGCTAGCCACTCTCTGCCTAAAATGTGTTTGGTGTTATTGGCCAAAGTCAGACAATATCACCCAAGCTAATTCTGTCTGAGTGAGTTAATGAGCAACACAGGCACTCCTCTAGGGATTTCAGGTGGCACAGCTGTAAAATATTCAGTGAGATAAGGACCGATGCTGTTTCAAAATAGTCCAAAGAAACACATCAAATCCAATTTTTGAGAGGCTAGGACTATGTCCTCTGCATACTGCTGTTATTTTCTGTCCCTGCTTTTTTTACAGAAATAGCCAGGAAGCAGGGCAGGGTGGAGGCAGGGAGAAGGGGAGAGGAAAAAACCCACTAAAGGCAAATGTGGGAGAATTTGATATATCTATATAAACCTGCATTTTTTCTGTTGAACCTTTTTTTTTTTTTTTTTTTTTCTTTCCTTGATCTGCAAAATTTTGTTCTTGCAATTTATGATCTCACAGTATCACCTTTGCAAGAAACTGGGGAAGGTGGAGGAGGGAAGATGGGGAATGCATTTCTGGTAATATCCAGCTGCTTTTGTTAGATCACATGCTAATTCCCAATCTTTGTATTCCGAAGCCTTATTTACATTACATTATCATTTCATTTGTGGGCCCCACGGAGTTCTCAGTCACTTTGGGGAGCTCTTAAATTTGCCTTTCATCACGTATTAATGAAGTGTTAATAGCTCACCCAAGCCACTTTTGAGCAAACACCATGTGATGTGTTTGTGTTGTGCAAACAGCCCGTGTGCTTTGCTAATACACGGCCGGTGGGGACGAGGCATCTGCCACCTCCCTGATAATTTCTTCTTCCTCTGCTTGCTTTGCTTGCACATGACATCCCAGCCCTTTAGAGTCCAGCGCGGAGCTCTCGGCACGAAATTGAACTCCTGAAGCTCTGTGCACCGCGTCTGGTGGCAGAGGACAGGAGAACGAGGCAAAGTCACTGAAAATTGGGCAGCTTCTGGAGGCTGGTCCCAGGCAGGAGATCTGCTGGATGTGTGCACATCTGGCAGCTGGTTTGCTCCAGAAATCAGGCGGAGAGAGGCAAGGCTGGTCAATGACCTCTTGCTTCCCAAATTGGTAGGACAGGAGGTCTGCGCCTGTGCCACGCTCCCCAGTGCACTCAGGGATTTGGGGGTTTTGACTTGCCTGTTGCTGCCTGTGCTTTAGCAGTTAATTCTGTCAGTGTTTGCCTGGTCATTGATTTCTGGTGAGTTCTTCTATCCATATCAAGAACAAATTTATTTATTTATTTTTAACGAGCTGGGTAAAAAACAGAAAATGTACATTCATGAGCAACTTAATTCTTCTTTGATTTTTTTAAAAAGAATTTTCCAAAACAAGCAAGTTGCAACTGTTGGGAAGGAAATCCAACCTTTCCCCCCGCTTCCCCCAAGAGGGACCATTCACCAGCTTTTATTCTTTGGTAGTCAGGAATCATATATTTTCCATATTCCCTTCTCTGTCACCTCTTGAGCATTTTCTTGCCTCCCTTTTTCCTGTCTTCAGCTGCTGCTGGACACCTTCTGCCCTGACCGGGCAGCGCCCAGATTGCTGGTCCAGAAATACAGAGAGGAATATAATCTGATCCTCTGGGGCATGCTCTCCTGGGCATCATGTTGAGCTCTTGCAGTATCAATCTGTTGCATTTATGCAAGTGATGGGAAAAGACACAGTGATGTATTATAAATACACTTTCGGGAAGAGCTTATTGACAGGTCCTTAATAAATGCTAAATAACTGCTAAATAAAGGTGTCTTCCAGAGGTCATTGTGAGAGAGAGGGTGATAAGCCTTCTGAAGAAGGTTTTAATATCCCAAAACAACCCTTCCTGAGGCATCACCAGCATCCCCTGGCTGCCAGGGCAGCAGGGAGTGGGGATGATGCAGTCTCTGGTTGTGTGTAATGGGCCCTGATCACTTGGAAGGTCGTGGGGAAACACCACCTTCCACAGGAGCAGACCTCATTACTAATTCAGCATTCCCATTAGCCAGGGATGACATTTGCAGCCCCCTCCAAAGGAGAGGGACGTGCTTCTTGCAGCCTTTGCAGCCTGGGCCATGCTCTGCTGCAGGATCCATCACAAAGCCCAGCCATAGGGATGCTGTGGATTTTAAACATACACAAGAAGCACGGTGCCTCCTTTTTTTTTTTTAAATGCAGCTCCCATTAATTCTCTAGGATATGTGATAGGATGCAAGCCTCTTACCGCTGACCTTTTAATAATAATAAAATCACTCAGTGGTGCACTTTATTTTGATTCATCATTGCACAACATAAAGGGATTATATATCAAAGGAGGCACTAAAATGATAAGACTAATAAGAAGAGACCAGAGGAAGATGGGGAATAACTGGAAGAAGTTTCATTGGTATTTTCAGTCAAAAGAGATAGGAAACTATGGCTTATCTTGAATGGCCTTGGGAATGATTTTTTTTCCTCCTTTCCAACAGATAAAAGTGCATAGATCATGTCAAAATAAACTCATATTAAAAAAAAAAAAACATACAGGCTATGTAGAATTTATCTTCAATAATTGGAGTACTGGACATTTTCTGCAGGCTTCAGCTATGTTATTTTTTGGATTTAAGTCATTTTCAAAAAAAGAGATTCATCTATAGCCTTCATACATTTTGATTTTATTTCCTTTTTATTATCAGGGCAGTTTGATCCATTGGCAGAGCAAATATCAAAAGTTAGGCTGAAAAACACCTCAAGATATTTTTTCAAGAGAAGAAGATGTTAAAGGGGAAATGATTGCTCTAAACCTCTTATTTTTTCCCCCTTACATACAAGCTGACAGGTAACAACCATAGCGTTCAGAGCACGAACATGTTTGTCAAAGTGACGTGTAGGACAACCAAAATGCTTTGTGAGTTTGAGTTATGTTTGAATAAATTGAGTAAGAATTTCCAGGAAAACTCTGGGAATATCAAAATATGAGTTTTTCACCTTTATGGATTGTTGAAAGTGACTGTTTTTACATATTTAAGTGATATTTAAAGCAATCCTCATTCTATAACAGCCTTTTCCTTAAAAAGATTGACTTGTGGTAAAAGAATAAAAATTTTTTAAACATGCCCAAATCATTCTGCACAGAGCTAAATGTTTCGTGTGAGCTTTTCACCATTGTTCAGCCAGAAAGTCCAAACCCTCCCTCCCAGTTCTACTTGACCTCCTTTCTCCTCTGCTTTTTTCAGCAGAGCAGAAACTGCACCAGGAAAGGACTGAAAACAGGAGGCTAAAATTCAGCTCATCAGCCTAGACATGGGAGGTCACCTAGTCCAGCCTCTTTCTCCCGCTATAAGCCTTGGAAATTACCAACCATTAACATTTCATCAGTCCAGGGATTTGGATGGCAGCTGGCACAGGAGCTGTCTAAAAGCAACACAGGCTGCGCTGCAAGCCAGCCTTTCTGAGGGTGTTTTAGGTGCAGCTGCTGTGGTTAAGTCAAGTGCTGGTTGTGACTGTAAGGCCACGTAGCCTGACCAGCCCACTAATGTCACAGCTGGACTCCAGTCCTCTGCATGCCCAGGGAGGCGTAAATCCACAGCAGACTGCGTGAAGAAGGAAAGCAAGCAGGAATGAAGGCTGAAAACACAAAGAGGGAGGTCTTGTAGGGAAAGAAAATAAATAAATAATTCTAAGCATGGGGTTGGCATGCTGTTTTGTGTTTCTCCCCTCTTTGAGAAATCTACAAGCAGGTGTAAAATGAGGGTTAATGGGGTGCCGGAAGGTCACAGACACTGGGATGAGGGGAAGGAGGTAGGCAGCACCCAGAGCTCGAGAAAAGAAAGAAGAAAGAAGTGAGATACAAGTGTCTGGGCAAGTGTAAGTGGGGCTCTTACGCTCATTGCAGTCCCAGCTGAAATGGGTACTTCAGTCCTTTCCTGAATGAGGACCTTTGTGAAAGACACCTTTGGCTTTGCAATTTCATCCTGTTGGCTGCTTTAGGAGCTGAGTTCCCCACAGCAAGTTTCCTGCTAGGATGCTGGGGAGCACTTAATTTCTTATTCCAGGAGTGGAAAACAAAAGATGAAGAGGAAAAACCTGAGTTCAATAAGTTGGATTGGGTTTTATCCATTAATTTCAGCTGCCTTTATTTTACTGTAGAGCCACTTTCCTGAGCATGCTGGTACCATGAAGGAGGGAGATGGCCAGAAGACACAAGCAGTCACCAGCCCAACTAAGACCTCAATCACTTGTTCTCTGTTGATTGTATGGGAATGTGTGGCAGTGGGTTCTTATTTTACATGTTTGAGCTAGAAAACTAAATTTAAGAGGAAGAATTTGGTCATCTCTAAGTAGTTTTATGTTCCAAAGTGTAAAAACGGGACTGCTTTTTATGTCATCCCCAGGGTTTTCGTAGAGGTCTCTGCCTTTCCCTGCTTGATCTTAGAAAATATTGAAAACACCCTTGGACCCGGATCACTCTCTTGCACAGGTTCAAGGCCAGAGCCAGAGCTTGTGCTGGCACAGATGCATTGTTAGACATGAGAGGGGAATAGAGGGGAGAAAAAAAAATAGACAAGTAGAAAAGTGCATTTCAAGAGTCGTCAGCCGCCCAACTTTGAAGTGCCAGGGCATGTTTGCTGCAGTCATTTCTCAAGGTCCCCACAGAATTGCTGAGAGGAAGAAAGCCGTGTTTAGAAAAGCTGCCAGATGACAAGACCCGGGGATGTAGGGCACGGAGCAATCACACGGTGCTTCGCTTGCTCAAAGTGCACCTGCAGGGAGGAGAGCAGGGATGGGAGTGTGTCTTTGTGACAGTGGAGGGGAGAGCAGGAAGGGATGGAGAATCTCCTAAATGCATATAAATTCATGAAAACCCATCTCGAGGCTCCTCCTCTGAAAAAGGCACACACTTCTCCATGCACAGATATTTCTGTGTGAATATACAGCTCCCTTTCAGCTGCAGACTGTGAGCAGCACAGTTTAGTGTGTCTGTGTGCTGTGTAGGTGTGAAACCCTAAGCTTCCCAAAGCCATGGGCATGCAGGACACCTCCCTTGGTGCTGCCCTATCGAATGCTGGAGGTGGGTTTTTCTGGTGTGACACCCAGAGACAAGCGAGCACTGGGGAGGGTGTGGAGAAGAGGCAGAGCAATGCCATGAACAGTGCCCTCTTGCCCCAGCTATTTGCCCCAAAGCAGAGCTGACCCAAGCAAGAATGTACTGAAGAGGTAAGAATGAACAGAACAGAGCTCTAGGTCTGGTGCAGCACATATCCAAAATGACAGGCAGAACACTCTAGTCTCTTACAGCTGCCATTTCAGCCTCCTGGACCAAAACCCAGGCATGCTGAGATCCACTGGGTAACATTCCACACATGTCCAGTGCAACACTGAATTTTTCTTCCTTCTCCTCCTTATCCAGCAAGTTTCTGGAACTTCCCTCCTTGCTGCTGCTGGCTGGCTGATGGCTCCTTTTTCTGAGCCACCAGCAGAGCCTGAGGAATATGAACAGCAGTCCTGCAATGGCCCAAAACTGTCTCTACTGCAATGCACTTCACCAAAAATTCTTCATCAAAAGGCTTGTCAGGCAATGGAACAGCTGCCCAGGGAAGTGGTGGAGTCACCATCTTTGAAGGGATTCAAAAGATGTGAAAGTGTGGCACTTAGGGACATGGTTTAGTGGTGGACTTGGCAGCTAATGGTGGGACTCAGTGGTCTAGAAGAGCTTTTCCAGCCTAAAAGATTCTGTGACTCTATGATGAGGTCTGGTTGTGTAAAACTCCTGGAGGACATAAGTGCCTTTTGGATGTAAAATACCAGCACAGCCGTGAGTTAACAGATCCCTCTTGTCTCCTGCTCTTGGAGGCAGAAATCAAAGCCATCACATGGTCCTGCTGGCCTGCAGCATCTCACTGGTTGTGTGGCTTTGCTGAATAAACTCGCTGTAATTATCTGCCCACTGACTCCTGCCTGAGAAACCCTGGGGTAAAAACATGTTTTCTGAGCTTTGGGTTAAAAAACGCTACTGTGTCTTGAGAGAGAGACTTGGAGATGCTCAAGCAGACTGAGTAATGCAGCAGGTTGAAGTCCAAGCTCAGAGCCGTATTTTGCCTGTGGTTCTATTTCATTTAATTCAGAGAGTGGGAGATGAGCTGGTTTTAAGCCCAAGCAGCTGTGCTGGTAATGGTAAGGATGCTGTGCTTACCCTGTTCCTGTATTCCTTCCCATCCTTCTCTGTGTAAATCCTGACAAGGATGTGCTGGCTGGGCTAAAGAAGGCCTGTGGTTTTGCAAACACTATGCTGGAGGAGAAGGAGGTGTTGAAGCTTGTGGTTTATGTAGTGGGTTGGTGGTTGGAGCTGATTTTTAGACAGAACCCAAGAAATGCTTTTAAAGCATCCAACTCACAATAATTCCTGATGTTCCCTTGCCTGGACTGTTGCTGTTTCAGCAGGCTGCATTCAAAGGAGCTCCTTTGCCCTGGAAAATTCTCTGCAAAGGATCACCACCTAAAAATGGCTGTTTCAAACTAGAACTGCCATGATTTGACAAAGGCCCAGCTCAGTGGTTTCAAAGGGATGCATTAACAACCAGATAATTTTTTTAAACCAAATCACTCTTTGCAGAAGAGTCTCTGTCCCTGCTCTCAGCAGCAGCTCAACTTTTCTGTTATCTTGAACCTACACCTTTGTGGAGGAGAGCCAAAGGCAGTGGGAGCATTGGATTGCAGCCAAGGATTGCTTTGCCCAGGCTGGAGGTGCAGCCATGCCCTGTCCACGCTGTGCAGGGGAGGGAAGGGAGGGCTCTGCAGCTGGGATTTACCTGCCCGTGCTGTCTCAACACTGCATGGCCATGTGCACCATCTCACAGCACACACCTGCAGAGCTAAACAGTCCTGGAGGGACCAATACTCAGGTGAGCTGTGTGGTGTGATGTGCTGTGCCAGCCAGCCAGTGGCACAATTTTGGCCCTGAGAAGGGTTGTGAGGCTGGAGCACTTACTCCTGGAGGGATGACCCACCTGAAGGCACATCGCTTGTGTTCCGCCTGTGTTCAGCCAAATATAATCACCAGTCTTTGGTTTTAGTATTTTTCAACTATATATGAGATGTGGTCCATGGTTGAGGCTTTAGTTGCTTCCCTGTGGGAATGCAGGACAATTTTTTTCTGTGCTCCCACCTTAAAAGCAAGGAGAGTCTCCTTGTAGTGTTCTGAAAGATAAGCCAGAGTCCTCAGGCTATGGCCCCTATTAAAGACATGATGTGATAAGTCTGCCCTGGCCTATTGGACTGGCATGGCAGGGTGGCTCTGCTGAAAGCACTTGATTTACTACCCATAATATTTTGATTAAAACATTGGTCTTATCTTGCACGGCCACATGAGGCAGAGACAAACCTGGTTCACCAACAACTTGAAATTTTGCTGTTTCCTTGGCTGCCCTCGGGGATTAGTCCTTGGTCCAGTGCATTTCAATATAATTATCAGTGATTTAAGGCAGGGTCTTTTCCGATGATAAACTTCAGGTGGCACAGGAGGCGAGGGATGGTGGGTACTGGGGCTGGCAGGTCACAGTCACAGGGTGACCTGAATTCCCTGGCTAAGCACAGCTTGGGAAAAGGCAAGTGAGCAACAGCCTGATGCAAACTAAGGCATCTGACTTGGAGAAAAGGCTGCAGACCAGACCCGTGGGAAACCAGAGGCTCAGGGGAGGACATCAGGGTTGCTGTGTAATTATCTCAGTAGCCGCTTTCTAGGGCAAGAATGAAGGGGCCAACACCTTCCCTGGAGATAAAAATCTCTAATAAGCGTAGGAGCAAGACCCTGCCTTGTGCACAAGGTAAGTGAAACTGTCCTGTGGAAGGCAAGGTGGCCAAGCACACCAGAGGATGGAAAAACTAAAACTGTCCAGCAGCTGGAAAGTAGAGTTTGTGCCATGAGGCTGCAGGAGTCCATTCTGCTTGGCATTGCACAAGGAGAGCAAAGAGGGGACTTGGCTGGTGTCAAGGGGACATTTGCTTAGCAGCGTGGCTCAAGGAGTTGCACCAGATCTGGTGGTTGGAAATTGAAGGCTGAGGAACAGGGCCCTGAAAGAAAATGCACATTGGTGGAGAAGATAACATCCCACAAGGAATGCCCAAGAATGGGCAGAAACCCTAGGGAAACCTTGCAGGCATCAATGTTCACCAGCAGCTGGTGCTCGCTCAAGACATGCATGCAAAGAGGCCTCAGCTGGTCCCTGTGGCTCTGTCTGGTGTCAAAGGAGAAAGAGAGGTGCCATTTATTTCCCCTGTCACAGCCACCTACCTCCAGAGGAGAGAGATTCCACACAGAACTGGATTTTATTCTAAAAGACCCAATTTCACCTGTTTTTGGAGAGCAGAACCATGCCCAGGCAGTAAACCTGGACAGCAACTCCCCGCTCCTCCTCTGGTGATTGCTACCCAGTCCTAAGCTTCATCTTCCCATTAGGCTGTCCCCAAGGACCACACAAGAATACTTCTCTCAACACACATGTTTTCTGAACACGTGTTTTCAGCCCCTGATTTCTGAAGTTATTCTGGATTTTTTTCCTGAAGCATCAGGACAAGCTGCCAGTGGGGCTGGGCCAGGCAGCATCAAGAACCACATGAGGGTTTCCCTGGATCACTGTGGAATGTGCTGCACCAGCTTTTCTTCTCCCTCTGCATGAATGAGGATCAGATGCACAGGTTCTGCTGGACACATCACTAAATCTAATGATACCTTGATTTGTTAAGCATTTTTTTGAGTGCATAGTGCCATTTCTCAGTTTGCCTACCTTTCTACTGGAATTTCCCAATGCCTCAGAGAGGCTCTGGAGCATCACCTCCTGGACTGCCAAAGCCTTGCAATCCCATACGCCAGGTACAGGTGGGGAATGCACCTTCGGGTGCAAATTCGAGGAGCAGGGGGACGTTTTGGTCACCTTTGCCATGTCCATCTCCCATGCGAGGATCAAACAGTTGGGGTTAAGAAATTCAAAACTTTCACAGAAAAAAAAGAAATCACTATTTAAACACAAAATATTCTTTTATTTGTCACTGAAGGCTACACATGGTCATTTCTGTCTGTTTGCTTTTTTTTTTTTTTTCTAGAAGGTATCTACATCTGCACTTATTTACAGCCTGGTTGTATTTACACAGTCAAGAATACAGTATTAGAAACACAAAGTATCGAGAAAAAAAATTTCTCAAAAAATTAGTTCCAGACTTCAGGAAAATTATTACACAGGGTAATGACAAGAGTCTTCAGTGCTGGGCTTACAGATGGCAGCTTTGATACAAAGTCCTCTTCTCGACTGGAGCTGCAATAGAAGTCCTCTCACAAAATAAACATTATTCTTTTTAATAGAAAAGTGTGATTCTTTGATTGGTTATTTCAATACCATCTGCGAACTGTCCAAACACTTTAATTTTCTTTTTTGAAAGTTTTATTGTTTGCTTGAACAGTTTCCATCTCTAAGGAAAAAAATTACATATATATGTATATATATATTTTTAGTGAATTTTCATTTGTGGTTTTCTATGCTCCCCAGAAAGCATTGGCCTCTAGAATGGGAGTTAACAGCTGAGCTGTGTAATGCTTGGTCAGGAACACGAAGTTTTATGGTAATTAGAGGAGAGTAGGAAAGAAACACAAAAGGTTTCCCTTGGGTGGGCTGGGTTGTTTTTGGTCCGGGTGGCAGAGGATGGAAAACTGCCACAGGAAATGGCCCCCAGGACATGCAAGGGCCCTTCATCCAGGAGCGAGAAGGGGGGTCCTGGACAGGGCCCTCCATGCCCCTGTGGTGTCTGTTTGAAGTTTGCTCTACAGTTGCAAATAATTGCATTTAAATATATTCAAGAGACGAAAAAAAACCCCAACCCCAAAACAAACAAACAAAAAACCAAAAAAAAGCAAACACAAGAAAGCTGTGGGATTTTTTATTTTTACAAAACTCATGAAAATTCTTTGGTGTAACGGGGGACTGTTTAGTGATCATAATAAAATTATTTAGCAATTATAATAAAGAGAGTTACTGAAAAACCAGCTTGTCCTGTGGAGGACTGTAGCAACAGGAGCAAAAATGCCCCAGGCCACGCTCACCATGGGATGGAGGATGCTGCTGGCCACATGGCAGCCAGATTTATCCCATCAAATGCATCCCTGGCATAGAGGCACAGTGTTCATATTCACCAGGTTTGGCAGTGCCACCAGGGCGAGGAGATAAAGTGAGTAAGATTTAACAAGCAAAGTGATCTTACCAGCTCCATTATTAATCTTATAGGCAGCCATTTCTCCTCTCCTTTTAAAAAGCAGCCATAGGACTAACCATGATCCCTGGCCCTGGTTCCAATTATGCAGAGATTGAATCAAAACAGACTGCTGTGCTGTAAATACGAGGGGGGCCCTCTCTGTAAATCATAAAATTGAATTCTAAAATTTCATGTTAAGAGCCTTGTCTTTGCATAATGGATTGTGCTGCCATCCATCACGGTGACACTTACAAATCACAGCTGAAAAAGTACTTTATTAGATTTTTATTTTTTTTGAACAATTTTGATTTATTCTGGTTACACTGTCTGTATAATAGACTGAGCAGAATTTCATGCTAGTCCCTATGCTCAATAAAGCACCTACAGATATATTACAGAAATCCCTCACTGTACCTAAGTTATGGCCAAATGGTGTCTCAGGGACTGCTCCCAGTCATCTGTGTCTTCTAAACATGAATGCAGCACCAGGCTCTTGATGACCTTCATCTCATTGGCCCTCGCCTGGTGTTGTTTAGCATTGTTGGCCCACTGTGGCTCTGATCAATAGCTGTGATGGCAAAGATATGATGAGCTGCATGATTCCCTCCGGTCACCGCTGCTTAATGATTTTTCCAAGTGCCAATCTTCAGTTGAAAGGGAAAAAAAATAAAATAAAATAAAGATCTCAGAGGAAACAAATGTGGCATTTCTCATGATACCTAATTACTTTTGCTCCTCTCCCCTTGGGCTGAGCACACAGGATGTTTATCAGCTGCAGAGTCCTCATGGCACTGCTCCTGTTTGGATGCCACACCAAGTAGGTCCCATCACTGTTGTCCCTTCAAATGGAGCATGTTTCAGTACCAGCTAGGGATACTGAAGACTTGAGCTCTTGCTCCTTACTGCTCTCATTGAGAGATGCAGCCCCTGCTCCAGAGCACTGGATTTTCTCCTCTGGGCTGTGAGATTTGGTCAGGATCCTTCTCACCACCCTTTGCACTGCAGACAAAACCAGAGTTGAAAGTTAGTGAAGTTACACCTTTGTATTTTGATGGGGAACTCCTTCTGGTGAGGGCTGAGTCCTCTTTTTGGGAGTCAAGAGAAAAAAACGACTTCTCAAAATCAAACCTTACAGCATGTGAGACTTAAAGCACAGTGACATTTTCCCCAGGAGATGGTCTGCCATGCCTTTGAACGGGCCTTTGAAATGGCATCTAGAGCAATCGTTGACATGCTGTTGGCAAGAGATGCCATCCAGGGACCTTGACAAGCTGGAGTGGCAGGCCTGTGTCAACCTCATGAAATTCAGCTGGGGCAACTCCAAGCACAAATGTGGACTGAGCAGAGAATGGATGGAGTGCTGCCCTAGGGAGAAAATCTTGGGAGGTGTTGTTGGGTGAGAACCTCAACAGGAGCCATCAGTGTGCACTCACAGCTCAGAAAGACAACCATGTCCTGGCTGCATCACCAGCAGTGTGGGCAGCAGGACAAGGGAGGAGATTCTGCGCCCCTGCTCTGCCCTAACCAGATCCCACCTGGAGTGCTGCATCTAGTTCTGAGGTTCCCAACACAAGAAAGATGTTGAGCTGTTGGAGCAAGTCCAGAGGAGGTCATTAAGATTCTCACAGGGCTGGAGCACCTCTGCTTTGGAAGCAGGCTGAGAAAGCTGTGAGTGTTCAGTCTGGAGAAGACTCTGGGAAGCCCTTAAAGACGCTTCCAGTGCCTAAGGGCTTCAAGAGAGCTGGAGAAGGACTTTGGACAAGGGCATGGAGTGACAGACCAAAAGGGAATGCCTTCAAACAGAGAGAGCAGATTAGGTATTAGGAAGAAATTCTTTCCTGTGAAGGTGGGGAAGCATTGGCACAGGTTGGCCAGAGAAGCTGTGGATGTTCCATCCCTGGAAGTGTTCAAGGCCAGGTTGGATGGGGCACTGAGAAACCTGTTCAAGTGGATGGTGTCCCTGCCCATGGCACGGGGTTGGAACTGAATGATCTCTAAGGCCCCTTCCAACCCAAACCATTCTCTGACCCTATGACAGGGGGTTAGTGCTGTGGGATTTGCACCCAGGACCTTCCAGCCTTGTGGAAGCATTTAATTACTACACTCCTGCACACAGGAAAAGCAAGAAGGGTCAGGCAGCCAGAATGGCCCCATGGGGAGGCAAAAGGGACAACAAAAAGCTGTGAAGGAGCTATGGGGCCATCAGTAAAGTGGAAATGCTTGTGGATAGTGGAGTGCAGATCCCTGCTGAAGGCACAGCTCTTTGTGTTCACAGCTCATTCCATGGAAATGCACTTGAGATCCTGTAGAAAAAGCATTTTTCACTAATGAAGGAGTAAATTTAGGGCTTCAGGATTGAAATGGTTGTTTTGCCATTTAGGTGAAGTGGAAAGATTTACAGAGGCTGAGGATTCAGGAATGTATTAGCTGTCTTTGGACAGGTTTGTCCCCAATATTAGACAGCCATCCCTTTTATGTTTTTGATAGAGAGGAGCAACAGATACATATATATATTTTTACATATGTACTTGTTCCCCCTTTTTGACACAATGTCCATAGTGCCCACGCTGGCTGAAAGCCCAGGAGAAGACAATCATGGACCTGTCAGGCAGAGAGGTGCAGTCACATCCCAGTGCTGCTTGAGGATGCAGAGAAATGCAACTTGAGGGGCTCGCCTTGGCCATGGCACAGAGCTCTGGGCTTCTGGCTCTGAGCATGCTGGACAAGCAGGGTGGGACTGGGAGACTCTTGAAAAACGGGTGAACTCCTCAAAGTCATTAGCTCATGTAACAACCTGAAGAGTCTGCGTAAGGCTGTAGAGGTGCCATCTCAGGCTGGCAGGGTTCCAGTAGGAATATTTTACACTTGAATCCCTTTTCTTGGCTCCGTGGAAACATGGCCCATTTACTCTTGCACTGCTCCTCTTAGCATTGCAACACATGGATGGGGATGGATACAGAAGCACCACTTCTCTTCGGAGCTGCTCGGAGTGGGGCAGTGTAAATGGGAGGCACATTGAGCTCTCTCTGCCCTGCAGGTCTTTACCAGGAGTTCATACCTTTTGACCCAGCTTTCTGCAGGTCTCTTTCTGTTCCATTCATGCTGTTTGAGACACTCCCAGCCATCACAAGTTTGAGGTTCTAACAGGGATTTGTCCCTGGTGTGACTTGGAGAGGGGGAAGGGAGCTGGACAGCGCTGGCAAGAAGGTGCTGCTTCCTTTGAGTAGGTGGTTACTGTTGGTTTGGCTAACACTACCCCTGACCCTCACCAGTGCATCCTCAGGACAACCGAGGATTTACCAAGCGCTTCATACCAGCCATACAGCTGGCAATGCCACGGCCTTTTAACCATCCTTGGCAAGCAGCTGCCAAAGCAACCCTTCCCTTGCCAAAGCCTGGAGCTGGTCTGGCCAACACATCTCCCACCTGGCTCTTCCAGAACTGGATACCCCTTCCAGCTGCCTGTGGTTTCCTCCTGCCAAAGTCATAAAGGTTGTGTGCTGCAAGGGGTGGTTCAGAGGACAACGCAGGGACACAGCACCAGCATCATCACCCTTGCTGCAAGCAGGAGAGATGACCAGAAAATCAAACCCATACCGTTTGTCACGGCCACACAGCCAAAGGTATTAGGGATTCAGAACTGGAGGAGGAACAGTCTGTTAGGGGAATTTCCATCCCATCACCTTCCTCCTGGCAAGCACCTGGGAACAGACAGGCAAGGCAGATGGAGCTGGCAGCCGGCATCCACGGAGAAACCGTGAGAGCACCGGGGCTGCCAGTGTTTCGCTGCTCGAGGACTGCATGGCCAACACACGCCCCCGCTGTACCTGGGGGTGAGATCCTTCAGAGGAGTGTCAGCCTGTGCTGCAGGATGGCAGTGCTGGTGGCATGAGTGCAGAAGAGCTGCCTCCGAGCACACAGGTGCACTGTAGGACTCCGAGTAAGGAAATGCCTTGGCATGGACTTGCTCGTCTCGGGTTATCTCTCTGCAGAACTGGGAAAAGCCAAAGTGGATGGAATTAAAAAAAACAAAAGAAATCAGGACTGAGCGGTTCCCAGAGAGACACAAGAGAGCTCTTAGAGTCAAGATACGGGCAGGTGTCAGTGTGATAGAGACACCTATTTGGGACCAGGGTTGACCACCTCCAGCCAGACCTCCATTGAGAGGTGGGGTAATGCTTCTGCCTGCAGGAACAGCACAGGACTGTTTCAGGCAGGGAAGAGGATGCTGAGCTCATCTCCTTGCTCCCTTGAATTTCAAGGACTCTTGCAAATACCAGAGTACAGAGGTTATGTGAATACAAATTACATTAGCATGCTGAGCAACTTTGTCAGCAGTTTCTTATTAAAGCACTTGGTCCTCTCTGTAGTGGGCATTTCCACTCAACCTCCCCCTTGTCACTGCTAACAGTCAACTGGGCTCTCCATTAAATTTGAGCTTGTGTAAGAAACAGTGAGAGGGTTGACTTCAATATTCTCCTTCTTGTCCCACCACGCACAAGCTGTTGCTACTTATTAAACATTTTAAAATCCCTGCTGCCAAAGTCCCCAGGAGACATTTATCTACCATAGTCATAAATGACTTGCCAGCATGCTACTCCAAACTGCATTTCCCAGCCAATAAATACAAGCTCCAGAACCAGGAAAAGCAGGGTTTGGCTCTAATTTTCAGTGGTATGTCACTGGGATACTATAACTACTTTTAAATTCAAATCAGCTTCCTAAAAATTAACTGGTTTTATCAGATACAGCACAGTGGACTGTTAAACACGTAGCCTCATGTACTGAAACACTATACATTTAATGAAGTTATGCCATTAGCAAATGTACAACATGGGTGCATTAAATCCACCTATAGAACAGCTCTACGTATGAGAGAGGATTTATTTTAGCTTTTCTCAATAGAGCAGGAGTCCCTTTTCTTGGCTTTTGCTAGGTTATTTAACTAAAACCAGAATTTGCACACACACAAAAAAACCCAAAAAGTGTCTACTCTCATAATGAAAAAAGACTGATTTTTTTTCTTTTTTTATTCCAGTTCAGGAAGGAAGAGAATCATCTCGCAAGGTAATATAATCAGCTCCTTTGCCTCTATATCTACTTCTGCTCAGCAGGAGCCCCCAAAGAAACACTTTATGTCCCAAGTGAAATGTGAAAACTACTTGTAAGGTCTCTTTTGAGGCACATGATTCGGACAGTCACTTTCAGAGTATCAGAATCAGCGTTGTCTTCCATCTCCTTTCTTTCTGGGAAGAGCTCTCTGGCACGTCACGGGGGCTCCCCCTGTTCCAGGTGGAAGGCTACATCCCTGCCCCAAATCAGAAAGGGTTAGGATGACACAAGTCAGCACAGACACCCATTTCGCACTTACACCTAAGGACGTACGTTGACGACTCCCCACTTCGAATTCCTCACAAAGAGGGGGGAAAAGAAACAGCAACAACAACAACCAGAAAAAAAAAAAAAAAAAAAAAAAAAAAAGAAAAAAAAGAAAGGAAGAAAAAGGACAAGAGACAGTAAATTTCACTGTGATCACACTACGGCAAAATATACCTTCTGTTCATTGCAAAAACCGTGTGAAGGCCAAATTAAAGAGGGAAAAAAGTATGTTGCATGAGTTACAGTGCAACCGTATTATTCCTTCTCTTTCTATTTTCCTCCCCCTGACCTTGTTCAGTTTAGAAAAAGGATTGAGTACAACACAGTCAAGTAAGTGGCCACAAAAGAGTAGCTGTCTTTGGCAAGAAGTCACCGCATTAACCCTCTCTGTCACCTTCTGCCCATTTCGCTCTGTCTCATGAAGTGGATGTTGTTGGCGCTGTCTGAGAGTTCAGGGTACTGCTCCACTGAGATCACAAAATAGCCATCGTAGCCCTGTACTCGGCCCGTGTTTAGCACTTGTTGCTTCTCCCCTTCTGTCCACGAGCGAATACCCTCCTCCCCATCCCGCAGTCTCTGCTGTTCCCGGGACCAAGCTTGGGTGACGGCGCGCTGTCGGGCCAGCTCCAGGACGCGTGCCTTCTCCTCGTCCAAGGTGGTCCCGTAGCGCGTGTTTAGACACAGTGCACCGTACTGGAGCTGGATGTCCGTGTAGCGTCTAGTCCTCCCACTCAGCACTGTGTTGATCTGGGACACTGTCACATTGACGCCGTTCTCCAGGGTCCTCCGCCCGCCGCTGAGGCCCAGGATGGACAGGTCGCCCTCCGATGGCCCCTGCTTAATGAAATAGTGCGTGTCCACCCCGTCGATGGTGAAGTGCAAGTTCTCCAGGTAGTGGGCGTTGTTCAGGATGGCTGCGATCCTCCGCCCATCCTCGTTGGCCACGCTGATGATGTCAGTGGCCACGCGCCCGTCCTTCATGGCGAACTTGACGCCCTTGCCGAAGATGGAGCCTCCAGAAGCAAAGTTCTTGTTCTTCTTGATGTGCCGGCACCCAGCGATGCTGGAACTGTAGATTTGTTCAAAGCGCTCCAGGGTGACAAAGGCCTTCAGCTGCTTTTGCACTTCACACTGGACCCCCAAAATGGACTGAGAACAGAGAGAAAGAAGAGAAAGACATATTAGGAAGAGAATCCTGATGACCCAGAGGCATTATTAGAATAATGGAGAGCAGGAGAACCTCCTGGAAACATGTAATGAGGAGCTCCATCATTTTTTTCCCCTTATCACATTTTTTCAGAATTTTAATTCTTTTTCATGGAAAAGACATCTTGTCTCCCCTAATGCTCATCGTTTCTGTAAACTGAACTGTATTTAATAACATAGACGGAAGGATGTAGAGGTAAAAAAGGATTTTTTGCCTCAGTGGTGTGAGGGTTGAGTTTGGACACATAATTAGGTTGTGTTTCAGTGTTCTTCTGCATATAAGAAGCAATTAATCTTGTGTCCATGATGCTTTACCAAATGCTTTCAGATTTTCTGTGAAGTGTGGAACTATTTGTAGAAGTTTATTCTATTTTAACTCCACTTTGTAACTCCTTGTGCTGCCTCCAAAGGCCCTGCATTACCTGTATGACACTCGAAGTGGCCATAACCCCTCTGTATTCCATTTCAGCCTGGCCAAAGCAGGTTGTTCAAAACTCAAGGAAGGCATTAAATCCAAAACCTTTTTCCTGCAAAACCTCTACAATTTGCCAGGCTCCCTGAGTTAAGGCCAACCACACCAGATGCTCAAGTTTTGGCTTATATTGAAGCAAAACTGCTGAGAGACACTAGTCCAGATCATTTGCAGTTGGGTGCAATACAAAGTCACTTTTGCTGTTAGTGTATAATGGAGCAAGCACACAGCAAGTCAGCAGCTCATCATTACTGCAAAATGCTCTGGAAATGCTCTCATCAATTCAAGGCAGCACTGGCTTCTTACAGACTCCTGTTCATGAAAAATTATTTGCTCAAATTTCACAGAAGCAAGAGAATTCTATGACAAAATTCTCCTGGCACTGCCAACGGCTCAGTTCAATAATGTAATGACACCCAGGATTAAAAATAGGCTACAAAAAAAAGTTTGCTCTATTCCAATTATTTTGAGGAAATTTAACACCCATGAAGGATATTGCCTTAAACTGTTAATGAACTAGAGATTCACATCCTGGGTACAAGGAGACAATTCAGATGATGCAGGCATTTCTGTGTGGACCTCCCACACAAGACTTGCAACATGGCGAGGGAAGTGAAAATAAACCCTCATTTCCATGGTGGCCATTTCCAGGGAAGAGTCATAAAGTATTAAAAAAAAAAAAGGATTGAGCATTGCAACTTGCTCAGAAGTTATGAGCAGTTTTGACTGATAAAAGAGAAAACTATAAGGGAATAGAGGAACACAATTTCAAGAGCACATTTTGGGTTGCAGAACATTAAAATTCCCAGAAATTACTTTTATTCAAAGTGCTGAACAGGCTGGTGTACATTCTTCTTTTCCCTTTTTGATTGACAGCATAGCAGGTGGAGCAGGAACCAGTCTCCTATGAAAAAGGAGCTCTTTCTGGTTTTCTCCATCCTGCCTGTGGGGCATCTCACACACCCCCTAGAGAGCAACATAATTAACACACTGATGGGGAGCCGAGCCCAGCTTCTCTGCCAATTGCACAAGTGCTCTAATTATGTAAAAAATGGACGTAATTAATGTAGATGTCAGCGATGATGGACATGGAACAATTAGGCTTCTCGGCTCCATGAAACACTTACTGTTCAAAACAAGTGCACACTGAAAAAGCCTTGGTAATTAGCTATTTTCTCTTCAAAGAACTTTAAATGGAGAGTTCTTCTTCTCAGGTGTGTCTCATGGGGGTTGACTCCAGGTGGTCCCTTTACCACTTTGTATGTCATGCTGCCCTTCCAACTTTCCTCAGTAACATTTACCAGTGATGGGAAAAGGCAGCTCTCAGCACTCACACTGAATCACCGCTCACTCAAAGGATGTAAATCAGGTCTTCTGTGCTACATTGCTATGTCCTGTGATCACTTATGTATCACCATCTATATATATATCACCTTATTTACCAGCAGGTGAGTGATAGAGTCCCTGGAATTAATTGCACCATCTACTGATTATCACCTTGGGGAAGGGAGCTTGGGGAGGTCAGGCACTATTGGGCATGGACGAATAATTCCTATCAGAAATTGCCCCTGTTCCCCTTAAATTTTGTCTTCATCACCTTATTCTTGATGAGCTGCAGAAACTCTAGGATGTTTTAGATCATGAGCAAATTAATAGGTAAAGAATGAATGCTTCCAAATCAGGTTGCCCCAACAAACCAGTGGATCTGGACGTCACCAAGTATCAAAATTCCCAGGCAGAGACGTACCTTCAGGTATCTTAATCAAAAATAAAAGCAAAACCAAAGCATTTTCTACTGAGGACTGGTTACTTCTGGGCTCTCCCCATCTTTTTTCACACAGGGAAGTAGGAAATGAGATGTGCAAAGCTGTAATACTAAACATTCACCATCACTTAGAATCACAGACTGGTTTGGGCAGGAAGGAACCTTTAAGATCATCTAGTTCCAAACTTTCTGCCACAGGCAGGGACACCTTTCACTACATCAGGTTGTTCAAACTTAACTATTAGCTATCAACTATTTCAATAATTAAATGTATCTCTGTTACCTTGAAAACAAGGCCAGGATGACTTTGAAATGACTTTTTGACTGCATTTCTTTGATAAAAGAGTGTATTTGGGAACAGCACTCTTTTAAAAGGAAAAGCAAACACATCCAACAGAAAAAAACCCCAACCAACAAATTCAAGCAAACCAGAGCACAGCCAGCGTGTAAGCTGTGCTGTGAATATAGAGAAGGTGGAGGCAAACAGATTATATGTAGCTCAAAGAGGCAGCGTATCCCTGACTTTGAAATGACTATTTCTGTTTAATCTTGGAACTCATTTCAATGAACTGGCAAGGAACAGAAACAGAAAATTTCCATCCAAAGCTGCAGTGGCATGTGCTATTCTCTAGAAATTGCTGCTGCTTTTAGCAACTGTAAACCAAGACATCTATAAACCAGTTCTACAGAAGAAAGAAGGGAATTCATCGCTATTTTATTTCAATATTTGTTGCTTGATGTGAGTGACAAATATGCTGGGTTTGTTCTTCCTCACAGTCTTTTTTAATCAGATGTCCTTAGGTGACATTTCACTTTATCTAGTAACAACTCTTTGGAGAGAAGAGAACGACCTTCATCATTTGTTCTCTGCTGCACAAAGCTCAGGAGAGCAGCACATTACTGGGATCTCTGAATAGCCTCCTGCATTTTGCCAGCACCTCTTGAGGATTTGAAATACCATCGCCAGATCCTATCATCTGTTGTTTTTAAATACCGCCTTCCAGTGTGAGACTGAAAGCTTTAATTTCCCATCAAGGATCCAAGATGTGAAATACGTGAACATGTTCCCAAGTTTCTTTCTATCCCTTTGCCATTATAGACAGATAGGTGTTTCTCTTACCACCATATGGCTTTCAATGCAGAAAGCTACTTTTTCCTAAAGGTTTGGAAGTTACAATTTCTCTGATAGATGATTCATTTTTAACTCCTTCCTATTTATCACAGAATCACAGAAAGGCTTGGTCTGTAAGGGACCCAAAAGATGATCTCCTTCTAACCCCCCCACCATGGCTAGGGATTCCACCCACTAGACCATGCTACCTAAAGCCCCATCTGGCCTTGAACAATCCCAGGGATGAGGTATCCATATCTTGTCTGGGCAACCTGTGCCAGTGCCTCACTCCTCTCTGGGTATGGAATTTCTCAACATTTCATCTATTCCGCTACTGTTTTAATTTAAAACTGTTCCCCCTTGACCTATCCCTATTTCCCAGTGTACAAAGTTGCTCTCCCTCTTTTTTACAAGCCCCCCTTTCATTTACCCTGTAGCTCTCCATTAACAAAGCCATTGTTCAGCCATCAACCGCTTCCCAGTACTCCACGTGGCCATCACCTGGAGACAAGTCTCTGTCGGGATGTGCCCACCAGCACGGCTGCACTGCAGGCAGGCTGGCCAAAAGGTGTGGTGTGGGGCAGCAGAGCTGAGCCATGGGCCAGCAAGGCCAGTGCTTTGGATGCTGCCTGGCTGGGAATGAGCCAAACAGGAGCACCATCTCAGCAGCTTAGAGGAAAGGTCTCTCCTCCACCCCACCACTGTATGTGGCTGTAGTGGGATAATGAGGTTGAGTTCATTATTAAGCAGATTTCAAGTGTGGAGAAGTAAGAGGATTTGCCTCCTTCTCTTGCTTATCACTTTTCAGATTGTTCATCTATTTTCACAAAGCCTCAAGAGCTTAATGGCTTTGAGACTTCAACTCCTTTCCCGGCATTAGATCCTTTGAAAACTGACCACTGCACTTGTAAAACATAACTGGGGGCTGATGGACAGATGTGCAGACAGTGTGACAGTTCAAGCCCAGGCCAAAGCACCTGCAATGTGAGGATGCCTTCCCTGAATGATGAACACTGGCAGAGCCAGTCCCTCAAACAGACTGTCCTTGGAAGAAGCTCTGCTAGAAAGCACAACCCTATAGCTCACTTCCTGGCTGAGCATCCCAGAGCAGCCCTTGCTTCCAAAATGCTGCTCCAGAGGGGATGTCAAAAACTGCTCCTCCAGCAAAGCCTGTAACAGGCACTGCAGAAAACAGGACCCTTCCTGGAGACAGTGCCCATGGGATGGAGAGAAGGGTTATAACAGGATGTGGATAATGATACAAGTGCTGACTCCAAAACATCGCCCCCCTGGAAATAGAGTTGTTCTGGCTCCAACAATTGCCTGACAGCTCAACAAGACAAAACAGAAGGGAAGAAAAAAACCCCCAAAACAAACAACCCAACAAAAAACCAGAAGAGAAATTGGATTCAGGTGCCGCAGTTCCACAATATGCCAGAGGTCACCCAGAGGCCCCCAGTGGCCAATAACACTGAACTTGTTCAACAAACAATTTAGTGACAGCCTCACAGTCGTGGGGAGGAGGAGGGGAAGAAGTGCTGCACAATGGAGTATTGGATTTTAAATGTCACTTCAGAGCTTCAGGGGGTTAGTGCAAGGTTTATGACATGCTAGCTGTTTTTGAGGTGGTGGATGCTCAAAGTCAGAATTATCTCTCCCATTTTTCAGACCTGCAAGGCGAGTACAAAAAATGTTTTGGAAGGAGATGCTAGGGCCCTCTGGTTATGCACTCTGAGGAGAGACAAAGCAGCCATTTATGAGCGTTAGTTGCTTTGCTGTTGTGCTCCTGTTGTTCCTCTCTGATAAAAGAACAGACTCAATCTGCTGGGCCACAGCTTTGATCAGTAAAGCCAGTGGAGTAGATCAAATATACTTTGGTCTATCACAAGGAGGTATGTGACTCAGAGAAACTAGGAATCAGAAGACACGGAGATCAGAAAGTTGTGGTGCATCGTTCAGTGATCAGTGCCTTGTGCAGGCTACTTTTAAACGACAGAAGATCTAGAGCTTACTCTGTATGCTCTGCAATACCATTTTACAGTTTGATCAGTCTTATTACCTGGAAATGTTCCCTGTGCTTCCATTGATCTTGGTTTAATTTTGTCATTTCCTATGAGAAATTTAAAAGTTTCTATTTTCTTCCGCATGCTTCATCAATAAATACAGAAACAATCAGTGGGAAGGAGGGCTGGACAGTGTCTGGGAGCGTGTATTGATGCCTGGAAGGGTTGGGAGTGAACAGAACTTTATATGAAACATCAATGTTGGATGCATGGATAGATGTAGGAGAAAATGGATCATGTGTTCAGGTATCATATGTGAATGAATTTGGTATATACAAATATGTGCCTACAATATGCTGGGTGTGACAGAAAGCAAGGGAATCCTGCTCTACAGCATTTAAGAGCCACTTGCTATCACAGCATGATCCTACAACTGTAGACTGAAATAAAAATGGCCCTGTTTTGTTGTTGTCATAACACAGGGGAAAAATATGAAACAGCCTGCAATGGGTTAAATTTCGCTTCCAACACCTGAGTGCAAAGTGACTCATCTGGAAGCATGACAGCTGTATAAAGCCCTCTTTTAACGAGCAGGTCCCTGCACAGCCCTCACTGCAGCTTCTGGCTTTAAAACCTGTGAGGGACATGAAGATTTTCTTTTCTTATTATAGCTTGTTCAGGCAGATTCACCTAAAATGGGAATGGGTGGATGGAAGGGAGGGCTCGCCTTGATTTTATTTCTAGCTCATCTGCCTGTATGAGCAAGGGTCAGTCTTCACCTCAAGTTACTTGGCTATTCAATAAGTTAAATAATGATACTATATTACACATTAAAAAACATTCATTTCTATGGTGGTTCTGTGAGAGTTATCATCTACAGCACATAACAATAAGGGATGCCCTTCTGTGCAGTCTCTGGATGAGCCTTTCCTGCTTGCCTACTCTTGTACAGCTTTGCCCATGGAGACTGTGTCCCAGCAGAGAGGAGGAAAAATCCTGAGGCTCTCTCTCATTAAAGAAATAACTTCTATTAGCATTTTATTGTTTATTCCAAGGAAATAAGAAACAAAAAGAGAGTCTCTGAGCTCCAAACCACAACTGAATTACAGCACTGTAATGGTTTTGAAGCATCAACTCAGTCACGGTAGCAAAAGGCAGAGTTTTTTTAGTTCCTCCTTTATATAAATTTCTTGTTGAAGTTGAAGCTGGTATATTTTAACTTGTCTTCAGCATGGCTATGAGGCTGAGTACCAGTGAGGGACTGACTATCAATGAGGGATTGACTATTATCAATCTATAGTTATTTGTTTGTACTTTTGAATGATACCTTTTGTAGTTCAGGAAATGTGACCTCCTGGTTTAAGATGTGTACCTCAAGAATCTGCTGCAGGACATCAAGATTTCAGTGAAGTCATAGACAGAGAGGCTAGGAGGGCAGATGGGTCAATTCCATTGCTTACTGTTATAACTTTATTAGCAGAAATGTGGAGAGTATGCCCTCATCTCCCCAAGCACATTGGTGCCTCACTGCTCTTGCACTATTTGAACACAGAGCAACAGCAAGTGGGGGTTCAGACTAAAGAGGATTCAGACTAAACAGATGAAAGCCACCTCAGAATACAATCAGGCTACCACATGAAAGAAAATCCTGAGAGGTAAATGACTTTTTCAAGGTCATACACTGATAAAGTGTAGAGCTGGGAGTTAACCCAGGGCTCTCAAATCCGACCTCGTGTCCTAACCTTTAACAGTGCTGCCTCCATCTTTCAGCTGAGTAATTCACAACAGGAAGAGGGAGAAATGATTGGGCTGCAAAAGCTTTTTTCTTGCCAATTTTATCACTGAATTTTGCATCTACCAAAATGGCTTGGGAAGCAAGCCTGTTTTTAAAAGCAGGACACAGTTACATGGGATTAAAGCTGGTAAAATGAAAGTTTAATATAATCTGAAAATTCTTTCTGGTGAGACTCTGCAATGCAAAACGGTTTCCTATGGAAGTACTGGGACTTCTTGTTTAAGACATTTTAAATCAGAATGATTAAGTTTCTAGAACAAAAAAACCCGCTTTATAAACTTATTCTGTATCAAGATTTGCTTTTAAAAAAATTTTCTAAGAATGCTGTGTGCAAAGGCCTTGAATTTAGCCTGCAGTATGTGATAACAGGGTCTCTTGTGGGAGAAAGAAATAGTAACACACCACTTCACTGAGCAATCACCAGAAAATATCACAGGAGAAAGCACTATGGCAGTAGGGAACTTCAGATGTGATTATTCGGTCAGATTTCAATGCTGGAATGGGATTTGACTCGCTCTTAATCTCACGACACACTGGTAGAGCTTTATCAACCAACATTGCAAATGGGTAATTTGCTGATAAGGGCATGAGATACTGTACGGGGTTACATGGATCACCTTGCTATTGTCCCATTCTTGGGTTTTCATCTGTGTGTGGATTAGTTCATAGGATGGCTCCATTGCATCCATGTCTGGCTTGGGGAAGCCGGGGATGACATTGTGCAGCTGGAACCCGAAGGTGAGCAGCCAACTGTTGACATCTGGAAGGGAAGAGAAACATAAATAAGATTATCTGATCTCTCAAGCAAGATTGCCCAGGGGAAGGCCCAGAGGAGAACCCCACACTGGCTGGCACTGTAGCAGTCTGGACAAAATCATGAATGGCTTTGTGTGAAGTGCAGAAATCTTAATGGTCCTTGAAAGAGCCGTGTGCCAAAATCTGGGGTTTCCACCTCCAGCCAGAGCTGAATTCTGCACTTTCCCAGCTCTGAAACAGAAATGTTGGCAGTGAGCAAATGGCCCAAATCAAAGCCAACTTCACGTCTGCCCTTCATCAGCTCTGAAACCAAGCACTGCTTGAAGGTGTGCAGAAATGCAGCAACAGCAACACACTTGGAGGCTGAGATGCTCCAGCCAAATGGGAAGTGTTACACAGTCCTACAGTCAGCTCAGATCACCTCAGCCACAACACTTCCCTCCCTGAGGACTCTCACAGGGCCTGCAGGCCAAAGACTACATTTAGAGCTATGAGCCAGAATACCAGGACATCCAGGATGGACAGCACACGTATTTAGCAGGTGCTCATGCAAGATGCTCTGGACATATTCATTGCTTTTCCCATGGCATTTCCACCTCAGTCCAGAGTTTCCTGTGATCTTTCATAAGAAGCCATTGTTTAAGTATTAAACCAGTGTGAGTCACATCATCTTTTATAACGACATTTAGAGCCAGCCTTCATACTACCTGCAAAGTACATTATAGTGAAAATAAGAGTACAGACACAAGACAGATACTTTGCTTGGCTACTTTTTACAAACTCCTTAGAAAAAGTCCATGGATGGTGAGAAAACTGGTGGCTACCAGTGATAAATTATCGTCTTATTCAAAAGAGGCACCACTGGCACTAAAGAGAACATGATGGAAAACCAGCCATTTGGGACATCATTCCTGCATTTACTTGCCAGTAGATTACAAAGTCTTCCTCGATTTTTAATTGCACAGCTATTAGGAATAGCACCTGAAAGTTAATATCCTGGAGGAAAAAAATATGAGGTTGGGTACCTCCTAGACCTGCTTGGGATTAGCATCCCCTTAATTTCAGAGCATTTGATGAGCACACCTTGTTTGCCTTCACTCAGCTCCAGAGGACACACCTGCTACGGTCCCTGAGCAATATGGTGTGCATTTGGCACATAACAGCAATTGAAAGGAAAAGTATGAAGGTAAAGTTTAACTAATATCAGCTCCTAGGAGTCTTAAGTGTTTGGACATAACTGGAATTTTGTTGGTGATTGCTCTGCTTCAAGCTGGAAGTGCAAAGGCTTGATTTTGATTTTGCTAAACTCAGTAAGCGTTGTTGAAACAAACTGAAGACGGAAAAAAATTTTAAATAAATCAAATATGCATCTTTGAATATTTTTTTCTCTATTCCCGTGAGCCTAAATGAATGTTCTGAAGAACTGGTTGGAAAAGAAATTATGGATGCAAGTGGCAAATAACGCCGTTCCAGATGACTGGAGAATCAGGAGCCAAACAAACACACTATCTGTTGCTTGTTTTCCTACAGGCCAAAATGTTGCGATTGGGCAGATGTCCAAAAAGCCCTTGCGACAATCCATGTGGAAGAGGGAGGATTGCTGTAATAAAAACACTTCTGTTCACTCAATGTACAGATTGTTTCTGGAGTGTCTTTGAAACAGAGAGGTTGGGGGGGTATGAAAGAAATGAAAAGGCTCATTTGATTATTTTGTTGCCTAGTGCTAAGCCAGCCTGCTTCCAAATCCTTCTTATCTCAAATGAAGAACTTTGATGTACATATTGTGGACCAGGTGGTCAGGAGAACAAAGTAAAACACTGAAGGTCAGCTTTGGTGCAGGAATCGTTTCCCAAGCACTTCAAAAATGCTAAAAAGAATACAGAGCATGAATGCTGAACTGCTGAAAAATATGTAACATATCTGGAAATATCCAAGACAGGGCTTTTTAAAATACTTCTCAGAAAACTGACTTCCAAAACATTTGCAAACAGGATTTTGTTCTTTTTGGGAAGAGGTGATGGAATACCCAGAAAAAAAAAAAAAACCAAACCAACAAAACGAATATCCCAAAACCATGGGAAGAAGGTGTGGAGCTGAGAAAACAGAGGGGAAAATACTAATGTGCCAGGAGGCAGTGACAACTTTTTTGACAGAAAAGTACATTTCACATCACAGAGGTTTTTTTCAGCTACAGTAACCCTGCCAACACATTTCACAGTAAATTCATTTGAGGGCAAAGAAAAAGAGTGCTTAATGCAGACACATGTAATGGAAATGTCAGTTCAATCCATCAGGATTGCTGAAGCTGGCAGCAAAGCTCTGTGCCATGAAGTGTACAATCACTAAAATATTCATGTTTAACAATGGGCCTTTCAAAACATAAATACCTGCTCCTCCTGCTCTCCTCTCCACATACCTTCAATTTCCGTAAGCTCAGAGACCTCATCGTTGTGGAACAAAGCACGTGTTGGTCACCCCTGTCCTGGGCACTGAGCTCCCCTAAGGACAAGCAGGAATAGAGGAACAGAAAGTGGTTCCCTCTATCCAGATCTGGGCAGATTTGCTTGTGATGACAAGGGCAGTCTTAACATGAGTCCTGCCCATGAGGTCCCTGAAAGCCTGAGCAGAAAGCAGTGCTGGGGCAGCAGCCTCATGTCACAGCACTCATCCCATCACATAGCCTGCTTCTTTCATTCACTGGGACAGGAGAAAGTTGAAAAATGTATTTGGGCTCCGTATCCTTGAAAGACCACAGAAAAAATTATTTGGTGCATATAAAGTATTACTGTATCAGATTTGGACATCTTGATTTTATTGTCAGAGCTGTGTGGGAAGTATGCACCTGTTCTAACACAGGGTTAGGAAAAATATTTTGTCCTGTCTTAACTTGAGCAGGAAAACAAAAATCTGTTAATATGTCACAAAGCAACAGCTCAAAAACCAGATCAGTTCAAACCAAAAATTTCAAACTAACTTCTGAATTTAACTCCATTTTGGTTTTCGCTCCTTATTTTTCTTTTCCAGTTTTCAATCATTAGTTTATACTTAACTTGAAAAGCCTGACAACCCAAAATGAATTTTTCGTTAGGGTCATTTTGGAATTTGTCATTCAGACAATTTTGAGAGCTGTTTATGCTTCTGCTGAGGAAATCTCTCAAGCTCAAACCTCCCTCACAAACAAATTCAGTTTTGACAAATAAGCATTTTCTGATAGGAAAGGTTATCTTGAGGTATTGCCTCCCAGCCTTAATTATCAGTGTGAGAGCAACACACAGGGTCTCAGCCTGCATCTTTTGACATATTTTACTTCCCTCATGGCATCATCTTCTCAGCTCTGGAGAAAACAACTTTTCATGAAGAAACCCCATGATCTAATCCTTATGATTATTGCAGAAGAACCTGAAAGCAAAAATCCTAATGGCTAGAAAAACAAGCAGGATAGAAAAGCCAGGATTTTTACTTTTTAACATTTATTCGCTATTAAGCAGATCTCATAACTCAGGGGAATGCAATTATTGTTGAATATGGTAAGGTTGTGATAGATACAGCAGGAGCATTTAAAAATTAATTCTATCTCCATAAGAAGTATGTACATGTGGTTGTTTTTCAATGGGAAGTATCTAGAAAAGCGTCCCACCAAAATGTCTTCTCAAACATTGCTGCCACTGTTGCACACAGTATGAAACTAGATTTGAAGGGGGAAAGGGATAAAAAAGCTGGCTAGAGATAAACATGGGGGCAGCACACCAATGGTAGAGGGACAGTATGCTAGTGAGGTCCTTCAGGATGGTCTCTCACTACAGGCAGGGGGTAGCAGCAAACGCGCAAGTGTGCCCAGGTGGCCAAGAAGGCCAGTGCCATCCCGGGCTGTATCAGCAATAGTGTGGCCAGCAGGACCAGGGCAGTGATCAGCCTCCTGTATGTGGTACTGGTGAGGCCACACCTTGAATCCCGTTCAGTTTTGGGCCTCTCACTACAAGGAGGACATTGAGGTGCTGGAGTGTGTCCAGAGAAGGGCCATGGAGCTGGGGAAGGGTTTGGAGTACAGGTCTGATGAGGAGCAGCTGAGGGAGCTGGGGGTGTTTAGCCTGGAGAAAAGGAGGCTCAGGTGTGATCGCATTGCTCTCTACAACTGCCTGAAAGGAGGCTGCAGTATGGTGGGGGTTGGTCTCTTCTCCCAGGTAAGAAGCAATAGGACAAGAGGGAACAACCTCGAGTTGCACCAGGAGAGGTTTAGATAGGATTTTATGAAAAATTTCTTCATGAAATGGGTTGTCAAGCGCTGGAAGAGGCTTCCCAGGGCAGTGGTGGAGATACCATCCCAGAAGGGATTAAAAAGACATGTAGTTGAGGCACTTAGGGACATGGTTTAGTGGTGGACGTGGTAGTGCTGGGTTAACAGTCGAACTTTATCATCTTAAAGGTCTTTGCCAAATGAAATGATTCTATGATTCTATGAATATAGGAAGGATATTTAACATGCAAAAGGATCTTCTGTAAAAATACCCCAGAGCTCGTATTACAGTGATTTTACAGTGTTTCAGTGGAAGTAGTTCAGAGACTGTGTCAGGCACTGGGATAGGTGTGCCCCAAAATCTGTCCTTTAAGTCTAAAGCAGCTTCTTTCACTGACTTTTTGTAGACACTGTTAATTCAGTGGGGCAGGTTAACTTTGAACTACATAGCTAGTAGTAGTCATGTAGACACTCTAAAGCGGCTCACTGTAATGAAAGGTTTAAATTGCTTTGCCATTCTGCTAAAAAAAATTTGTATGCCATTTGTTTAGTCACAAATAAATCTCTAGGTGAAACTGTGTAAACAGAGCTGCCTCTCTACAAAGGGAAGGGTTATCAGGACATTAACTGGTAGCTAAACTTCAGATATCTGAGGGGACAAAAAACTGTAAGCAAAATAAAAAGAACACCTAAGAAGAGAAAAGTAAACAGGCTTGGGAATTACAAGCTTCATCTACACTAATGAATTAAACATGCCCTGTACATGGGGGTCAAGTGGCAAACTAAAATTTATGTCCATTAATTAGAGAATGGAAAACTTCATGGTTATCGGGCACTGAGAGAGGAATTACCCATTGTACTGGTTTTGGGAAGGATAAATTTCTTGACAGTAGCTGGTACAGGGCTGTGTTTTGCATTTGTGCTGGAAACAATGATGGTAACACGGGGATGGTTTTGCTACTGCTGAGCAGTGCTCCCACAGAGCCAAGGCCTTTGCTGCTCCTCATCTCACCCCACCAGCGAGGGGCCTCGGGGTGCACAAGGAGTTGGGAGGGGACACAGCTGGGACAGCTGAGCCTGACTGACCCAAAGAATACCTCAGACCATAGGGTGTCATGTAAAGCTGGGGAGGAAGAAGGAAGGAGAGGACGTCTGGAGTGATGGTGTTTGTCTTCCCAAGCCACTGTTTCATGGGATGGAACCCTGCTGTCCTAGGGATGGCTGCCTGCTGATGGAAAGTAGGGAATGAATTCCTGGTTTTGCTTTTCTTGCACTAGCAGCTTTTGCTTGTCCTATTAAACTGTCTTTATCTCAATCTCTATCTGTGGGTTTTCTCACTTTTTCAGTTCCCCACCCCACTAGGGAGGAGTGATTGAGCAGCTGTGGCGTGGGGCTTAGTTCCATCTGGTGTCAGACCGTGACACCTATTTGCTGATGGCAAGCTTGTGAAAATGTTGATTATTTTAAATGTCTTACCTGTCATGTAACATTTGATATCCTGAGAATTGCTAATGGGGTTGTTGTTTTTGAACATATACAGGTTGAAAGGCATTATGTTATTGCTACTCAGATGCTTCCACATATCATGGTCCGGACTTGTCCAGCGACCTGCTAGCACGTCGTAGTCTCTCCGCCCCATGTGGATAAGCTTTGTAAGGGGGTCATACAGTCCTCCATGGTAGCCAATGATGATCTGGAAGTTGGGGTTAGTGTCCATGTAGATCTCCCCATATGCTGTGTACAGTATCTGCTTGATCATTAAGCCAGTCCCACTGAAGACAGCCAAAGGAGTGCCAATGTTATCGCAGGCTATGTAGAATTCATCGCCGCTGCTGAGCTCCATCGCAAAGAGGTGGCCTTGGAGGTCATAGTACAGGGAGGTGATCTCGGAGCTCGAGTGGTTGTACAAATGGGTGACCTTTGTTGGGTTGGTCAGATCTGCATAGAAGAACTGCAAGTGATGGCCATGGCTGGTTTTGCTGGAGACTCTCCTTCCTAGGCCATCATAGCGGTACTTCACACTCCACCCGCTTGCTTTATTGTAGGCCTTGATGAGCAGGCCAGCTGAATTGTACTCAAAAATATCATTGCCCCTTTGCTTCAGGAAGCCATCTTCATCCATTTTGTACTGCACATCCCCCAGTCTAGTAATCCTATCCCTGAGGTCATACCTGAGTGGTGTAAGGCGGGCACTATTCCCCGGACTCAACAGATGGAGGTTTCCATTTAGGTCATAGCTGTAACGCCAGAGAGGTTTGTCATTGATAGACACAGTCTGCAACTGGCCATCAGCATCATATTCATATGAGTAACGAGTTGTGTTTGCATAAGGGCCAACCTTCAGCTCTTTCTTAACCACTCTTCCCATGTTGTCGTACTGCACAGTCATCCAGTACATGAGAGACCGGAATATCTCATACTGGACCTCCTTCATCCTGCCATAGGCATCAAAATGTTTAGTGTGGGTCATGACAGCAGTGGTGATGATCTGGTTGATATCGTAGTAAATGACCCCAAATTTACCGAATTGCTCAGTTTTCCCTGACACGTCGTCGTATCTGTAGAGATCAATAGGCAAAGGTGTCTCGTTGATGACCGCTTGCATGCTGGTCACACGGAAGCTGTTGTCATAGTTATAGTCAAAGCGTGCATTCACCATGCCCTCCTCAGTGAAGCGGAAAATCTGCCGGTCAATGAGGGGTCCTATCTGTCTGTACCTGATTGTGCAGGTGAACCCTTCATTCTGCAAGTTTATGGTCTTCAGCATGCCCGCAGTTTCATCGTACGTGAAACTGATCTTTGTGGTGTCATAGAGCATCTCGGCTAACTTGGACAGCTTCCCATACTTGTAGATGACACGTCTCCCCGTGCCCAAGTACAAGGTGTGGAGGAGCTGCTCGTCCTCTGTGAAGTCCTGAATTACTGAGGCATTGCCTTCTGGTGGCCGGTAAATGTTCCTGTAGTAACCAATGGAACGAATGGTTTCCAAAGTCTGACGGGCAACGTTGGGCATGGTCACCGATGACAACCGGTCATTCTTGTCAAACTCAAAGATATACTGCCTCTGGCTGTGAAGGAGCAGCACCATGGACTGGGTGGGAAGAAGAAAAGTATAGATTACATCCCTGTTTTTTGAGCAAAATTATACTGTCACAAAACCTGTAAGATTCCTCAATCCAACGAGCAGGGCAAGTGGGACAAATCTCTGCACCCATAGAATTCAACAGTGAGAGGTAAGGAGCTGCACGTGGCGTATCAAGTATCCCCAAACAGGAGTGGGTCAGTGGAAGAAGCAGTTAATGCAGTGAGGAAGGTTCAGAATGCTCAGTTGTGTCAAATCACTACCCTATAGCTGTCTTACCAAACTTCCCGTGCCAGTAGTCTTTGAAAACTAACTAAATAACATAGGTAGAGCTACTTAAGCAATGCCTGAAAAAGTATGCTCCAACATCTTCCAATGCTGAATTAATTAATTGTGTCACCCCATCTTCTATCATCCTCTTCCTCCAAACTTCTGCCTCCATGCTTATTTGTTCTGGGATATTTTTTTTTATTCAAAATCCGGGAATAAAAAATTCCAGCCCAAGGTATATAGCATATGGATCTGTGAGTCACTGGGCAGTGTAATGCTGAATGATAATACCCAGAAAATATAAGTTCCATGCCAATCTACAGAGTGCAGGCCTCAGGAAACACTGCAAAGTGTGCTACAATAGTGTGTCTGAATTAATGCCTCACTTATTAATTACATGTATTTCTGTAAGTAGAAACGGGCCACTTGAAGGAGGCAGGATATCAGACTGTATAGGTTGTTTTCACATGGAAAAATCCTACTGGAAATTCCTACTGTTCACTCTGCTGACTTTGTCTGAGCATATTTTATATTGCAGTTAACTCAATAAAGCAAGATTGTGCTTAAAAAAATCACATGTCAAAGCTTCACAGTTCACATGCTCTCAGCATGACTGGGAAAAAACACCTCAGACAATTTTCAACTGCTCTGTAGTCGTCTGGCACTATGTGCACCTTAGTGGGACAGAAGAGGAGGACTGGACTGTAAAGACCAGCAATTAGCTGATGTGAAGGGGTGCAGCTGTGCTGATGTCAAAGGAGTAAAGCCCATGTGCCTCAAACGCACCACCTCTCAGTGGTAAGAGCATTCTTACCTTCTCCAAGTAGGTGTAGCTCCATGATTTACCATCAGCAAAGATTCTGGATGTAATTCTGCCAGACTGATCATACTCCATCCTTTCTGACATCGTGCCTCTCTGAATCCCTGCGATGTGTCCTCCTGGGGAATAGGTGACATTGACCCCGTTCAGTCTGCTGCTGGGTGACCAGAGACTGGGCCTCCCTGCCTGGTCGTAGAGGATGCGGAGCGTGAACTTGCGGTGGTCATCATAGATTTTCTCAGTCCTTGTCACACGATCAAAGTCAAGGGACAGCAGGTTTCTGTTGTGAACCTACAGGAAAAAGATGGAGAATTAGGAAGCTGGAAACAGTTTAAGTTAGAAAGACTAGCCTTGTTTCACCAAATACCTCCTTACACTGCACTGGAGAGTATCCAGCTGTTCATTGCCTCTGGATAAGACACAATTTTTAAAGCAAAGAGTTGTCCTAACATTGCTTTTATTGACTTCAGTGAGGAAAGAGGCAGAAGAATGGTACTTTTGAAACACCACCCCAGTGAAGGAATATTGCTCATATCCCAAATGTAGGTTTAGGACTGGATGTGACCTACAGGACACAGAATAACAACTTGTTGCAAGGAATATTTGCAAGATACTCTGCTTATCAAACCTAGAATATTGAGTCTTTTGCTTTCATGCATATCAAGAAACACTTGTAGAAAAGAGACAGATGTTGTGCCAACACAGCAGAAACCAGTGTTGTTCTGTGAGTTTACTGAATATAAATTGGAGGTTAAGCCTTTCCCCTGAGATGAAATATGGAGGCTTTAACCACTGTAGATGTTACACAGAGCAGGAACATTCCTGTAAGAGCTGGAGCTTTAACTTCATTGTCCTGAGGTTATTCAAAGAGGCATAATTATACTCTGCTTACCTCCAGTGCCTCTGCATTTCCAAAGATCAAAGGTATCTACTTCAAAGGTAAGAGCAGGAATACATTTTGACTCAGGGACTGCAGTGCACAGCAATACAAAAAGGAGCTGATAATACAACTCATGTTTAGGCACGTGTGCAAGGAGACCTACAAAGCCACATCACCACAGCAGCAAAGTACTAGTTTGAAAGCAAGGAGGAAAATCAGTATTTCCAGTATGAGCTTGCCAGTGAAGATAGCTCTTTCTCCACCCCACCACTTCCAAATCTTTTTCAGCTGGTGAATGTCTTTCTTCTGGAGGGCTGCAGATTCTTCTTTCATGAATCTCAAACTCCAAAGAGCTGACTTGGTTTTCAGTTCCCTTTGCAGCCCTTCAGCTACAGTCAGTAAAACTGAGCTTGCTGCTTGCTCTGAGGTTTTCAGATCAGGTTAAAACCACTGCCCTATCCTGCTCTGGCTGACACTGACACTCCTTACTGGAAGTGTTCAAAAACATGAAGATATGGCACTTGAGGACATCGTTTAATGGTCAATATGGTGATGGTGCTTGTTTTGGTTGGACCTGTTGGACTTTGAATGGTTGAACTTGATGACCTTAGAGGTCTTTTTCAACTTGAACAACATCTGATTCTATAATTCTGTGACCTGAGCACTGTTCTCAGCCCCTTCCAGCTTCGAGCTTGGTCATTGCCCAATGGCCATGAATTGGTATGATTGAATTCCTACTGTATTTTTAAGGATGTGGGAGTATCTGAGAGTTAAATAGCAAGAGAAAGGATGGGGTTGAATCAACAGAGAAGAGGTTCCTCAGCTGTGGAAGAGCAGCAGAGGGAAAGGCTGAATTCCTGCAGTGCCTTTGTCTACCATGGGCAGCCTAGAGAATGGGGACACCAGAAAGCCGGAATTCAAAAGAAGGTGTCCCAGGAGCTGGAGAGAGAAGGAATTGTTGCCATGATGTAGGTGTGAGGATGATGTAAGAGAAGAGGCAAGTGCAACAACAATTTTCAATTTATGAATAACAAGGGTAAAAGGTGGGAGAAATGGAAGAAACTTTGAAACTTGCCCTTCTTGAGGGAAGAAACTTTGTAAAAGGTAGACAATGCCCTAATTAAATATGTGTGAAATAGAGTGTAAATGTGCAATGGGAGAGAAGAAATCAGCCACTGTAACAGGGAAGCTGGAAAATAACTAAAAAGCTATCAAAACTCTAAGTACAGATGCACATGTATGAAACTAAGAGGAATTTAGTATCTCCTAAGTGCTTGCTGCAATAGAGAGAGAAACAGGAGTGGCAATTCCTTGCAAGAAAAGAAAAGGAAACCAGGAAGTAAAAGCATCTCTGCCTCCCATCTATTCACACAGCAGCTCCATCCTGGCAGCTGCAGCTTCTTCTGCTCCAGATCTTTGCCAAGAAAGCCAGAAAGAGCTCTTCCAGGGCTGGGACAGTAATCCAGGCTGAATGAGGTCTTCCTGAGAAGTATGTTAGCAGCAGTGCCATTCTCTGGGCTGGAAGGACTGAACAGCAGGTCCTTGGATAGCTCTTTGAGCTCAGTCCAAATGTCTGTATCCCCTGACTGGTGCCATAAATTGTTCCACCTTCCTTATGCTCTGGCAAGCAATGTCTGTGTGGCTAGTTGGAACAAATCTCCCTTTTCCTGTATTTTATTTTCTAATGATATGTTTCCTTCTACACTCTTGGTGTACTGCCTCTTTTATCTGAGAAGTGTTACTGTGCTAACAGTCACCTCTCAAGGTGATAAGCACAGTGAACCCTACCCTGCCAGTAGCCTCTGAACAGGGTCTAAATCTTTTTCATACTTGTTCAAGGGCATGCCTTGTAGAGAAGTGAATTTTCTGCGGAAGAACTGACAGGGCTGCAGGCTGCAGTCCAATAACTATGTTTTATGGTGGGCAGCTAAATAAGGTGCCATCCTCCATCCCAGACCTTATCCTGGAATGGAGTCTCAAAACCTCCTGCAAAAAGGTTTTGCCCCTCAGAGTGTCTGACAAGGCTTGTGATCAGCACAGGATCAAGACAGGGTAAATCTAAATCCACAGTTCACAGTGGATTTCACATCCCCTTTAAAATGTGTGAGACACTAAATTTAACCCCAAACTCACATTCCACAGTACTTTATTCAATCCCTTAGCTTACTCTGCAAAAAAAGCATAAACACACCACCATCTCTGATTTCTCCAATGCTTCCTTTGGCACTCCTTTAGCTTAAATGATAATTAAACAACATTCATTGATCTCCCTGGGAACACAAGAGCACAAAAAGGGGGAGAATTCTCATGAAAACAGCCTGGCAACCTTCAGCAGAGGAGGGAAAAAAATACTCCTACCATTAGAACTCCAAGAGCCAATAACATCCATGTGATGAACGGCTGCCTGCAAAGGAACTTCCCCAGCAAATTGCTAAAACTGTTGGAGTGGCCATATCCAGACCTTCACTGTCTTGCAGAAATTGTGGATATTATCCTGGACCATCTTTATTAGTCAGCACACCAGGAATGGTTAGCACCATATCCCTCTCTGGTCTTGTCAGCTTTGGGGATTTCTGGGATACTGGGTCTTCGATGCCACCATTAACCTGCTGCCAAGGTCTTGGGAAAAACAAAGGGACTTAGGACAGGAGTTATCATGGTTAAATAAATAAAAGAACTGAGCCAGAAGCTCTATCTCTTTCTGCTGTCCTGTTTACTTTACTGTCAGAGATTATTTTACATCCTTCTTTATTGAAAAACTCAGGTTTGTTTAATAAAAAAAAATAAAGGGAAGGAGTCCTTTTCCTTGAAGCAGGGTTTACCTAATGCTCTCTCTGCAAATGGAGTCTGTTGCTGCTGTTGGCCTGGGATGGGTGGAATTCATAGCCAGTCAATGTACAGAGTTATCTCAGTCCTGGGTGGGCAGATAGAGCATCACAACTTTTCATGAGGGGTGTGTATGTGTGTGTGTGTGTGTGTATGGGTGGGTGGGTGTGGGTGTGTATTAGTGCTGATTTACAGCTGCCTGGCCAAGTACAGAGCCAGGTCAGCATCGGTGGGACAGGGAACATCCATGCAGAAGTCCCTGCTGGGTGCCTTTTCCACGCAATAAGGAACTGTGTATTGTATTATTTCCTAGGGAGGGTCAGGGAGGCAGCTGTGAAAGTGGCCTCATTGTGCTGGGAGCTGGCTGAGCTCATGGCAACAGGTTGCCAGTCCCCAGGCATGCCATGGTTGGAAGAGGTACAACTCATGAAAAGTGGATCCATGTGATGACAGCAGAAAGGATCGCTCTTTTATAGTGTCCAGATCCTGCTGTCTTCGCTTCAAAGGCTTCATGGAATGACAGTGAAGCCTCTTTGGGATGTTCTTTCCTCATGGAGCACCATGTCTTTGCTGCTGTCTCTGTGAGCAGTGGGGTAAGGGGAAAGTAGTAACTTAGTCACATATATAAAGAAACGGTAACATTTTCCAAAGTGAACAAAACCATGTTGAACTTAACTTTCCTAAGTTTCTCTCCTGCCAGGGAAAGCAGCAATTATTGGTGTGAGGGAAGAGAGAAGCATCACACAGAGAATATGTTAAATGTTGTGCAGTCCCCAGGGAGGCAATTAGCACCTTGCAGGTTTTTGTATAAGGGGCACAGATGCTGCCATGCATGCACAGATACACGGCTTAAAACATCTTGTACACCTCAACTACTTTGAACCCCTGAATACAGCCATAACTGAGTCCTTCGACCATGTAAGATGCACTGCTGCTTCACTAGAATGACCCTTATAGGCTCAAAATGTGACTAAATGCTGGCAGATTTATAGGGACACCAGCAACCAGCCCGAAAATTAATTTTGCAACTGTTTTTCCAACTATAGTACAATATAAAACACAGACACATTCTCCGTTTGAATCTACTGCAAAAATTTTGGAAGATAAGACTGATATGGCAGCTGAGCTGTGGCTCAATGAGCGGAAACTGTTTTGAACACCAAATAGCTATGATCCAGCTGCAGCTTTCAGAAGGCCCTCTCTTTTCAGAAAAAGACCTGCCTGATAATTTAATCAGTTATTAAAATAAAATAAAATAAAATAAACCCCCCAAGACAAACCCAACAAAAAAGTATGATGACAACTGATCTGCACATATACAGCAGCTCACACTGAAAGAGCAGCTTCAGCTTTCATTACTGTTTGCATTTTTTTCTCCTGGTAACAAGCTATGAGGCTATTGACGCAGGGGGAAAAGAATAGGGGCTGGGATGGAGAGATTGAAGAGAAATACTTGACAAGTGTGAGTGAGGAGAGACAGGAGAAATCACACCGAAGTGGCAGGGGTCATGCAGCAGGGAATAGGGAGAGGTGAAGAGCAAGGACTGGGAAACACATATCCTGAAACCAGAGCATTGATATTTACTGCCAGACTCAAGTGTGAATAAATAGCTGCAGTCCTTTTGCTGTGGTGGCATAACACAGCACTAAGCATTTTTCTCAGAGGGGCTGAATTTGCCAGGTGCTGAGCAGCTTCCCAGGAACCGTTCATCAGCCTGTGACTCTGAGACTAGCAAGGTACAGGGTGAGTGCACAGGACTTGCTATTACAACTTCCCAGCTTTGCCAGCAGTTAGCAGATGAATTACAGCTTACTGGGCAAGATCTTTAAACAGCCCTGACAAGTATGAGGTGCATTGTGTGGAACGATGTTTTCAAAACACATCAGTCTCAAGTACAGAAAGGTCTGGGCGCTCCTGGAGGGAAAGAACTGTCAGGCTAGAGCTGCTTGAAACATTTCAGGGAACAACTGCAATTGTGGTGCAATGCCTTGCAAGCCCAGTTCTTCAACAGGTACAACAGATTAGCAATTTCAGGAATCCAGAGTTTTTTTGAAGTTTGCCAATGAACAGTATTCATAAAATCACGGACTGTTTCATGTAGGAGGAGACCTTAAAGATCTTCTAGGTCCAACTCCCCTGCCATGGGCAGGCACACCTTCCACTAGACCAGGTGGCTCAGAGCCCTGTCCAACCTGGCTTTGAATGCTTCCAGGGATGGGACAGCCATATCACCCCTGGGTGGCCTGTGCCAGTCCCTCACCACCCTCACAGTAAAACATTTCTTCCTAACATCTAATCCAGACCCTCCCCTTTTCAGTTTGAAGTCATACCCCCTTGCCCTATGACTCCACGCCGTTGTCCTAAGTTCCTCTTCAGCTCTCTTGGAGCCCCTTTAGGTAAAGGAAGGTGCTCTAAGGCCTCCCTAGACCCTTGTTTTCTTCGGGCTAAACAATCCAAGCTCTCTCAGACTGTCCTGATATGCTTAGATGGGTTTCAGTGCTCTGGTCTATCATTGCCAGCAGCATAGGCAGACAACACCTGTATTAATTGGTGTGGTATTTTATAGTTATGACTGTCTCTTGCCTGCTTAAACAGCCTGAGATGATGGTTAAACCTGTGGTGTTTGATGGGAGGTCATGCATTCCAGTGATGCAGAGGACTGGAAGGGAGATCAGCAGCACCACCTTTGATGGCTAAGGGAACGTCAGCACATAAGGAGACACAATGATATACTCCAGTCATAAAGGTTATGTCACTGAGGGTGAACAGCCAATTCTCAGTCCTGTAGCTGATGAGATGGGAGGTGGAGGCCAAAGGTGCTCGTGGTTCTCACTTACCCTCAGCCGACGTCCGAAGACGGTGACTTGACCTCTCGCTTGTTCCTTCCTCTGCCTCCACTCCACGAGATTGAGGCCGTTGTCGATGGGCAGGGTGACATTCCTCTTCCCCACCGTGGGGTTGACGGTGCCAGCCAGCAGATGTGGCTCGGTCTGCAGGGCCACCTCCATGCCATTGGCGAGCATCAGTCTGAGGGAGCCATCAGCACCGATGTAGTAGCTGTTTCGGACTTGGTCTGAAGACAGAAAAGAGATCTCTGTTGATCTTTGATGATACAGCTCCAGCTCTTCATTTGCTCCCTCACCTAGGCTGCATCAGCACTTCTGATGGTTGTAACTAAATACACTGTGTTACCCACCCGTCTCACTCAATGGGAGCAAAACATCAGTTTCATCAGGGAAAGTAAATATAGACAATTACTTTTTCATTCTGATGAGGTCTGGCACCTCAAATTCTCACAGAAAGCCTTAAACAGGTTCAAAAACTGATAAAACAGTGTAATACCTTACCAAAGAATGCAAGTTCAAACCTCTTCCTCTAGGCTAAAACACTGTGTGGTGTTTTATTTGTTTTAAATCAGTCTGACTGAAAACTTTCCATGCTTTTATATCCTAAAGACCCTAATTTCACAATATATGAGAAAGTGGGGCCACCTACTTCCCTCAGCTCATTCAGTGTCTCACAAGTGACAGGAAATTGCACAGCAAGTTAATGCTAACCAGTTCCCCAAACAACAGCCAAATCCTTTCCCTTGAGAAAGCTTTCAGGGGGCAACTGAAGTCCTCATGTTTGGAGAGAAAGCATAGGCATTAAGCTCCCACACGTCTTCATACATCTGGCCTCCACTAGCTCTTGAGAGATCAGATTTCGAGGCCAGTATTTGAAATTCAGGAGTTGAACAGAAGAGCAATCTCTCTTCTACATCCTTCAGGAATCAGGCAGGCTGAAAGCCCATCCTCTGAATCTCCAGCTGGCATTTATCTCTGCAGAGAGTAGCTCATGAAGGATAAGAAAGCATGAGACTTAGTGCAGAATGGCTTTAAAAACATATTATACAAACACTGTCTTATCTGAAGCTCCTCAAAAGCCGGAAAATATTACCATTTCTGTCTCCCAGGCTGCCATAAACTCTTAATTGCGAATAAAAAAACCCACTGAAAATTCCCTTTAAGTGTGTTTCCTTTCTGCGGCAAGCTGGGTTTTGTTCACTAGTTCCTCAGCCATAGCTCATCAGGAAACAAGATCACAGTGAAATTATCATTTCTTGTCCCCAAAAAATAGATCAGCAAAGAGCACAGTTCGGTATAGTTAGGGACGGAAACGTGACACCAACTGGTCCATTTTAATGTGAGTCTCATCCTGCTCCTGTGGTAGCCAGCTGGAGTTCTGCCACAGAAATTTACACAGTAGTCATAGTGAAAACGCTGGAGCACAGGATTTTGCCAAAAGCACACAGCAGTGATCCACAATGCAGATCCAAGTACTTTAGGTCTACCACCATGTAAGTTGATGGTCTTTGACACAGACTCCAGCCAGATCAACCCCTCTCTGTGCTTGAGTCTGCAAACGGAGAGAAGGGCCACTCAGTTGGCTGCCAGTCCTTTCTTAGATGCCTGGTTTGATGCTAAAGTATTCGGAGATGTGCTTTAAATCAAATCAGTGAAATATCCTTGAATAGTGAATATATTCCTCCCTCTTTTATCCTTCACCAGGAAGCAGAGGAAAGCTAGAAGTTAAGGTTTACATGAAGTTAATCAGACATGTGATGCTCCCTTCATGTTACATAAGCACCACAGAAGGGTTATTGTCACCAGTGCTGTGGTGTAGTGTGGAGAATGTAAATCCTCTACTTTCAACATTTTCCCAAGAGAAGACTCTCCCCTGGCTCTGGAAGGCATTTCTCAAGGGCTACATGGAATCCATGGGCCATTGGATGCTGCATTTTAGTCTGCTTTGGCTCTAGGGTACTACTGCCCTACTTTGGCATTGAACAAATGCTCTCTTTGCCATTGGTTCAGAAGACAAAATCCCACCGGAGTGTTGACGTGCCTGTTGTAGAAGCTCCTAAATGCATCTTACAGGGATTTGCCGTCTTCTGAAAATGCTTTCTCAGATCTCACCTGTTCAGTGTGATCCAGATTTCCTAAAAGGTTCACCAAGAATTTAGTTCACCAAGCCACCTCCTCTGCTATGCTACTCAGAGCTTTGTTTTAACTGTATTTCTTCAGATCCAAACAGTTTCATAATTTCATACTTCTGAAGATGGCTAAGCTGGTTGTAATTCTGCATGCCCTAATGGGCCAGGATGTCCCTGGGCCAAAGGACAGGACAATGATGGAATTGACTGTGGCACCATTATGTAACTGTGCCTTCAGCGCTGAGTGTATAAATCACACCACAGTCAATTTTGTCACTAAAGGGCACCCAACTGTGGGCTCTATTGCTTAATTAGGCTCTTGAGGTGAAGCCAACCTCATGTCTGTGCAGTTGCCACACAACTTAATGTGACTGAGATGGGGTGGGGTAGGTTGCATCTGTTTTACAGGCTCAGGTAAAGAATAAGAAAGTAATGGTGTTTCCCTACAGGAATATGGGGATAGCTTGAAGGGGCTGGAACCCTCTCAGTTGCCCTCTCAAGAAGGAGGAAAAGAAGTGTTTCAGGCATACCAGGCACCTTCTTTTAGGAAAGGTTGATGTTGTTACAGGGAGGGGGAAGGAAATCGTATCCCAGAGATGTGGGAATAAATGTCACTCTGGAACATGCTTGTCCCACCTGCAGCAGTTTGTTCCTCACAAGTAGAAAAGATGTTTCACACCCCATTGTCATCAGGCACAAGACAGAGTGAATGAGATGTGGAGAGCAATGAAAGCAGAGTTTGAAAGTTCCTTCCCTTTCCTCAAGCCCCAGGGAAAGGTGTGATAGATCATCCTGATCCTAATGAGGCTTTCAGAGCTCAGAGATCCAGGCTGGCATTGTTTGTGCAGTACAGGTTCTGCCACTATCAGCATGTCAGCACAGTGCTCTCCTGCTATTTATTCCTCTTTTATTTCCCACTTCATCTCCTTTTCCTTCACCTAATATGTTCTTTCCACCTTCCTACAGGCACAACTGTGCTCGTTTCCCACAGCCAAAAACTAGTCCCACCAGTCCTACCCAGTTGTCCATTTCTCCTTTCTCCTTTGTGCCTCTCCACATCACCTCTTAGTTCAAATGCAGAAATGCAGACCTTCTGGGGACAGAGATGGTAATTTTTCTGGATGCTTCCTTGTGAATGTTTGAAAAGCCAGTGAACAAAGAATCAGATCTCCAGCAACCAGCTTGAAGCCTGTTCCAGGAGGGGAGCAACTCTTGAGTCAGAAGCCATTAAGAGACTGGAGCAAAGGGGTTGGCTGGAAGTGTGGCTTGATTTATGCAACCCTTTTAGTTACAACAATAATGGCAGTGGTGACAAAGGACTGTACTGCACGAGCCTGCACGGCAAGGGGCCCAGCTGGGAATGGAGCAGAAAAACAGCTGCAGAGCAACCACTGTGCTAGGGAATGTGGCTAAGTAGGTGTGAGTGTGTGTCTGTACCAGCAGGTGGGAAGCTCTGGGGCACTGAGAATGCAGGTGATTTTTGGTGCTGGGATTATCAACACGATGCCTGTTTCCTGATGGATAATCCATTGCGTGCAGCTCGGTCAGGAGAGGGATGGTGGCCCAACTCACCTTGGAGCAGGGTGTAGAAGGTCCCTGACGCTGACAGATTGGTTGTTATTGTAACATCATCCTTGCTGGAGGTTTCCACCTGGACATGCACGGAGCTGTCGGTATCGCTGCGGAAGCTGCTCACTTGGCCAGTAGGGAAGGTCACGTTGGTCAGGCGGCCAAAGCTGTCGTATCTGAAAGAGAGAATGGAATGAAGTCAAGAGCAGCATCAACAGGGGAGGAGTCACTCTATAAAGCAGAGACCAATTCTTCAAGTCCTCATCCAGATTTTTCTCAGAGAAAAATGCAATGTCACTCTTTCAGACAATCTTGACCTTTTATTTTGGCCTCATGAGAAGAAAATCACAGCTTTTAGCTGAAGAAGATGAAGCAAAGAATAGAAAACGACTAAGCACATATTAGCCTGTATTTTAATGATATTTTTACAACACTCCTCACCTGCAGTGTGTTTACTGTTTACAAGAGTAACTTTATTTCCTAGCTGCTATGCTGTGGCTTACAGAAAAGCACTGGCCTGTGCATCCTGTCTGGAAGAACTAGGAATATCTGAAGGCCACCAACTGATTTGTCTGGTTGTGTCCTGAGCTCAGCATTTTATTTTTGTTTTTTTCTTTCCCTCTCTAATTTTAAAAAGCTAAATATTAAGGTAGCAGCAAGGGCCAGATTGGCTACATCAGGTAGAGAACTGTTCTTTGTGAATGTGGTGTAGAGTCCTGAGCATAGCTGAACCCCTGTGTCTACCTTTTGCTGTTCCTAGGACCATCTGGAAGGACTGATTTTAAAGTGTAAAAAAGCAGACTGGCTTTCACCCCTACTGTGTCCTTGGCTTTTCCAATGAGAAATCAACATAAGCACCATCTGGGAAGGTTTCTGTGATGTAGACCTATGTACCAGGGCCCAGGTGAAATAAGCTTCATACATGCAGGTCCCACAGCAGTTAACAAGCTGGGGGAGTTATTTTTTGATAAAAAGAGAAGCAGACACTTGTGTCTAGAGCCCTCTTGAGTTAAGAGAGCAAACACATCATTGTGCCTTCCATCTGTGGCATTACAAAAAAAGGTCACAGACCCAGAAGTCTGGCAAGGGATCTTTGCAGGGAGGTTATTGTAGTTGAAATGGAGAGCAATAGGGAGCTCTACTGGCTGATCTCTAGAGGGCTGTTGGACCTTCTGATGAGATGGACCTCCAGGGAAGGGGTATTTAAATAGTTAGGGAGAAACAGAAAAATTCTGGCAATAAAATTCCAGTGATAAATGGTTAACATTTTTCAAGTCCTGCCCATAACCCTTTTACGAATGATTTATATGAAAGCCAAGTAGATCATATTATGAAAACATATCACTTGGGGATGCAAATTGAATGGAGTATGAATTGAAGAGAGGTCTTGTTCTCCTGGGCTACCTATTGGTGAGCCTTTGATGGAATGCAGTGTCCAGTTAAGGGCACCATTCCTCAGAATGGCAAAGTAATGTAAATGATACATTAAGAATAACAAGCTTAGAAAACATGATATAAGAGGCAAAGGCAAAATAAAAGAGTTCATTCATAAAAGGGGAAACAAGGAAATGAGAATATGCCACCCTAACAATGGATGTCCTGAAGAAGATTATAATAAATTGTTTATCATGTCTACTGAGGATGTGACAGAAAGTAAATGGAAACAATGAAAATTCAGGATAGAAGCTGTAGAACATGTTCAAGGCCCATGGTTGCTCCAAGCAGAGGAACAGATGGAGCACTCGAAACCCCAGTGCCCAACCCTTTTAAGGATAAATTAGAGAAATGTCTTAGAGGGAATCTGAGTACAGAAGATCAGACCTTGGAGGGAGCAGATGGTTGAGGAGTTCTTGATGCTTCCCTTTGAGACTAGTCTGAGCTATGGAATAAGAAAATACATGCTATCTAATAACAAAACCCAGAAACCAAATAAAAATG
>VZTR01013726.1:1705-23905 GCA_013400775.1 Chaetops frenatus | reverse complement strand
ACAAAGTACTCTTGAACTGCAACCCATGAGAGATCCATGAGCAGTCACAGGACTGGCTCTGCACTACATAGAAAAAAAATTGTCTCCTCTTCCACTCTCATTTTTCCAGATTCAAACACAGTGCTGGTACTTCACTTTTGAAATATGGTGGCAGTGATTTAATGACTTAGTGAGGAAGGGCTGGTTGAAAAGATTATTTTTGCCCAAGTTTAATATTTAGCTAATAGTGACTAAGTGGGTGACCTCATTGCAAATCTCCCCAGCCCTGAGGTTTGGAGACACCATCACATGAGGTTTTTCTTGCCCAGTGGGTAGAAGGGGAGGTAATAAGATAGAAGAAAGCATTTGTCCTCCACAATCAGCCTATCAGTCATGGATTATCCAAGCCTTGCCCTTTCCCTCCAAGACCCTGGCAATCGATCAGCCACTTGTAAAATGGAAAAGAAAGAGGAAAAAAAAAACAAAACAAGAAAAGGATGAAAACAGGACTGCATTGCAGGAGTTTGGCAGAGATCAGTTAAAGCTTTTCCAAGCAGCTAGCAGCACACTGCCTGGATCTGAGCTGCATCTCCATGCAGGAGCCAGAACTAAAGTGCTCCCAGTACCAAACAATTTACTCCAGATTTGTGGCTGCCCTGTTCACACTGAGACAAGTGTGTTTTACTTGTACTGTCTCCAGTCACCTGCACATCTCTTCCTAAATCAGCATGTGACTCTTAAACAGAAAACATCACAGGCAATCTCTTTACCCGATCTGCCAAGACAAGACACAAGGGACATGATTTAGTCTCTCCCCTGAGCAGAGAAAATATTGTTATCACTGAAGGTGTATTGTGTAACACCCTAAATTCCTTCTACCACAACATCAATAGTCCTACATATATATAAACCAGTCTGAACTGGAAGGGTTCAAGTTTGCAAACGTTCTGAAATTTCAGTAAGATGAATCTGAATTTGGCACCTCTGACTTGGTGGATTAGTAGGTGTGAGGGATTTATATCTATTGCTTCATTTAGCTTTTAAAAATGAGCTGCTCCTAAAAGTAAGCCTGATTAGCCTCCTAAAAATAATGTCACAAATCTAGATGTGTTGCGCTGAAGTCTAAGGGGTGAGTTTGGTGTAACAGAAGTATAAAAGGAAGCAGGTCTGCAGGTTAGGGAAATAAGGAGTGCAAAAGCTAGGATGCAGGAAGAGAGCTTGTTCATGTGCTAAATGCTGAGTCAATGTCCTGTGAGTCACAGCTTTTTATCCTAATTGAATGGCAACCAGAAAAATGCTGAGAGTCAGCACAAAACCTATACTCCATGCAAGTCCTACTTATTTGCTCTGAAGAAAGCCTCAAACCCTGTAGATACTCAGTTTAACAGCCCCCAGCAACAGCAGACAGCCAACTCCTTATATTCATCAAATCACAGAAATACAAATTGGTTTGGGGTGAAAGGGACTTTACAGATCATCTTGTTTCACCCACCTCACCATGGGCCAGGACACCTTCCACAAGATCACGTTGCTCAGAGCCCCATCCAACCTGGCCTTGAACACATCCAGTGACAGGGCAGCCACATCTCCTCTGGGCAAGCTAGAGATCACGTTGCTCAGAGCCCCATCCAACCTGGCCTTGAACACATCCAGTGACAGGGCAGCCACATCTCCTCTGGGCAAGCTAGGCCGGTGCCTCACCACCCTCACAGTAAAGAATTTCTTCCTATCATCTACTCTAAAACCGACCCTCGTTCACTTTAAAGCCATTTCCCCTGGTCTTAACACTGCCTGCTCTTATTAAAAGGCACGTAGTGCCTTTTTATATAATATTACGTAGTGTAAAATAAGTATTATTTTATATAGTATTTATGTAGTGCCTTTTAAATAGTATTTTTAAAATATTCCAGGACCTCAAGCTTCTAGCATCCTCACAAATGGTTCTCCACCTCAGCTGGGTGAACACATGATATTTGCAAATATGCAACTGGAGAAATCTGCCAGTGACCTCTGCTTGCACAAATTAGCAGGGAAAAAAAGCATGAAAGAGTGTGATGGTCCCTAGACCTCTGTACACACATTTTTCTTGTAAAGTCAAAATGACTAAGTACAATACACTTAATTTACACGGTTATATTTTTACAGCTGTGCAAAACTCACAGTACTTCATCAAGAGCAAGGACTTCCATTTGGGACTTTGGATCTTGAGAAGTAAGGCTCCTTTTGGGCCAGAACCGTCTGGAATGGTCTGCTGGAACTGGTTTAAGATGTCTGCACAAGTACATTAGACTTTTGGCACATCCTTAGTCACTCCATTAACCTCCTTCAGAAGGAACTAGAACCATCTGTGTTTTCTGCATGTGCAGAGGCTGCTGCACCTCTCTCTGCCCAGCAGCCAGACAGGGACCTGCCAAGGACTGGCTTTGGCAGGGGACAGCTCACTGATTTGCGGCTGCAAGGAAGTCCTGCCTTACAAAGGCAGAAAAGCAAGAAGGTACGGCAATTAGACTGTTCCCATTTTTATTATTATTTTTAATTGGTGACAGATGAAGTGTAAAATGCTCACGTCCAGACCAAAGCTCCTTTTAGCACTGTGGTGGCAATGCAAACAGAGGTGTGGGAAGCCCATTAACATGAACACACACAGTGTTTTCTTCTTGGCAAGCAGTTCTTTTTCTCTTTTCTGTTTTTACTCAGAACGGGAGCATTTCCCTCCTTTTCCCCGATTTAGTTCACACAACACGTACCTGATATCATCTATCACATACCCACAGCCTCCCAGAGACGTGAAGACTTACACATCCCAATCAGCCAGCATGCTTAATGAGCTAACTGTGTTGGTTGCTTCCTTCCTCTGCTTTCAGCCCTATAGAGGCCCTTAGAGGGCACATCTCAGCTTGGAGAGGAAGGCCAAGCGACTGGCTCTTACGTAGCTGCAGGTGTGCCCTGGTATTTGCAGTAACATAAATCTCTCCTAGTCACCTCATTTTGCAGCTAAGCTGCCTAGCCTGTTTCCACAGCATCGGGATTTAGGGCTGGGCCAGTTTTCATCACAGCCTAAGACTTCTGTGTTCTCCAAATGCTCTGAAAGCCTCAGAATTAAGGAAATACTGAAGCATGGGAGTGCACACAGCAGCCACTTGGAGCAATGAATCCATCACCTGCTAACACAGCTGCTGCCTCCCATTCAAACCTGCTGCAAAGCCTCAGCACTTACAATTACAGTGGAAATTATTAGGCCAGCAAAGGAAACCGTTGCCATCCATTCCCAATTGGAAACGTATTTAGCTAAGGTTCAATGCACAGAATTAAAATGGTATTTGGTGCTTATGAGGTCTAATTGTTGGCTTGTAAACATTCAGAGCTTTAATTTATCACATTACCATTGTGTAGAGACCTGGACCTTGGGAATTAAAGAGCATCCTAAGTACCATCTATTCAGAAATCAATTTCTTGACTGAGTTTCTGTGTTTCCTCATTTTAGCTTCTTCACATTTCATCAGCCTTTTAAAACTACAAGTCAAACAGTTCAGAAAAAATTCACTATAATAACATTGCATTTAGTGCCAAAGTGTCTAAATGGACCTTGCAAACTATATTTTGCATGTGATTATACCAACGTGCACTGAGCGCCCCTTAACAAGCTCGCCTCATCCCAATTTTTCAAACAACATTAAACACAACATTAAAAATAAATCTATAACAGACAAACTGATAATACTCAAAAACGCATGAAGGCAAGTCCTCTCCCTAATGACCAATGACCAGGTTGTGGTCACAGTCTGATAAATTTTCTGACTGCCTAAAAAAGAAGAGGAAGATTTCTTTCTAGCTTTTATGATACTCGTAATTCCCTTGGTTGTCATATAAACTTTGCTATCAGGCTTTAATTTCAGGGCAGGGCAATGGCTCAAAATGTGACTTAGTGAGGGTACTGGAGAACTGCTGTTTTATCATGGCACTTATTGGAGTTTCACTGCAACTTTGTCAGAGGAACAATGATGCGAATCTCATCATTTTATCATGTAGAAATTGTGGAACAAGTAGAACCAAGAAATCTTGCTGAAAGAGGATGGAGGACAAAAGCCAAAGGTGTTTCTCATACTCCAGTCTGCTGCAGGAGTAGAACAAGACCCTCATTTGAACTACACTAAATCAAATCCTGTAAAACTCTGTGTATGACCTGATAAATCACAGTCACACAGACCAGGGAATTGGCTTTGGCACCAAAAGCTGTTGGTGCTGGGGTGGATCCTCTGCTGAGCCCTGGGGACCACTGGGAGCCATTCAAAGTCCTCCTGCATGCTCAGTCCAGCTGGCTCCTACCTTTCACCCAATGCAGCGCGTGAGGTTTGGCAGAATTTGCTTCTCTGTAAAACAGCCTCCAGTGTTACAGGTCAAAGCTCCTCTTACCACTCATCTGAAGATCTGGCTCCATGAGACCCTTTGCCCTCCAGGCAGCTGTGAGCCACTTCTTGGGGAGTCCAAGAAAAGGTTTTGAATTTCTGGGCTTGGCTGGAGCAATGTGCAAGCATTTGAGTCTGTATGGGAGGAGGTAACCTTCAAAACTAATTGGACACACAAAGGACCTAAGTAAAAGAGCCTCATCTGGGCTAAATAATGCATAGAAGGTTTGACTTTGGCTCAGAGGGAAATTGAATTAATGTACAGTGATAACATCTCAGTGAACTAATCAAGATAACTGCCATATTCTTGATTTAAACAAATCCATTAATAAGAATTTCCAGATTCTGAAGCAGACAAACAGCAACTGCTAAGAAACTTTGTAAAGGCTGGTAGCAATTTTTTTCAGGTCAAATTGAAAAGCAGCAACAACAAAGCAGCAAGTAGTTACACAGCATCCTTTGTCTTTGACTGGAAGAGTTGAACAAGAAGTCATTTCCCTGGCTGAGTTTCCAGATCAACTTCCTTTGCTGCTGATTATCATTGTCACCGTCACCAGTTCAATGGGAAGAAAAGTCTTTAATCCAGTTACTGGACAAGCAAAGCTGCATTGCATTAACTGACAGCTAATGTCAAGCCCACTTCAGGGGCAGGAAAGGTCTATATAATGCTAAAACCCTCAAAGTAGTCATAGACAGGTCTTTGGGGACAGGCTAATTACTGTAGGGAGCTAAGTTTCACTCTCAAACAAAAAGGGAAACTGCACACCATTATACACTGAGTCTTACTCAGAGCTAAACTCGATAAAAAGGATTATTAGAGCAGGCTTGGGTGTAGGATGTGTGAGAGGAAGAGTCGTTAAGTGCTGTGAGTGAGTCCGCCCCTGCCTGAAGCCAGCACCGATCTCTTTCCTTTCCCCACAGAAATGAAGGGACAACGTGCCAGCCCAGCATGAAGCCTTGGAGGACCTGGATTCCCTGGTGTGGTCTGGAGACAGATCTCCAGTACTGCATCAGCGTATTCTGACTCCTTCCCTCCTTTCCAGAGTCACACCATGTGCCCACATCAGAGCTCTCTGCAGCCTTATCGTAAAGGCTAAGAAATGTCTTGGTAAGAACAGCACCTGGAGGAGAACCAGAAATTCTGGCTATGTTGGATGGAACTAGATGTTCTTTAAGGTCCCTTCCAACCCAAGCCATAAAATGATAGTGTGATTCCATGACAAACACATGTAGGGATGCCACTCTCACAACACTGTTGCTCTGTCATGTTGGGTTTCTATTTATGGTCCTTTGCACATAAGCAGGTGAAGGTAAATCTTTTGAGGATGTTCTTCATGGGGCCACTGGTGAAGTGTAAAGTTGCCAGCTGGATTTACTTTACTCTTAACTTTTTACGTGGCAGTCTCCAGCTTGCCCTGGCCCACGAACAACTATTATGTGCTGTGAGAAACATGAAGGTTTTCCTCAAAGTCAGATCTGATCCCTTTAATTTATTTGGCTAGGAGCAAAACAGAAAAAGGAACTTCACCTTTTCCCTCAGTCAGGACTGAAAACTACTCAGAGCACCTTCCAGCCACTCATGTTCACAGGAATTCTCTAAATCACTCAAACTTCCCCAATGTACATTTCCTGACGTTCTGATAAAGAAACCAGTAACATGAAGGTAGTGAATGTTGATTTTATTTGGTTTACACTGTCTTCTTCAGCTTTTTTGATAACAAGGAATTTAGACTTTATCCTGCCATGCCTGCCCTCATCCCTGCAGCTTGTGTTTGAGTCATGCAAATCCTGTCTGGTGAGATTATATTTTAAGAAAGGCATCAGAGTCCTCATCTAAGATACCAAGAAATGGAGAATATACTGTTTTCACGGTTGGTCACTCTATCAGTTAGGTCACTTCAAGCCTTACAAAATTATGCCTGCTTGTCAGCTTGAATGTCTCTAGCTTTGCTTTCCAGCCCCTTACACTTCTCAAGCCTTTCTCTGCTAGATTTAGAGTCCCTCTCTAGGTAAGAGCTTTGGCTGACATGTTGTGATCCAGACACTTCCCAGTCTCATTCATGTTGAGATGAATAGATCAAGTCTTTCTTGTTCTCCCCATGAATGCACTTCCGTAGAGTTTTTTTGCCCAGCCTTCAACTTCCAGAGTTCTTCATAAACTGCAAGCATGGGAACTGACAATGCTGTACAGGGATTCCTACTAGCCACTATAAGTAGAGAGTGACGAGTACATGTACTCATTTGGTTAGCCCAACCAAGCAACTGGTTAGACAGATATGCCATGGAATTACGTGAGGATCACACTGAAGACCTGATGCCTTGCTACAACTCCCAGAGTCAAGGCTCAGCCCACTTACATGTGTACCCTGGCATCAGACTGTACAAGAATATATTTTGTTTAAGTGAAACCTACTTTATCCTGCAATCAAAATATTTGACCCTTGTTACCTAATATTCTAATTTTATCAGTCTGGTTTTATATTCTTTCCCTGGTTACACATGCAAAACCTGGACAGAATCAATCCCTCTAATTCACTGATCTGCTTTCCAAGTCTCTAGTGGACAGGATAGGGCAGGACAGGATAGAAAAGGGTAGGATAGCATGAGGAATAGTCTCCAACTCAAGCACGGAAGATTTAGGCTGAGTATATAAAAAAAGCTTTCTAACAGTAACAATAATGTAGGTACATACACTTATCACTAATAATATTTATCAGTAACTCAGGTGACTGATAGGGTGCATTTGACCAAACTGTAGACATCAGCAGTGTAAACATCTGTGTCTGAACTCATCATTCTCTACTAACTTTGCAGAGATAAACTTCCAGAATACAACTCATCTCATCCTAAAGGAAGTACCTGACATAAGAAACTCGCCTTGAACAGGCCTGTTTCTCTTCACCTGCCTGTAAAGAGAGGCTGAAGTAACTAATTCAGATATAAACTTTTATCCTGTGGTTTTATATAGTTGCATCAGAAACTGTCAGAAACAGTTAAATAGAGATAAGGGATCACAGGTTTGGATGAGACATCTCTGAAGGCACATTCCCAATTCAATATTCAGTGATGCTGTGTTATCATACAGTGCTGACTTGCTCTATTTAAGATTTCCATAGTCCAGCCACTGGAGAATGCTGTCTTCCATTTAGCTCTGAAAAGCTTTCATAAGACTCTTCTGAAGTGCATCAAAGGACCAGAATGATGACTTTCACAAATGCTCTATTTTGTTGGACAGGAAGAAATAATGGATCACTGTTATAAATATATCCACAGAGCAAGCTGGTTTTGAGCTTCGGTCTTGTTTTATCTCCTTTATATTTTCAGTTTCGCTTTAAAATAAAAGATTATGTTTGAGGTATACATCTGACCATTATTAGCTGTAATGTTTAGTTTGCTTTACTGTCTGTGGCTGCATCTGTTTTCAAGCACGGGAACTATTGGGCTCTTTGCAAAAAGAAAATACCTCCTTGATTTAGCACAATGGTCCTGACACGATAGCTGGCTTTCACTCCTCTGGAAGAAAACACTCTTTTTCTTCTCTAAGGCCTTCCTCAAGCAAATTCAATGTAAGAGATGGAGAGTGTTAACTTGGACTCACTGAGGAATATTGTTACAGTAATTGCAAGCAGAACATTGATGAAATGCTAATAATATTTCAGAAGATTCATCACCAAGTTTTCATCAGTACTTTTCAAGGCGGGAACAGGAGCAGGAGCAGTGAGTATTAAGCAAAGAAATTTGAAACTGGGCCTGGAATATTTTAAAGAGAGAACCAAAGTAAGCACATATCAACACACAGATATGTGGGTTTAGCCAGCTTTCCTTTCCTGAATCCTGTTTTTTTTAACAACTTTTTTGTTCGTCATCTTGGGAACTGTCCATTCTAGCCAAATTGGATTCTTACAATGGGTCTATTATCATGGCAGCTGAACACTGCCATGTAACTATTCAAACCATATGGGAAATTATGCACTTAGAGGAGCATTTCAGAGAGGTTACACTTGTAAATAAAAATGAAACTAAGGAAGAGGGAGGGGAAAGGGTTCTCAACAGCAAGATGAATCCTTCTAGATGCTCTTCATTCAGTCATCTATTTTTGTCCTTTTTTATATCAGAAATGTGTTTTCTTTGTGATATTGATGAGCAGGGAATTGCTAACAAAACACAAAAGAAGTACAAATATTCAAGATACTGCCATCTCTGGGTTTTTCAATGCATCCTGTCTTCTCTCTGCTTAAAAATTCTTTGGGGATAGTCTTGAACAGTTCCAAGACTACTTTTAAAGCTTAGTGAGGCAAATTGCAACAGTAGGAATCGAGCAGTCCATTAATTACAGAATTGTTTCCAGAGCAAGCTCTCATTAGTCATTGCCAATTGTCATTCTACATCAGACATTTCAAACAGGCACAAAAAAGACACTGCAGCATAGGAAGTAGGTGAAAAACTGTGAAAAAAGAGGCTCTGATGGAACTTTCATACTTCCAAGGCTTTCAAAGCCAAGAAAAATTCTCTTGACATGCAACCTAAATCTCCAGTCCTGACTACAGTTAAGGAGAACCAGGTGTCCAAATTACTTAGAAAAATTCAGCAGAATTCTGTCTTACTCTTGACTTGGTAAAGGGAGCTTATTCAAGCTCTAATGCACTTACTGCCAGCATCTAGTGTTTGAGTGAAATCTAATACGCTCTGTTCTAGCTATTTTATTTGGACAATAATGCTGATCAGGGAATTAAATTCTACCAACCTTGCACGGTTCAGAGAACACAGAATGAAGTCAGCAGCCCAATATTAATAAAATACTTACTCATAAAATGTTGTCCAACCATTTTCATTGCTTTTAGTGGCAAGGAGACCAGAGTTGCCGTGGTAAGTCATCATGGCTACTTCATGCCCCTGTGTCGTTACACTCTTGAGTGCACTGTTGGTACCAATTGTCACCCAGTAAACTTGGCCGTCAGGCACCACCAGCCAGAGGGGCATCCCTGTGGAATCTCTTCGGATATTGACTAAGTTGCCATTATTGTCAGTGATGAGGGTTATATCCCCATCTCCAGAATAAGTAAAATTGTAAAGATAATCTCCAGTGGTAAGGCTCTGAGTATAAAGGTGCTTCCCACTGGTGTCAAACAAGTAGAGCTCCTGGTCTATGGGTGAGGATAACTCGTACAGATTTTGCGTGTTGAGGAACGGTTTGTTTTTCCGAACGAAGCGGATTCGGATGTTCCCCAGATCGGCCACGTACAGCTCCCCATCCGCACACACGGCGAGGGAGGATGGCGCGTTGAGCTTGGCGTCCTTGGCGTAGCCGTCGTCCCCTGAGAAGCAGTCACAGTTGGCATCGTTCTTGCAGTCGCAGCTGCTCGGGGCGCCGGCGACGAGGGAGATCTCCCCGTTGGTGGTGACCTGCCTGATGCGGTTGATCTTCTTCTCGTCGGTCTCGGCGATGTACAGCACCCCGTTATGGGACACGGCCAGGGCGGTGGCAGACTCCAGCGTGGCGTGGATTGCCACCTTGCTGAGGAGAAAGTGATCCATGCCTGGCACCTGGCAGTGCATGGGCCTCCCCGCCACGATGCGCACTTGGTGGTTCTCAGAGATCTGCAGCACAACGTTATTGTCGAGGACGTAGAGCGAGTTATCCATGGGATTCACTGCCAGATCCGTGGGCCACTCTAGACGAACCTTCATGGTTGAAAAATACAAGGGAATTTTTATAGCGAAACTTTTTCTACTGCGTGATTGCTCTAAATCAATCACAATGAGGATAGAATCAACATGGATTAAAGGAGGAATGGGTAAAAAAATCCCACAACTAATTATTACTTGATAGGGTGGCCATAGAGGATGTAACCTGGTGTGAGCAAGGGTACTTAGCTCCTGGTGAAGCAGACACATGGGGACACCCACACTCTGCACTGGAACAGTGGTGGAAACAGGATAATGGACAGAGGCAAACCATTCCGTGATTTTTCCCTCTCCTGTGCTTTTGGAATTGATGGGAGCTGGACCTCACAGCAGAGACCTGGGACTGCAAATTTTGCTGTGTGAAGTGCTATGAAATCAGACATACAAAACAGTGATTCTTTTACTAAAGGATTTTTCACACAAGTGGCTGAACTCCTCTGGGTAAATGACAACGAGGGATAGACACAAAACTGGCAGCTGTGCCAGCATGTGTGAATATCTAACTTATAACCTATGGTTTTCTGCTTTACGGTACAAAAATACAGAATAGCAATTCACAGGAAATTCAGGCAATTTCAGTTCATGAGGTAGAATACTTGTGCCTTCACGGTGATTTTCACATTTTGTTTTAACATATTGGGAAAATGGGTTCAGGAGTGACACATCCCACTTCTACACCGATAATCCACTAAAAGAGTGACTGGCAACAACAAGTGAGTGAGCAGCAGCAGGACTTTATGTCTAGCTCTGCTTCTGCCACACACTCTTTTCAAGTGAGTTTCCTCTTTTAGTTGCCAAACCTAAAAGACGTTTACCAGCAGAATTCAGGACATATTTTTTTGTAAAGAACTCCAAGACTAAGGTTAGAGGAGTATTTTGTAACCCTACTGGAAGGAGGAGTAGTGGATGCAAGCAGGTTCAGGTAAAGCAAACCATCTTTCACTGTGATTTTATTTAAAAATGAGTAAGTGGAGACCAGAAAAGATTAACTGGAACACAGGAAATTCTTTTTTTTTTAAGGCCCATAGTTAAATATCTCTGCTGCAGTCATGCTGTATTTTGATGTTTCTATATGCATTTTTGGCATTTTTTTAAGAGATCAGATGCAAGTTATTTTAGTTCATTGTGTCTTCTAATGCCTGGGTGTGTGAGGCTTACTTTCACGGCTAAGCAGTATGCTGAGCTCTGTCTACTCTGGTTCTCTGTTTGCAAAATCTCCTTCCTTTTCTCAGCTTCTGGACTATTTTAACCCTCCTTGTTGTAAAACATTATAGCCTGTGGTTTTCTCTTTAATAATTCATGCCTCCATTCCTTCCAGTGGTCTTTAAGCTCTGCAGTCTTCAGTTAGCATCGAGAACTGAGTTTATTTTGAACTGACAAGGGAATTTTCAATTTCTTAAAAACCATTCCTTGTCAACAGTGGCAGCTAAATATTTCATGTCCTCATGTCCCAGGGAGCCTCAGGGACCTGGCAGAAAAGACCCTTCTATCTGCTGTAAATGATGAAAAGCTGCTCCCCAAGCTGGTTTTTATTTTTTAATTAAGCTTGTCTTCAGTGTGTTTCTCCAGAACAGGAGTAGTTAATCTGCCAATCCTAACACAGGTTAATCTAAAAATGGTTACTGTCATTTTAGGAAAGGAAGAAAAGAGTCTTCATCTGATACACATTCATCTCAGAAGTGTTTGAACATGACATTGGTTTACACAGGAGCTACCTAACCTGGAAGTAAATAATATTTAAAGCCTGATTACACAATGATCGTGTGCTAATTGCCCCTGAAATTCACATAAAGAAGAAACTATGTCTGTAAGATGAGAAACATACTACAAGGTGGCCTTTAACCATCAAAATTTCGCCTCTACAGAAGGCAGAACAACTTTTAAAGTCGTAATTTTAGCTTGTTCATAAATTATAGACAGTGGGAGCCAGTTGCAAGGAAGCAAGAATAATCTTTTCAAATTAGAGGGAAAAAACACGAACAGATTCCATATGGGAGCATGGAAATTATCTAGGTAGTTACAAAAAGGAAACCCCATTGACATCTATTGTGGCTGAATAACAGTACTTAGCCCTCCAGCTATGATCTATATTTTCATAGGAGAGGACAACATTCCTGCAGTCAGGCAAACAACAAGTGGCACAAAGGTTCCAAAGGACACTGTCCTAAACTGGCACATTTTGACAAGTTCACGAGTGTAACACAAAACTGAGTGCTGGGCTGTAACAGATTTCTCTTCTGCACCATCCAGCAGTAAAGTAATCATCAAAACGAGATTTCTTTTTCTCTCTTTTCTCTCCACCTTGAAGCAGCAGGACTTAAAAGCCCAGCATGATGGTAGCTGCAACCAATTTGCAATCTGATGCAATTCAAGATTCTTGTTTTCCTGTTGTTGCTAATTTTGGCATGACATCTTCCAATCAGTATTTCCTATGTTAATTTGATTCAGGTCTAAAATTGTGCTGGGCCAAATTAGGATGAGGGGAAGAAAAGAAAAAAACCTGTGATTAGCTAAGATGGTATAATGGAGCATGGCATACAGTCCATGGCATACAGTGAGAAATGAGCCTAACAAAACCCGTCTTCCCAGGAATCTGTGCCTTCCCATGGACTGGGAGCTCTGAAAGAAGTCACTTCTGTGGCTGGGACATCTTTAAGAATCTCATCCCCAGAAATCTATGTGTTAGAGCAGTCAAGTGTTTCCTTCTGTCTTTATAGGGTAATTCTATTAGGATCTGGTCAACTTTATACCATAAACTATGCAGAAATGCAACTGTCCTTGATCCCTTCCCTCTTTGTCAGACGTGCTGGGGAAGCACACAGTCATGAAGATAGGGTGAAGGCGTAGGCTTGCATTCTGTAGAAACAAAACCAAACCACTGTCTTACCTGAGAAATGTCCATAACAGAGTCACAGCTGAGAGGCCGAGCAGATGTCAAGTCGTTGGAACCCAGCACAGTGGAGATGATCCCATTCTGATCAATCCGCCTGATCATGGTGCCATCCACAAAGTAAATCAGCCCAAACTTGTCCACAGTGATGCCTGGGGAAGAACAAAGAAAGATGTTCAGAAAGAGATGGCAGCCTGACATAAGGAGCAATATCTTTCATGGCAATCAAAAGGGATAAGAGAAGAGTTGGGCATGTGGGAGTCCTGGTTATCAAGAGCGTTGAACTGGCACCGTTCCATGGAAGGCACTTTCAAATGGCACACAATGCAATTCAGAAATCCCTGCTCGCTCCTGGAAAAGGGCATGGCATTCGGCAAACTGCTGAAATGAAAAGGTTTTCTAAGAACTGCACGTTTTGCATGTTCAGAAACCTGGTTTTATTGCTCATGGTATGAATGGTAAGCCATGCATGTAAAAATGTTACACTGATGAGTCTTTCAAAAATGGCAATGAAGAAGGCTGTGAAAGGTCCATCAGGTCAATCAAATTGCAGATGGATAAATGAGAAGAGGTTTTCCCTAGGATAATCCTACTAATATACAGTGTTTCACCTGATTCTGAACTCTGTTAGTGATTAATTTCATTGTCCAAACCTCCTTTGTAGACATACTCCTGTCAGTGGATTTGAGGTCGGCTGACAGCAGTTATAGGCAGCTGATCTCATTTCTTGCCCTGCAGATATGTGCCATTTCACCTCCCCCGAAGCATAATTTCTCAAGTATTTGTTATGTCAGCACAACCTCCTTTAATCCTCTTTATCCTAGGCTAGCTACCCTATGCATCTTCCATCAGAGGATTTCATAGTGCTTTACACTTTCTAATTAGACCTCATAACAGTCTATGAGTGTGATCATTCTAATTTTACGTATCAGAAAATTAACAGATAATGCAATTCTCACAAGGTCACAGAGAAAGGTCATAACTGAGGCAGGAATAAGAAGTTAGGGGCTCTGTTCTCCTCTCCTTTGTGCTAGTATAAATTAAAATAACTCCACAGATGATAATAAACTCATTCATCTCATCTACCCTACAGGGGTAGAATGTCACTCAGCATAATATTTGAGTGTCTTAAAGACACTGAAAGATTGTTAAGAAACAGAAAAAGAATGTAGAGACCTGTAACATCTTTTTCTATGCAAGTGAAAATTCTGCTTGAAATATATGAATATTAGGATCTTCCTATTTGGTTTCTCTTGCTTGCAGGGAATCAAGCACTTGGTGAAAAGCAGACATCTGCACTGTGCATCTAAGCAAGTATCTGATGCTATTCCAATCAGTGGAGAGAGAAATCTACTTTGAGAGTGCAATTTGTATCACCCTAAAGCATGTATCCTCAAGAGATTATACAAATCCTGCTAGAAATACCTTTTCCTCCCATTTGACTGTCAAAGGAGACTACAGCAAATACCTCTAAAGAAAACATTTATATTGTAGGCAGATTAAATTAGTGAGCTGAATCCTCACTAGACTGTTTTTTTTGGCTGTCATCTTGGTGACAGAAATTATAGACATTCTGTTTCAGATAGAAAGCTTTGAGAATGTTTGAGGAGTGATCAGATCTTGTGGTCCTCCAAAATTCTGTTTTGCAGCCAGATCCCCATGTTTGAAACACCCTCAGTCTCCACCCACTATGAGCTCTGCTGTGAAGTGCAGATGCAGCAGTTCACAGATCAAAAGTTCTAGATTTTCATAGAGCGGGGACTAATCCTCTGATTGCTTTGGCAACTAAAATCAAGGCCTTCAGCCAGCACTGTAAGTATTGCATGGGCTGGAAGCCACGGAGGTAGATGATATGTGGAAAAACATACCAGATTTGATTATAAAGAAATCCACAGAAGACAATGTGGCCTGGCAGAAAAACATCAGGACTAAGTCATTGTTTGAGAGAAAGAACAAACTTCTCCATTGAGCTGAGGTAAAGGAAGGAATTCAGACACGGTTGCAAACTGTTGATTCAAAGTCAATTAGGAGTCAGAGAACTGGTGTTTCAGATCACTGAGCTGAATGGGAGCTGTGTGTTATTGCCAGAAGGTAAACCCAGCATTTTCGCTACTTCTTCACAGCATCACCCTGTCTGAAGGGCATCACTTTGACCTGGATCGGATATTTGGCCATCAGAGCAGTGTGGTTTCAGAATAGCCTCTAGGGCAGTGAGGAAAAAAATTACTTGCTGCTTTCGAGATGAAGCTCATTAATTTTGGAGGGGATTATATAGCAGGATTGCTGAGATAATGGATGACAGGACTGAATGACCTAAAAGATTGCTTCTAGTGCTACACTTTAATACCTGTGTTCAATTCTCACCAAGATAGGGCTCATCTTTGCAGGACCATGAAATAAGAGCCTCAAAAAGGAGCACAAGGTAACTGTTGAACATCTGAATTTACTGAGAGTAGTGAGGCACTGGCACAGGTTTCCCAAAGCAACTGTGGCTGCCCCATCCCTGGAAGTGTTCAAGGACAGGTTGGATGGGCTTTGAGCAACCTCATCTAGTGGAAGGTGTCCCCCACAAAGGTGAGTAGAAACTAGATGGTCTTTATGGACCCAGCCAATCCAAACCATTCTATGTTTTGATGAATGTTATGGGAGAAGCCACTGAGTGGCAGCCATTTATTCTCACTATACAATATAAAGACATCATTTGTATTTTAGCACTTTCTCAAATGCTTGCAGAAGGATCTGATGGGACAAGTATCAATATCTCCCTGGCATCCATGGCTTTCCGGAAGCTATCTTCATCTGCCATGAGATTTGTCAGCACTATGCCCTCTTCAATGAGTCATCCAGGATACTGGCACATGTCACCTGTCACTGGCATCTGCTGTTGGAGGTCTCTGCTCCTCTTAATTATTTTGCCTACTGAGTGTCAAGTTCTTTTATGTTTGCTGGCATTCACTTGAAAACCAGGAACACAATTGAGCTCTTTAAGCAATATGGTAGATGTGCTTTTTTTGGAAGAGGCATGATAGAAAGTTTAGTTGATCTTAATTGGCTTTTGTCAAACACAAGAGTCTCACCCATTCCTTGGTTCACAACAAGTTTTTTTCCGGGTGCCTGTCCATTAGTCTGTGTGACAAGCCAAAAGCCAGTGAAGGGTGGCAGGCTGTATAATGTGATTTTAAATGAGGCAGAATTTTCTCCCTTAGCTAGTTCCATATGTATTGGATTGGACTTATCAGCAGCGTATGCTGGCCGTGGGTCGCTGTGTGCAGTGCTGGGGTTTGATGGCTGGTCTGATTACCCAGTTACAGTAATAATAACCTGGATGCACTTCGGCCCTCGAGCCAGCTCTGATCAGCTGATAGGGCACAGCTTCATTTTGCATTCCAGCTTAGACAAAGAGCTCACACACCAAAGTAAGTTGAAGTGGGATAGCAAAGTTACCACTTATCACTCTGCTCCAGGGCAATGGTATGTGTATGAGTTGTTATCACAGAGCACTTCTCTGCTTATCCCTCTTTCATGGAGGCTAAGCAATCTCAATTGCCTCACATTCCCTAAGATGTTCTGTAGGGCAGTGGAGTTTGCAGTCTGTCAAAGCCCCAAATTACCACTTGCACATGTTCCTTACGTGGCAATTGCTCCAGTCCCTTCCTGATTTTGCTGATTGTCTTGGAATCAAAACTAATTATGGGGAAGAGCTCTGCTGTCCTGCAGACAAGTGTCTCTGGCTGTATGACTTCTGTGAAAAGGGAAGGAAGCATCTCATGGATTCCTTGCAACAGATTGTAGAGGTTAGGTTGGACCTTTCTGTTTCCTTTCTGATGCAGGCACGGTTCCAGTGCTGGGAGCTGGCTCCTGAAAACAGTCACAGAAATGGGTAATTCACATGTTATGCGTGTTAAACCCAAGGCCTTGGCTTGCTTTGGCAGAAGGCTCCTCTCATGTTTCCATAGGAACATAAGGGAATTAAAGCCTTTCAGCATATAGCTTTAAGTTCAGCCTCACAGTTACTGAGAGGAAACAGCTGCTGCCACTACTCAGGTAGCATTGCAGATCCAAACCTTAAGTTCTGAGATATGAAATACACGCGTTATGAAATCATGCTGGCTCCCCTTGCATAAGCAGAGATCTCTTACAAAACAGGGGCTTGTAGCACCCTGTGCATCACACCAGTGTGCTGTGCTGATAAAAAGTTGTGACGTGGTGACATTTGCTTGAAATGTCAGGACCTTGTAGCATGAAGAGGTGACAGCTCAACGTTATGCTGCAAATAGCTACCGGGACATGGTGAGTTTGCTCTAAGAGACAAACCACTAACAGTGATTGCATGGTGCACATAGCTCTAGTTAGGAAAAGAGGGGGAAAAAACCCTTTTAACTGAAAAACAAGGTGCTTAAAAGAAATACAGATTTGGATCTTTCTTGTCAGACTGGAAGCTGAATGACTGAGGGATTAAATGGCAGAAGAAAATCAACGTCAGTAAGTACAGAGGAATTCACATGGGAAGGAGAAAGTCTAACTACCTGACAATCCGAAAAAGAGCACACAGGAAATAGATTTTGGAGTTCCTGTGAAAAGTTTTCTGCCAAGATCAGTTTTGTGCTATGCAGTGGTCAGGAAGGGAACTACAAGACAGCAAAGAATTAGGAAAGACACCAAGAAAAGAACAGAAAACAAGTGGTTTGGCCTCAAAAGGACCACTCTTTTTCATGACCTGGCTAAAGAAATTGTGGAAATTATTAGCACAGGGTGCCTGGAAGAACAAAACTAGGTGTTAAGGAAGGTTTCTAAGCCAATTAATGATGGTATATAAACACGGATCTGGCACAACCTCTTCAGAACATCCCCTAAATGCTGATGACTGGAATGTTAGCACAGGAAGATCACATTGCCCCTGTCCCTAAGGGTCTTTTCTGGCCAGAGTAAGGGACAAGAAATTTTGTTCAGTCAGACCCTGGACTTCCCCAAAATAGTCCTATTATTATTTGACCATAAAAATGTTAACAGATTGTGGAGGGTTGAGTTTCCTCGATTAATTCTGTCGAACTCTTCAACACTTAGCGAACAACCGAGATTTTGTTTACACATTCAGCAGGGCACAATGAAAGAACCAATCTGTTCCCAAATTAATTACTTCATTTCGCATTGGGGTTATGGTACTAAATGAATGAGATGCCCCTTCCTTCCCCACGTGACTTCTGAAACCTTATTCCTTTTGTGTCAGTCTTGTCACTGCAATCACTCTTAATTGCAGGCTCCTTGGTAATTTCTCTGCCACAACATTTTCCTGAGAAGAACCAATGGTGAGTACTCAGATGAAAAGAAATGCTCTGACAAGCTGGAGCTTTAATTTTTCTTTAGATTGCTTGTAGAAGAGGATCATTATTAGCAGATGATAATTAGGAAGTGGTAACACTTTAATTTGCAAGGATATATTGAAATTCATTAGCATCTGAAAGCTTTGCTGTGCTCTGTGGCAAACGAATTGGATGGATCAGACTGGTTCCTAATAGCTATGATAAATACCCTGACCAAACCACTGCCACCCCTATTTCATCTGTGCATCTATCTGTCCTGTGTTTGTGTAGCTTTCCTTTATTAGACAAGCCTAAGACGGATAAAGTGTGAAATTACTTAGAATGTAAATCCTAATGTCTTTTCTAAGCTGATCCTCTAAAAGGAGCTCTTCTTCCTTCAGCGGAGTGAGAGAAGAACCTTTGTCCAGAAGGTACTTCAGCGAAATGTATTGACAGGCAAGGGATAACAGTTCTGAACTAAAACAGGATGTATTTAGATTACATATTAGAAAGAAATCCTTTCCTGTGAGGGTGGTGAGGCACTGGCACAGGTTTCCCAGAGAAGCTGTGGATGTCCCATCCCTGGAAGTGTTCAAGGCCAGGTTAGATGGGGTTCTGAGCAACCTGGTCTAATGGAAGGTGTCCCTGTCCATGGCAATGGGGTTGGAGCTGGATGGTCTTTGAAGGCCCCTTCCAACCCAAAGCATTCTATAATTCTATGAAATAATCCTCTCTGAACTCAAGAGAGCTGAGGTGAGAACTGGAGGAAGTGATCAAAACAATGGGGGAAAAGTCTGCTGCTCAGAACGTGAAGAACCATTCTGAACAGTGTTTGCTGCAGCGGGGACTTCATTCTTTTGGCTCTCAGATCTGGGAGAAGACCAGCACCCCCAGAATGTGGTTCATCCCACCTTGAACATGTGCATTGTCACAGAATGAACTTCTGTGTTGTCTTTAGGGTACTAGTTTCTTTCCACTGAGAAGAGACCCAAAAAAATCTACTTAGACTGCTTGACTGGTCCAAGAGGCCGAAGGTAAATGCAAAAGCATATACTGACAGCTCATGACTATTTCTCCAGTCTTAATGAATTGCTGGTTTTCCTCTGGCAGGAAGATATCCCTCAGTATTTTCCAGCAAGCTGCAAATATCACCTAATTAAAACAACATGAAAGACAAGAATTTTATTCCTTAAGATTTTTGAAAAAGTGCAAAGATGTCTTTAAAATACAGAAATCCTATTTTGCATGAAGCAATTATGTTCAAAGAAAAAAAAAAAAAAGCTTTAGCCTTTAAAAAGAAGAGTTCTGTGAAGAGCAATGATTTTTGNCTGAACAGTGTTTGCTGCAGCGGGGACTTCATTCTTTTGGCTCTCAGATCTGGGAGAAGACCAGCACCCCCAGAATGTGGTTCATCCCACCTTGAACATGTGCATTGTCACAGAATGAACTTCTGTGTTGTCTTTAGGGTACTAGTTTCTTTCCACTGAGAAGAGACCCAAAAAAATCTACTTAGACTGCTTGACTGGTCCAAGAGGCCGAAGGTAAATGCAAAAGCATATACTGACAGCTCATGACTATTTCTCCAGTCTTAATGAATTGCTGGTTTTCCTCTGGCAGGAAGATATCCCTCAGTATTTTCCAGCAAGCTGCAAATATCACCTAATTAAAACAACATGAAAGACAAGAATTTTATTCCTTAAGATTTTTGAAAAAGTGCAAAGATGTCTTTAAAATACAGAAATCCTATTTTGCATGAAGCAATTATGTTCAAAGAAAAAAAAAAAAAAGCTTTAGCCTTAAAAAGTAGAGTTCTGTGAAGAGCAATGATTTTTGAAAAACTGACTTTCCAAGTCCTTCCTTGGCCAGTCTGTATCTCTATAGCTACAGAACAGTTTTCTAATTTCCTCTGACCATTCACTTATGAGTGTTTATTCACCTCCCAAGACACAGAAGCAGAGGGTCATTTGAGATCTACTGGTTACTTATACAACAAATCAATTTTATTTTGAGCTATTATGAATTACATAAGGGAAGAGATTTGCTGGATTTTTGTGCTAGGATGAACCACTGTGAAGGTATAAACAATGGTGACATTACATTGTCAGCATGAGTTTTCACTGTTCATAATTTACTGAGGGGACTGGGGACTGAGTCACACCTGCCACAGCTGTTGCCTCAGCAGAATTTGCAAAGTCAGGTTAGAATCAGATCAGGGAACACTGTTTAGGAACTTTCTGTTGGCAGTGTGGGCTTTCTGGATTATTATTTTCTTGTCATTTTGCTTCATGTCATTTCCTTTTTCACCCTCAATTTACTTCTGTTTTGTGAAATTTTGTAGCTATGAGGAATGAATGCATGAATTTTGCTGTTATATGATTGAGGTGGAAGAATGGCCTCCTGAGAGCTTCAGTTGCCAACAAGAAGGATTTCAGTGCTGAAAACTTTGAACTCCAGAGCTGTTTGCTATAGCGAAGCAGAAACATAAGTCATCTAAACCTTGTAACATTCACCCATGGATGGAAATTAATAATATCCCTCTTATCTTGTACAAGGGAGAACAGAAGACCAACAAAAGTGGTGGGGCATTTTTTTTGCACTGATTGAACTTCAAAGAGGTACAGAAAATTGGATTACAGATTTCTGGATTCCCTGATCTCATGATTCATCTGCTGGACTGCCTGAATCTCTCTGTCCAAGTCACTTAATTTTCTTTTCAGTTGGCCTTCTCATTTCAGTGAGACAAATTCAACACTGCAAACTGACGACCAGTAGCTGTTCCTTTTCTATAACTGTGCTTCTGGCAATACTTTAGCCCAATATAATGGTCAACTCATGGGATTCTGGTGTACTTGGAAACCATGCTCAGCTCTTTAAATGTTACAAGGGTAGAAGTCTGGGTTTTGATCTTTTTTGGCAAAAAAGTAAGTCTTCCATAGCATATTTTTCTGCATCCTTACCAGGGAACAACTAGCAGATATATAACAAAAAACCAAAAACAAAAACAAAAAACCAAAACAAAACAAAAAAACCCCACAAAAAACCAAACCAAAACAAACAAAAACCCCCCACAAAACAAAACAAAAAAAAAACAAAAACAAAAAAATTCACAGCTAGACCTGACACAAAAGGTTATTAAATCAGTCTGGGTTTCTTGGATTCAGTAATAACAATGTCATCTCTATGTCATGAAAAATGACTTCCTGAGAATCACAGATTCATTTAAGGGTTTGGGTTGGAGGGGACCTTAAAGATCATTTAGTTCCAAACCCTTGCCGAGGGCTGGGACACCTTCCACTAGACCAGGTTGATCAAAGCCCTATCCAACCTGTCCTTGAACACTTCCAGGGATTGGACAGACACAACTTCTTTGGGAATGTTATCTGCCCTTAGTGAAAAACCTTTTCATAAAATCACAGAATTATTTGGGTTGGAAAAGGCCTTTGAAAGTCATCCAGTTCAAACCAGCTGCCATGGGCAGGAGCACTTGTTAAAGGATCCCCAGGTTTTTTGAGGGGTTGCTTTACAAAGAGGTTGGGATAGGCTTGACCATTGTTGTGGTGAGGAAGCAGAGAGCTACCACTCTCTGAAGCAATGAAAAAAAAAACCCTGCAGCACATTGATGTCAAAGTCAAGAAACCACAAGTAACTCCTCATGCTCCGAACAGCTGGGTAGAAGACAACACATAAGAGGCAAAAATGCCACATCTCAAAAAGCATTCCTACATGGGTGTCCTTCTCAGCCCTCTTCACAAACATGGTGAAAAATATGTGTACAACCAGTGCCTTCCTCCCCACCTCTATCCCCTCACGTCATCCCTATCCCCCTGTGTGGGTTTTTTTTCCCTCCTGAGGAGCTGTGGACAGCTGGGAGGAGCGACATCCTCCATCTGCAGAGCATGTTACCTTGGGACTGCCAGACTGAAGTCTTGGCTACACACAG
>VZTR01013725.1:40090-52024 GCA_013400775.1 Chaetops frenatus | reverse complement strand
TATTCACTTGACTGAAGTATAAGGGCAAGAAATATGTCCTCCGCCTTTCCTAAATCCTATTGCCTCTTCTGTGGAGGGATGGAAGGTAAATCAATTAGTTCTTTCTTTAAATTCATGTCTTGCTTTTGAATTTTTTGTAGATATCTGACTCTATTCTTTTCACAGAATACTTCCTGTGGAAAACAAATTTCTGTAAATAAAATACATTTATTTCACTGCAGTTTGGAATAATTCAGATTAAAGAGATTAAGCTCTTTTTAGAAACAAGTAATAGCATCCTTCTTCAATTACAACTTTGTGTCTCAGCAGTCTGAAGCAGTGCATTGTGACATGATTGTAGTTACAGAGTCTGATTAAATGTTTCAGTTCACATAAAAAAAAAAAAATTCTGGACTGACCCTAGGATAAACTCTTGCCTCTGCTAAAAACATATGGTTTAGGTCAGCTGGTTTTTCAACTAACAGAATTTTTTTATACTACACCTCTTTCATCACATTACCTGGGATGTATAGACGAAGTAGCTCTCTAAAAAGAATAGAATTTAAGGCCTTTGGTTTTCCTTAGTAGAATTCAATTACTCAAGGTCCTGAACCTTGCTATGAGCATAGTACTGATAGACAAGGAGGAAACAAAGTTCTGCTGAAGTGCAGCTGATGTCTGGTACCAAATTTTAAATGCCATTCTTTTATTCTTATCAGAGAGACTATAAATTGTTCATGAGAGAAGAGAAAGCTATATACTCTGAAATAATTACATATTGTTGTTGTCAAATAGCTGGGTGTCACAACATCCTGCTTTAAAAAATAGGGGAAGTCTTTGTATTATTGGCTTTGTCTTGGGTGTTGGAAATGTAATCGAGAGTGCAGAGCTGCAGGTGTGCATTTGGACAGGCCTTTGGCTAAACTTTGGGGGAAAAGATTGTGACTGCTGACACAAGAGGTAGGAATTCTAATTTTTAAATTTTATTTATAAACTTAGAGTATGTTTTGAATGGTTGATCTTTATATATAAATGTTTATTTACTATCTCTTTGTGTCCTTAGACCTTGTGCTAACATGAATTATTCATATATCCAGCAGATGTGGTTGTGGCTTTTTCACTTTTGCAGTTGTAGACTTTCTCATATAAAAAGATAAATTAAGTGACAATCAGAAATGTCATATTTGTGCCAAATAAAAGCAGAGGTTTGAAATATCCAGACCTTGTAATCTCAAACCTTTGGTCTGCCTTTATATCTTTCCAGTATTTGACATATGTGCATGCCAGTCCATCATTGGGTCTGCTCAGGCAGCAGCTGCTGTTTCTCATGGACTTCTTGCTCTGTGTTCAGAAGTGAGAATTAAACACAATAAACTGCCTTGTGTGACGATAAGGGATCAAACAGCCCCTCTATGTGGCACTGCAGTCCCATTTCACCTGTTTCATTAGAGCAAGCAGGATGTTCTGTGGGAGTGATCAGAACTGTCAGTGAGTTGAGATTGTGAAAGTACTTCCTGTGTGATCAGACCGCAGGTGAAGAACTAAGGTTCTCATTTAGCTTTCTCAGCGTGTAAAAATCAGAATAATTCTAGGAAGCTTCTCTTTTGTCCACCAACCACTGGAATGTGTGTGAATGCAAAGCAGAATACTTAACCTTTATGTAAGGCAGGGTTTAATGTTTATCCTTTCTCTGTTGCACCATCAGGGCAACCAGTTTTATTTCATGTTATATGGAGGTGATACACAGAAACTTGGAGGGAGTGGGTCTAAGTAATTAAGTGTGTGTGGAGTGGGGAAAGACTAGTGGGAAAGAAACTGATTTTTGAAGTGCAGAGAAGGTCAGTTTGGGAATGGGTAGGTAGATGGTTTCTTTGCAAGGGGGTACAGTTCTGAGAAGAAAGTATTCAGTGGCATAGCTTAGGATATTTTTGCTAAATCAAAATTGGAAACTGAGTACTGGTGGCTGTAAAAACAGTTTTGTTGGTGAGAATGTAGTGTATCAAAGCATAAGTGCTAGCTAAAGGGTTTTGAAAGTCAAACAAGTAGAGTAGTGGCTAGGTGAAACAAGAAGGCATTGTAAGACCTGCTCTGAATAGCCATTGTAGAACTACCATAGCCTGAATGCTTCATTTAAGTGAATGCTACCTTGAGAAATTTGTTTTGTTTATCTCATGTCATTCACCTTCTTCCTGCTCCAAAATGTAAATCATATACTTTATCCCTTTTTAAGGCCTGGGAATCTTTAAGTAGTGTTTTTTAAAAACTTTTTTAACCTGTAGTGCCTTCTTAGTTATACTAAAGTATGTTCTTACAATAGTACGTGTTATATAGGGTTTCCCACTTCATCACTAAATCCCACTAAGCTAGAAAACGGGCAGATAGATCATCTTCTGTTGCTGTGAAAACACCTCTGCCATTTAATTTGTCAGTTCCAGGCTTAACATGCAGCAGTGGAATGGGGAAACTGGCTCCAAAAGCTTCTGAAGATGCTTCCTGTTTATCTGAAGCACTGTTCACTTTACAGATCAATAGACTAAAATAGTGTCTTCCAGCATCATTTCCTTGCTTTGGGATCTCAGTAAGAAAAGACTGAGACTAAACTCAGGGTTAAATTGTTTTCTACCTGCTGTATTTTTTCTAGTATTATTGATACACTGGTCTAGTTAATAAACACATGTCCAGTTATGAGGCTTTATTTACAACTTGTCAAGACCAACAACTTGAAATACTAAATTTTCTACAGATGTCTCCCCAGTGGAAGGAAACCTGTGTGTAAATAGGAGACATCTCTTCTCCTTCCTCTTATGAAATTTTCCAGGAAGGTGAAGTTTGTCTTCTTGAGATCATGATCCCAAACATAAGCACATTCTGCACCAGATTCAGTTTAGTGACAGCTTTTCAATACATTTTTGAGTCAGATGCTTGCCATCTAGGAGATAAAACTTTATCACCAGTTCTGTCATGGCTCCTGATTATCCAGGGTAGGAGGCTTCAGGGTAGTAGGTCTGTTCTGCTCAGCTTGTTGTCTTGTGATTTAAATTTTGCCCCACTTTTTCCACAAGGTGAAGTGAGGCTGTAAGAACTTCTGGTTGTATCTTTGTGTACACGTCATATACAAAGTTTTGGATGGCCCTAAAAATTGAAAAAGCTTCCGTTTTTGTCTTTTGTCCAATCTTAATTTAAAAGCAGGGAGACATAGAGCTCAAAGCTGTGTTAGAGGATGTTTATGTTGGATGTTAGGAAAAGGTTCTTCTGCCAGAGGGTAGTTGGGCATGGGAACAGACTCCCCAGGAAAATGGTCATAGCACCAAGTTTGACAGAGCTCAAGATGCATTTGGACAATGCTGTCAACCATGTGGTGTGATGCTTGGGGTTGTCATGTCCAGAGCCAGGACTCTGTAATCCTTTTGGGTTGCTTCCAACTCAGAATTTTCTGTGATTCTAAAGATAAAAACAAATAAACAAAAATCTCTCTTCATTTGCATAGACCCTACTTTTTATATAGGCACTGCAAAACTGGAAGTGAACTTAGTTATATGTTTAATTAATAAATTGCTTATATGCCTTTAAGGATTTTATTTATTTACTGATTATGACTTGAGTATCATATTCAATATGGACAAATGTCATGTGGCAAATTGTACCATACAAAAGGTCTTAATGGGTGTTTGGACAAGAAGGTTATCTGCAAACCAGACTGCTGAAACTCAGCAGTTCCTCAAAACGATGAAANTTTTCAATACATTTTTGAGTCAGATGCTTGCCATCTAGGAGATAAAACTTTATCACCAGTTCTGTCATGGCTCCTGATTATCCAGGGTAGGAGGCTTCAGGGTAGTAGGTCTGTTCTGCTCAGCTTGTTGTCTTGTGATTTAAATTTTGCCCCACTTTTTCCACAAGGTGAAGCAAGGCTGTAAGAACTTCTGGTTGTATCTTTGTGCACACGTCATACACAAAGTTTGGATAGCCCCAAGAACTGAAAAAGCTTCCATTTCTGTCTTTTGTCCAGTCTTAATATAAAAGCAGGGAGACATAGAGCACGAAGCTATGTTAGAGGACATTTATGTTGAATGTTAGGAAAAAGTTCTTCTGCCAGAGGGTAGTTGGGCATGGGAACAGACTCCCCAGGAAAATGGTCATAGTACCAAGTTTGACAGAGCTCTAAATGCATTTGGACAATGCTGTCAACCATGTGCTGTGATGCTTGGGTTGTCATGTCCAGAGCCAGGACTCTCTAATCCTTGTGGGTTGCTTCCAACTCAGAATTTTCTGTGATTCTAAGGATAAAAACAAATAAACAAAAATGTCTCTTCATTTGCATAGACCCTGCTTTTTATATAGGCACTGCAAAACTGGAAGTGAACTTAGTTAGATGTTTAATTAATAAATTGCTTATATGCCTTTAAAGATTTTATTTATTTACTGACTATGACTTGAGTATCATATTCAATATGGACAAATGTCATGTGGCAAATTGTACCATACAAAAGGTCTTAATGGGTGTTTGGATAAGAAGGTCATCTCAAAGCCAGACTGCTGAAACTCAGCAGTTCCTCAAAATGATGAAAGGATTCTTAAGATCTTCTGTCTGGATGATTGTCACTACACTCTCTATGAACATTTTTAGATTGTACTAAGATGTACTAGAAGCATTTAGTTTCTCTTCAGCTTAAACAGGGAACAGTGGATTTGCCATGTTAAAGCTTGCTGTTGTGGTTTTAGTGGTCCATTCAGGGTTAGGAAAACAAGGTTTGTTTTCCCCAATGCTCTTGTCTCCCTCCTGTGGCCGTATGTGTAAACGGACGCTGCTTTCATGGGGTGGCTCAGGGCACTCCCTTGCATGTAGAGGTGCAGATTTGGGCAGCAATGTATGTGTTTCTGTGCTGTTACAGCTTCTAGCCTTTGAAATTAAAATTCAAGCATTAAAATTGAATGGTTGCAGTATTAATTGCACAATCATGTTGATGGACCTTTTAAATGTTGTATTTATTGAGTTTTACTTGCAAATGGAGAAGGTTTTTTTAGTGGCTTTAGTGTTATTGAGTTGTTGGCTTGATTTCATATACCATGCCTGCAGTACTATACATGTAACTACATCGTATATTCTTTGGAGAAAAGACTATTCTGTAGCCTCAGGGCTTTTTAGTATTTTTCCTTTGAAAAAGCAGAAGGTAATTGTGAAGTAATATCAAAATTTAAAACAACAAGACTGAGAGCAGGAGAAATGAAAATGAAATCAGGCATAATTGGACTGGTTTTACAGTCAGATGTAAATAGTAAATACTTCAAAGGTGATGGCATGGGAAATTCATCAAAGGCTACCTACCATTGAAAAGAAATGTGTGGGGGTGAGTGTCCATGTTGGGCAAACAAGTTTGAATTTTGTTGCTACAAATTATTAGGTTATAATCAACTTCTCATTCTTTAAAATATAGATAGCTGTATGTATCTCTGTATAGATATCTCTATGGAGACATACAGAGATAGTGAGATATATAGATAGCTGTATGTATCTCTGTATATATATCTCTATGGAGACATACAGAGATAGTGAGATATATAGATATCAGTTATTAAGTTGAAGATGGAGATTGTAGTCTCTCTGTTTTTATAGTAATCTTCATAGGTTCACAGGATAATTCAGGTCAGGAGGTTTCTAGTTCAACTTCTTTAAAGCTGCTTCTGCTGTAAAGTTGGGCTAGGTTGCCATCTGGTCTTGAAATCCACTAAAGATAGAGTCTAAAACACTTCTCTGAGCAACCAGTTCCACTGATTGGCTGTGCTCCATGGTGAAATGTCTCCTCACATACAGTCAGAACTTCTGCTTTTGTAGTGTTGATGAACTAAGTTCTAGACTGATGCAAGTCTTTTTTCTTCATTACCACGTTTCTTTACTTTGTTGACTGTATGTCTTTAAGGCCTGGATACCTTTCATTTTGTTTATCTCTGTGTGATTGGCCTTTTTCCCCTAGCAAAAGGTTGTTTCAAATTTGTAATGTTACTGGATTTTGTTCAGTACATTTTTAACTGTGTCTGCATAAGAGAAAAAATTATCCTTGTATGAATGATCAAAACCAAATAAAGATGGGCAAAGCCTTAGTTCTGGCAATACTCCCTGGAAGGAGGCAGAAGTTTTAAGGCAGTTGCTTTGAGACATACTCATTTTGGGATCCCTCTAGTGGTCGATGAATTTAGTATTAAGGAACCCAGTGTTGGGAAGAGCAGTCCTCTCAGGTATATCCTAGCAAAATAGAATAATCTCTAGAAAGTAGATTTTTGACATGGAGGTATACATTACAATCAATACATAGTATTTTTCATGAAAAACGATTGCTTTTTAAAATACAATAGATTTTAATTAAACAACAGTAATAAAACATTTTAGCTTAAATCTTATTACTAAGTAGCAACCAGAAACTCTACAATCTTTCTCCTCCAATACTGCCTTTTTTCTCCCCCTTAATTCTGCAATCTTACTCTACCAAACAATGTATCAGGCATCTGAAAAGATACTTTGCAAACAGAAGCTTTTGAGCAATATTTCACGATGGCTTCATCTTGTAAGCATCTCTAGAAGCATAAGATCATGTTTTGGTTTGAGACAATTCAAAGGAGAACGCTTTGGAGTAAGTCATCTCCTTTAAGTATTCCAACAATCCCTTTCCACCAATAAGAAATGAATAGTATTAGATGAAAGAGAATAAACAATGGTTTATTAACAAACAGAATGCCAAAAGGCACAGGGGAAGAAGTAAATAATTGCTAGACCTCATACCCCACTGGAACAAAGAGAGATGCAAAATGCTGGAAGTTACCCATTCCGGAAATGAGCCCAGCAGGAGGACTTGAGGCTTTGTAGGACAGGGTGACGAGATGGCCTGAGATCCCTCTCTGGAAGGCAGGAGCCTCACAGGGCTGTTCCAGCAGCAAAGAGCTTCCCCATGGCAAGGCACAGCAGAGTGGGCAGGCGAAACAGCTGGGTTGGAGCCACTCTGCATCCTCTCCCCAGCTTGACACACTCAGCAGCAGCTTGGGCTGGAGCAGGGTGGCTCTGCTCCACTTCTACCAGCATGGTGCCCACCTGGTTTTTCAGACAGGCAGCTACAGAATTCACCTTTAGAGTAGCTCAAAGATTGCTCCTGCAGCTTCTCTGAGTCGAGGGGAAAAAAGAAAAAACCGGAAAGAAAAACCATTACCTGAGCAAAGATCAAGCAGGCAGCAATGCAAATACCACACTGCGAAGAGTTGCTGGGGAGCTTTTAAAAACTCCTGCATAAAAGCAACCTCCATACACAGACACAAGGTCCCCTGCTGCAGAGTTTTAAAAATACAGTTTTGGGGCACAGATGATTATCAGGTACAGTATCATTACAAATCACCCTAAGACAGATCAGTAGACTGTTGTCCTCATGGTTTTGGAATATAAAAACCCAGAGTAATGGGAAGGGTGGTGTCTTTAAGTACTCCTTCAGCAACTGTAAGGAACAGTAATTTATGTAGGAGAGAAAGTATCCACAGATACACTTCATAGAATCATAGAATCAGCAAGATTGGAAGAGACTTCAAGATCATGTAGTCTGACCATCAACCTGGCACCACCATAACCACCCCTAAACTGTATCCCAAAGTGCCACATCCAGACCCCTTTTGAGCACTTCCTGACTCTACCACCACCCCGGGCAACTCTTCCAATGCCTAACCACTTGTTCAGTGAAAAAAAAAAATTAATATCTAATCTGAAACTTCTCTGGTGCAACTTCTGTGAACAGAAGACAAAAATGGGATAAAGGGAAAAAATATTGTGATTATGTTTATTTTTAGTACTTGAAAAGTGAAGATCTTCGGTATTATCTGTATATGTAATTCTTAGGAGAAGACTTCTCTTGGGCATACTCGGGGTGGGGGTGGTCCTGACTGTCAGTAACAGGTGTGCAGCCTCTGCTATTGCGTCACGCTTCTGCACAGCAGTAAGAGCTGTATGACCGGTGATTCTTTTGCTTTCACTGATTCTGCCAGAGAGGGTTTTGCATTTATGAACATAGTTGTTGTTTTTAATATTCTTTCTCTTAAGTATTCAGTTGTGATTTACATCTTGCCCTAGATGAAACTGCATAATTTTTCCGAAGTTTTTATTGAAATTATTCTGCATGTAAATCACATCACTTAGGCTGTGTCTTTTAAAAAATTTTTTTTTAATTAAAACAGAAGTGTGCTGACATTTTTTTTTCTTTTTGCATTTTGGTGTACTTTTTTCACCTGGCTTCTTTTCTTTCAGAAAACAAATGACTGCACTGATGTATGCAGCTAGAAAAGGCTATCCTTGGGTTGTTGTTTTTCTTGTTGCTCATGGATCACACATAAATGCCCAAGATGAAAATGGATATACAGTAAGTGATTTATTTTGTGTGTTGTATTTAGTGATAAAAAAATTTAAAAGTGTGTACCCACTAGCTTGTTTCAAAGTACAGCTTTTTGAGAAACATTCCTCAGAATTATCTGCTTTAACACCACTTTGAGGTCCTCTTGCATTAATGAATTGTCTTTGTCTCCAGATTGGGCTGTGCTTTATTGATTAAAACTGTTGGGTTTTGTTCCATATGTAAAATTGGTAAAACAAGGTTTTTCTTTGCAGGCATTAATATGGGCGGCACAGCATGGACATAAAAGTGTAATTTTGAAGTTGCTTGAGCTAGGAGCTGACAAAAATCTACAGACCAAGGATGAAAAAACAGCAGCAGAGCTAGAAAAAAGCAATAAACATTTAGAGGCATTTAATCTCTCTTAGAAATACAAATTCTGTGTTGTGCATCAAAAATCTGTTCATTAATTGTATAATTTTCTGTCAAAGTATTACTTTAATCTACATTATAGCAGCTAGTTCAATACTAGTGCTGTTACATTTATGTTTATAACAGACTATTTTCTGTTATATCACAGCTTTTCATGGTGCTGTAAAGGCTGTATAGTAGTGTTTAGGAAACCTTTTTTCTTTATTCTTTCAGAATCATTGACATTAGAGGTAGAATACAAAACAAGGGATTATTCATGTTTGCAGTGTTGATATGAGAAGTAGAAAAATGTGTTGTTTTTTGCCTATCTGCCAAAGTATGTGAGAGAATGCAGATATCAAACTGATTTGTAGAGTGCAGTTTCTCATTGAGTTTGGAAGTGAAAAGGCTAAAGCCAAAAAGAAGAGGAGTTGCGACTGGCCATTTTTAAAATCTGTTCTCTGGAGAAAGGTGTAAAATAATGTAAGTTGGCCATCAGATCATGGAAAGAGCAGCTGCTAATTACCGATGTAGAGAGCTACTGAAGACAACATGTATTCTCCTAAATAAATCTGTTTACTGCTGTTATCAGATCATACATGGTGGATCAGTCAGGCCATATTCCTGTGTAGTTTGTTTTGAGTTGCTCTTACCAATGATGTGGCTTTTTACAGTGGCTCTTCAAAAACGTGTAATTCACTCTTATGAATTGTAATTTACAGCCTCTTTTCCTTACCTCTTTTTTTTTCCCTGCCAGACTCAAGGGCTAGGCAGAAGCAAAAATGATAACTATGCACAGAGCTGTCAGTGGAAGCTAGCAAGATCTGTGTCTGAGGCTCAGTGATCTGCTAGCTCAGGTTACTGAAAAGGGTTACAAATGCTTTTCTGCCTTTCATAAATAACTTGTTCAGCAGGTTGCAGCCATATAATCTTATAACATGACTTTCTCTGACATGGAGGGAATACAGGCTCATCACACTTGAGAGATGGCTCTTGCCTCTTGACCTGAAGTGCTAACTTTCACACAATTGGTGCCAAGTCTTGCAGATGATATTGAGATATTTAATGGTCATGAGCTTCTTCCAGCTTCAGGGTCTGCCCTTCAGGTAGTTGGCAATCCAGGAGGCTGTCATACAGACTATGTCTGCAGAAACTGTTTCTGGGAGGGATAATATTTTTCTTTTCTATTATTCTCAATTTGACTGGAAGTTATTTTTCTTCCCAACAGCCTATGTTTTAGGATTGTGACCAAAACGGTGTTGATAACACACCAGTGTTGTAGCTATTGCTGAGCAGTTTTTGTGTAGAATCAAGGCCATCTTTGTTTCTCACTCTGCTTTCCATCTCTAGCAAGTAGGCTGAGAGTGAGCAAGAGGTTGGGAGGGGGCACAGCCCTGGGCTGCTCACTCCAGCTGACATAAGGGGTATTCCATGCCCTATAACATTATGCTCAGCAATAAAATTGGAGAGTAGCTGGGCATTGGTCTGCTGGTGGGAGGTGGTAAGTGCCTGCTTTTGCATCACTTAGCTTTTGGGTCTGGGGTTTTTCCCCCTTCACGTATTTGTGTTAACACGATTGTGTTATCCCAGTCCATGAAAAGTTTTCCCCCTTTTACCCTTCTCATTCTCCCCCATCCTGCTGGCCTCAGTAGGGGCTTATTTGCCAGCCAGGATCAACCCACATACTTGTGTATGTGTATATGTATATAAAACTGCCTACTCCAGTTTTAAATTCCAGGCAAGTGGTTTCACCATTCATTTAGCTTTATTGAGGTTCTACTTCTTTTGCTGAATTTTCTTGTAACTGTCTCAAAACCCACACAGAGGCAGTTCAATGTCTGGAATCTATCATTACTGCATAGTGATGCCTAGCAGAAGGCTTCCCCATCTGTCAGATATAGTTAGCTTAGATTGTCAGTTGTAAATTGATAAATGTTATGTTTATATATGCACTGGAAATGGAGACATTAAAGGAGTCATAATGCCTTGTGTTCTTTAGAGAACTTATTGTATTGAGTATGTAGAACTCTTGTCTACAAGCAGCAAAAATGACTATGATGATGTTTGGCTTCTTCTGTAGTGGCAGATTTTTTTTAGACCTCATGATAGACACTGTTATGCTGGAATTTGGTTAATTTAGAAATGCACTTGGTAAACTCTTAGTTTAATCTTAACTTCTCATTATAGATGTATGCTTTAGAGAAGTGGCAGATGTTTCATGTTCCCTGTAAGTAGTGACTGATTGTAATCTTACTCCCATCTATTTTTTATGCATTTTGAGTTTTAATAATAATTAATTCATTTTGGCTCTTCCAGATATTTAGTTTGCTCTTTGGCTGCAAATCACTTGCAAGGGAGATACCATAAAGCAGTTGAGCAAGAGGCTATCTGCAAACTTCTGATGGCTGTCTCTGACCACAGTGTTGGGTAAATACAGTTATAGTGTAATTTTAGCTTATAAACATTCCTAAGAGATTGTATTTGTTCATATCAATGATTAAGTTGTTCTAATAATAATGTGTCTTGTTTGGAGTGCTACCAAGAGTCCACAGTGAGTATATTAATGTACTATCAGTTTTTCAAGATTGCAAAATTCCTTGGCAATATAAACAAAAAGTATGCTCTAGATTTTTCTTTCCTCTCATTTAGTGTAAAGCATAGGAGAGCCAGGGTCCAATGTCACTTCAGTTCATTTCACCTCTGTTAAATTTATATGCTCCCCTCTTGCATACTCCTTGTTCTGTGCTTATCTTCATTTGTTGTTAAATTTTTGATGCTTTCACTGAATGCCTGTTTATAGCTTCATTGCCACCAAAGAAGAGCTATGCCATTTTCTTTTTTCCTGAATCAGTTGGAGAGTCAAAATTAAGTTTGAACACCAGTTAAGCTCTGAAAGTTTTGGCAGAGTGTACCCCTGGTCCTGAGGCTTGAAGGTGCCCTTTTCCGGAAATCAGCACCTGCTTTAGCAGCTTCAGAGATCCCTGATACGATTTTGTGCAAGAACTTGGCTAAGAAGTCCTCAACAAACCATCCACTTGTGTCCTTCAGCTTGAGCTGCGTGGTCTTAAAAAGACGGCTTGCAGTGCCTGTAGTCTGTTCTCATTGGTCAGATTGCCCCTGCTCAACCAGTCCCACTGAATTTGGAATGCTCTAGTTTTGTAGCATCAGGCTGATGGGCTGATGGCAG
>VZTR01013725.1:26994-39451 GCA_013400775.1 Chaetops frenatus | reverse complement strand
CCAGCTGGATGTAACTCCATTCACCACCAGTCTCTGGGCCTGGGCATGCAGCCAGTTTTTAACCCAGTGAGCTGCCAGCTTCTCCAGGAGAATGCTGTGGAAGACAGTGTTGGAGGCTTTATTGAAGTCTGGATATACAGCATCCACAATGTTTCCTTCGTCTGCTAGGTGGGTCACCTGGTCTTAAAAGGAGGTCATGTTGGTCTAGCAGGACCCATCTTTCCTAAACCCATGCTGGCTGGGCCCAATTCCCTGGCTGTCCTGTACATGCCATGTGATGGCACTCAAGATGCTCCTTCAGTCTTTGAGAAGAGGAGGCAGACCTTCATTTTAGGGCCTACAGCAAAACAGAGCAAAGCATGTCATAAGTCAAGATTTTGGCAAAAAATTGTACCAAATGCAGTAGTCCTTTCAGGATTTTGTAGGATTTGCTGTTCGATTTAATTCTTTACATTACAGTTCATCTGATTGTTGAAAGCTGTTTAGTTATTTTTTCTCTTATACTTTTATATCCCTTGATAGAGTGGGGAATCAAAATTGGTATTTTATATTTGTTTATAAATGTTAAACTCTGAACCTACAGTTTAGTGTAACTACTTCCTCAGTCTACCTTCTGAACAGTAGTGTTCTGACAAGTTTCTTGGCGGAGTAATTTCCACTGTCTTTAATTACAGACAGTCCTGTTTTCTTGATAACTGTTTTTAGCTTAACTGGAACCAGAAGGGTACCAATTGTGGACTGAATCCAATTAATACAAATGTTATCTGATAAGAATACATAGTTATCTTCCTTAATCCCACTTTGACATTTTTCAGGCTTTTGTGACCCAACTTTAAGGTTCATTTGGAATGTTGTGTGACTTAAAATGACCTTTATGTATGAAAGTCATCCCATTTAGGCTCAATTCAACTTACTAGACAGAAAAGACATCTATAAATTTTTGATAGATTAAGTTGTATGGTTATAAGGTACTTCTGTCATCAGCAGGTGTGTGCAACTTCAGGTTGCTCCCAAGTGCTTTGTCTAGGAAGCTTTTCTGTAACATTTTGTTCTGGATGTGTTTTCTTTGGTTTGTTGGTTTTTGTTTTGTTTTGTTTTTTAAATTTCCACTGTTTCCAACTCCCATCTCATTATCTTTACAGCACCTATTCAACTTTTCATGACATGGAAGTGTTTTTACATGGTCTTGGTCTAGAACACATTAAAGGATTATTGAAGGTAATTTTGTGGTATATCTCCTACCTGTGAGGTAATCTGTGAAAGCAAAATGCACCTATTGCATAATTTAAAAGTTATATAACTCTTAATAGACTAATTCAAATAAATTTCTGAAACAGAAATTTATATATAAAATGGGAAGTTTTTAAAATGCAATGGACTAAATTGCATTTCTTGATTATGTTAGTCACAACATTTGGTGTTTCTAAATTAGACAGATCTTTCATTGCTTCAATAAGGGTGTTTTGTAGCTGTTTTTTTTCCTGAAAACTGAAGTAAAACAGGGAAGAAAATGAAGTTTAAACTATTTTATTCTGAAATACTTTTTGATGGCAGAAACCCCTTTGTTTTATACAGGAACAAGATATAGCTTTAAGACAACTTCTGGCCATGCAAAAAGATGACTTAATACAGGTCAGTTTACTACTTGAGAACTTAATTTAATTTTGTCCTCTTTTTAAAATTTTTTTAATGCTTTAACATGTTATAAATGTCTAGCCTTGCAAGAATTCTTTCAGCATCTTTTGCAACTTCTTGAATTTTAATGAGTATATAGACAGGCTTTTTCTGAAGTATGGTTTTGTACAGAACAATGAGTGATCAGGAGTGAGCAGGAAATAGTTCTAGTTTAAATTTTTAGTTGTTACTATTTTTAGTTTTTAATTGTCATTTCTCTGAAGGGAAGTCAGTGCTAGGATTAGCAGTAGATAATACTAAACACCTACTTTAGATGTGATCCTCCTTTGTGAGGTGGTAATTCTTCTTGGAGAAAGAAGAGCTCTCTTACATTAGAATTGCTTAAATTGTAGAATCTTGTATCCCACACAGGTTTGTAAAACCTTATCCCAAAAGAGGAAAAAAGAGATTTTGTTTCTTACAGTTTACTGCAGTTGGGAAGGTTGGTCTTTTGCTGTTTGCAAAGGTTAGTCTTTTGACTAAAAGATGCATTATTACAAGGCTTCAGTTCCCAGATGAGATGTGGTGGTTGCTTTTCTCTAGTCTTTGCTGGAATTTTTCGTGTAGGAAACGAAAGGACTTTGTGTGCTTACAGGAGGATGCTATAATAAAATCCAATTGTAGGAGTCTCATTGGAACAATGTAAGTACTTCACGCTGCAGGATTCTTCTGAGCACTCTGTACTGGGGAGCTTTGGAATCTCTGGTCTGGGATTCCAAAGATGCCTTGTAAAAACAGCTTCTTCAAGACTGCTCCCTGCTACTGGAGCTAGCCATGTCCTCAGTGTCAGCTTTTTTGCTCCTTATCTTAGTACCAAGGAGGTATGTGTTCTAGCAGCTGGATCCAACATTGTATTCCTTTAGAGTGGATGTCAACAAGATTTTTTTTTGCTTAAAGTTTTGTCTTGTAACTGAGTAGTTAATTTTTCTGACAGAACTCACGAGTAATTCTGTATTTTTAGGGGATGCTCGTATAGGGAGCTTTGTCAATGAAGAGATTTTTAAGAGTTCATCTAGGACAAAATATTATAAGACATGTCAGTGTGCTTTGATGTTACTGCTTTTCTGAAGCCTCAGGATCATTGGACAGGATCCTGGTATGCTGAGATTTTTGGAACTCTAAAGCCCCTATTGATAGTGATTTTGTCCTTTAAGGAGATTCTTGTGGATCTCATTACTGTGTGAGCTGCTGTGTTGGTCAAGATTGCATTAAACTGTAAATCTGTCTGAGTGTATGATTGTATTGATCACTTGCTTTGGTATTGTAGCCATTGCTTATTTTTGTCCAGGGAACACTGGGGGAAGAGGAGAGAGTTGTGGACTTCAGTGAATGGCTAAGCTTTATGATTCATTCTCCAAAGAGGTGTAATTTCACTCAAAATCATAGCTTCTGTTTCAGTGTTCTAAATTGTTTGAGGCTCACTATTATAAAAGCAAACAAAGCTTTGAACAAACTGAAATAACTACCTGGATCAGCTGCTTCTACACAGGAAAATAGTATCTGTAAGAATTTAATTGCTTTGTCTGTTTACTTTGTAACAGCAGGAAACAGTTCCTGAAAAATAAGTCATGCTTTGTGCATGGACATTAATTAATTAGTGAGTCTTCAGTTGAGAAGTTAAAAATGACAGAACACTCCTGGCTTATTAGCACTTCATAAGTCATCCTAAATTCTGGATGCAGTCTAGTTTTAGAGCTCTGCTAACGGTTTCTCCCCACGCTGCTGATAGGACAAATCTAATCTGTTTCCTTGTAACTTCAGAGCTGAAAATTTTTACTGTGATGGCAGACTTTCAGCTAACAGCCAGCTGTTTTCAAAGAGCCTGGATCTTATTACTACAAAGATTAATGATGACCTCTGATGGATGCCTCTGAACCAAGCTGCTTTGTGTCCAGAGAACTGGGGAGAAATCCTGTCATTAACACGATATGCTTTCCTCCATCAGACAACATCAGGAAGATATTTTCTCTGTAAATATCTTTATCTGTATTCTACAACAGAGCCTAAACAATGAGTCTTTCAAGCTGCAGTCCTTGCATTCCTTAACCTTATTAAACTGTTCCATTTTGGAAAAAATGTGTTCAATACACTGGGATATGTCTATTCAACATTTGGAGGTTTTTGTCTGCACTACTTATGACACTCACATTTTTTATTTTAAGCATTTTTCTCATAAGATAGCAACAGAAGTAATTTTGCTTCTGGATGCATTTAGGACTGAAAAAGTTTCTCTCTTAAACATTTTATTTAGTTTAGAATAAGAGAAATTGGCATCTTGTTTTGGATTTGAGATGTATAATCAAAAGTAGACACATCAAAATTCAAAATATAATCCAGAAATTTAATACATAATTAGATAATTATGTGGACTGTGTATTTCTATATCACAGTTCCAGGACTCATTCCTCTCTCCTCACTTTCTGAAAAAAGCATTTAATATTTGACAGAAATGTGTCAGGTTATTAAAATTAATGTCTACTTGGGCAAAGTGGCATTGATGTAAGAGTGTGTGCATAGCTTCACTGGTTTTATCTGTGCAGTATATCATCTTCCATGTGTTGAGGCCGTCTTATTCACTTGTCACGTTCAAGCTGGAGTGTGAACTTGGGGCATGGATTTTGAGGGGCTGCTTTATATGTATTTAAGTAAAGAATTAAATAGATGTTCCTAGAGTTGATCTGGCTAAAATTGAGTGCTAATAGTCTGCTTTACAGATAAAAGCAAGTTCTTATGCAGCACTTGCACATTCTTAAACATGGCCACTTTGCTATAATACTTGCGTAATTTGGACTGCAAATTCACATTGGAGTGAACCAACAGCAGCTTAAAAATTCATTTATCCATCATGAAGGACTTACTACACTGTGTTTGTTCCATGCATTCATTTTTGCGTGAACAGTCAGGTTCTGGGTCACTTTATGTTCTTGCAGAGATGGTCTAGAAATTGGGAAGTAGTTTGGACTGATCTATCAACCTTCCATCTCTAAGTTCTGCACCTTTTACCACTAAATGCAGAATTAATGTGGTGGTAGAAGGCTTTATCTATAGTGACATTTATCACATTCTTTACTTCCTGACATGTATTTTCAAGATGTGGTGGTGCTCAGTGATCCATCTGCAAAAGAACAAAATTATGTTTTGCTTTTAGGGGAAAAAAGTACGACATCTTCCTGATACACCAGTCAGAAAGCTGCATCCTGATTTGCTGATTTCAGGAATGAGAAGGCAGAGTCAAAAGCAAAGGCAGTCTTCACAAGAGTTACTGCTTTACGCAAGATAGTTTTAATCCTCAAGAATAACTGCTGTTGTATAAATCAGCTTACTTAGTCATGATGAAATGATTGCTGTAATGCTTTGTAAGCCTTAAGAAAATATTAATTCACACCAGGTAGGGCTCCACAAGGCAAACCTGAGAACTAATGAATTAGGCAAACTTACAGCTCAACAAAAGTGAAGCAAGTTATTTACAGGAAACCCAGATCCTTCTATCTTAAGGCTGCTGGTGATATTTGCTAAAAAGACTTCAGTACCATTTATTCAGGTATCCATGGAAACCTATTAGAAACTCAGAAGTTCTTGATACCTGTAGTTAAACTCCCAATTAATCTTGTTGGGATTTTGCATTACTGAAGAACTTACTTGTCTATAAACTTACCATGGTTTTGAAATGTTTAAGGGTACGCTTGTAAGCCCATAGTTATTAACTCTAATTGGTGGAGAGCCTGGAGGATTGTTTTATGCAGTCACAATGAACAATGGATGTCAGAACATTGGGTCTCAGAAAAAAGGAAGTGTTTCCCTAGGCACTGTCTGTTCCCTAGAATTTTTATCTGATGTGAGTTATCAGCTGTTTATTCAAAATTCTTTCTTACAGAAATCTGGGAGACCGCAAACGCCAATGTCTTCCAGATTTCTGAGGGTGCAGAACATAACTTCAAGTCCTCAGAATATCAGTGAGGGTCCCATATAGCCTAGTTTTGGAGACTCTGAGATCCTTGAAGTCTCAAATGCCAGTCTATTCCTGTTGAGTCAGGTACTCAGCTGACGCCTTAGGAACAAAAGTCAAGAGGTTTTTCACTAGTGTGGAAGAGCATCTTAGGGCTGCTAACACCAGAAGTCCTGCATTGTGCAGCAGTCTGTCAGATGAGCAAGAAAAAGTATTGAATGTGCCACAGAAGCATTTCTCTTTTAACAAATGAATTATTCTCTTTAAGTGCTCTGCAAGAAAACTCTCAGCCTAGGATTTAAATGTGAATTAAAATTTAATCTGAGAAACTTGATGGATGACACAGATGGCCAATGTTTTCTGTTCCAGACATCACTTGGAGAATCTCAGTTACATAGTATATATCTTCTGTGTTTTCCTTCAGTTAAAAAATATGTCTTTCTGTAAAATTCTCCATTTGATGCTGATTCGATAGTTTCCTCACTATGCTGTATCATCATCATGATGATTCGTTATCTTGCTGTCAGAGATGACTCAGATCATTCTGAAATGGAAAAGCTAACATCCTAACAAGACAGGGGTACTTAGGCAAACTGCTATTATTTTTTTTTTTTAATAAACCCTAATAAACAGATCTTCTGAGTATCCTCTGCAGTTTCAATTTGGCNCTGATTCGATAGTTTCCTCACTATGCTGTATCATCATCATGATGATTCGTTATCTTGCTGTCAGAGATGACTCAGATCATTCTGAAATGGAAAAGCTAACATCCTAACAAGACGGGGTACTTAGGCAAACTGCTATTATTTTTTTTTTTTAATAAACCCAAATAAACAGATCTTCTGAGTATCCTCTGCAGTTTCAATTTGGCAGTTCCTCATCTCTTGTCATTTTGTTCTACATCATTGAAGACTTTCTGTGGTTTTGTTTTTTTCCTTTGTAACTTACGTACATTGTAGCTGGTTGCAATAACTTAAAAACAACTTCTTTTATATCTTAATATTTAGAAGCTAGTGAAATATGTTACTGTACTGTTTTGTCTAGTAAGTTTAGAAGTAAATCATGTTTGGAATTACTCTTCAAATATAGATTGGCATTACAAATCCTGGAGATCAACAGAAACTCCTAGATGCTCTTATTGATCTGCAAGTGGAAGAAAAAAAGTTTGAAGACATCTCTGAAATTATNCTGGAAGCAGTTTTAACTGGCTTCTAAAATATCTCATTTTATATCTTACCAATTAAGCAGTTTAGAAGCTATTTTCCTTATCACAGATTATCTGAATCAGTAGGTTTATAAGGAAACTTTTTAAAGATAGTTTTACTCCTTCAGACTACCATTCCAACTTGATATTTTTTTCCTATTATAGTATTAAGGCATCAGCTCTGCAACACCTCTCATACTTTTAGTTTAGTCTTGTGCAGTACCATGGAAGCCAGGCCTGAGCTGAGAGGTATGTTCCTAGTTATTAAACTTAATAANGTGGAAGAAAAAAAGTTTGAAGACATCTCTGAAATTATGAAGCTGGAATTGAGGTATTAACGGTATATCTAAGGAAATGGAAGTAAAATATTAACTATTTAAGGTGACTGTGTTGTTTTCTGTGGCTCGAAGGTAAAATTGTTTCTCACCTTATCCCTTAATGCGCAACATTCATGAGAGTATGCAAGTTAGTGGGAGAGCTGGTGGTGGGTGTGTTTTGCACAAAGAAAGTTGGAAGCATAGACAAGATAGGCTCTGTTAGTCTTCCAGTCAGATCTGTCTGAATCTAAACTGCAATTAAAAAAATTGTGGGAGGGAGAGATGCATATAATTTTTTGCATAGTCCTATAACTTTCAACTCATAAAATAATGTCTTGTACATCATGTATCTTAAATCATAAATGCCACTTCTGTTTAGATTCTGTATTTTTTCAAAGTTTTTCCCTTCCACTGGAAGCAGTTTTAACTGGCTTCTAAAATATCTCATTTTATATCTTACCAATTAAGCAGTTTAGAAGCTATTTTCCTTATCACAGATTATCTGAATCAGTAGGTTTATAAGGAAACTTTTTAAAGATAGTTTTACTCCTTCAGACTACCATTCCAACTTGATATTTTTTTCCTATTATAGTATTAAGGCATCAGCTCTGCAACACCTCTCATACTTTTAGTACAGTGTTGTGCAGTACCATGGAAGCCAGGCCTGAGCTGAGAGGTATGTTCCTCAGCAACCTTATTAAACTTAGTAAGTTCCCTAAGCACTACTAGAGCATTCCACATCCTGCACAAAATAAAAAGTGAAGGAGCCTTAAGATTTCTGAAATCTCTTATCCTTTTTGTATAAGTACTTTTTTTTTTTCTGGAAGAAACACCTAGACTTCAATTTAAATTCCATGCTTATATCTTTCCTCTTCTTAGTTCCCAAATTTATAGAAGAATAGCTACTAAAAATGGATTAGATATTAAGGGTTTAGTTCCTCTTTGAAGTGTGTGTATCTCTCTCTTGACTAGTGATCTGCCAGCTGTGCTGGCACTCTCATAGATATCTCTTCCCCCTCCAAAATACAGGGGAGAGCTGTTTGTACTATTTGAATGCTGTAAGGCTGGAGTCACTGTTAGTTATGTTGTTCAAATTCAATCTGTACATGTCTCCATGCTTTGGAGGCAACTGAATTGCACTGACACTGTGCAGTAGCAGTCATATCATGATGTGATCCTGCCACAGTATTGTCTTTAGAGTCCCAGTTCCATGAGACTCCCACGCAATCATTCACACACTGCTCCCAGTGCTGGTGCTGTACTGATATCTTTATCCATTGCTGTGTTTATGAAAACGGGACTTTGTGGCCTGCTTGAGGAACGTTTTTGCAGCACAATGCAAAGTTTGAGCTGTAGGACATGAGAGGACATGCAAGGCATTTGGGGAAGCTCTTGAAAGACTGAGATGGGCTGGAAGAGCATAGAGTTCATTTCCTGATAGAGGACTTTGATGTTGCTTCTGGTCTGTGAGGAGATTTCATTCAGAGACCACTCAGAGATAAGGAATTGGCTGGATATGCACACTGGGGAAGAGTTGTGGCTAATGACTCAATGTCCAAACGAAGACTAGTAACAAGTGACACTCCTCAGGGGTTGTTGTTGGGACTGGTACTGTTTAACATCTCTACTGGGGACATGGAGGCTGGGATTGAGTACACTCTCAGTATGTGTGCCAGTGATACCGAGCTGTGTGGTGTGCTGGAGGGAAGGGATATCATCCAGGCAGACCTTGACAGGCTTGAGTGGTGGATGCATGAAATTCAGCAAGGCCAAGTGCAGTGTCCTGGGTCAGGGCAATTCCAAGCACAAGTACAGACTGGACAGAGAATGGATTGAGAGTGATGCCTTAAGAGGCTATCTAGAACAGAAGCTAGACAGAGTTAAAAGAATAAAATAGGTATTTATTCAAAAGGCCTTCACAGGGTACACCCTGGGCAGCACAAGAGCCTGGCCAAGGCTACACCCAAGATGGACAACCAACACGTTTTTTGGGCAGATATAAGTCCATCTGCATATCAGAAGCCTGTTGTCCAATTACATCCTCAGGGAGTGCAGTCCCATTCTCCAGTTCAGCCTCCCTTTGTCTTCACTGCTGTTCTCAGTTGTTTATACTTTTGGACTTGGAAAAACTGTGTCCTTGAAGTTAGGGCCTAGAGAGAAGTTGTTTCGTCTGAATAAAATGGTAGGACAGTAGCTGACAGGCTATGGAGTTTTAGAGTTATACAGTAAAGCAGTACCGATCTGGAAAATATAAAAGTTAAAACTTAAGGCATCAAGAGCAGCCCTGAGGAGAGGGACTTGGGGGTGTTGGTTGATGAGAATCATAGAAACACAGAATATCCTGAGTTGGAAGGGACCCACAAGGATCATCAAATTCAACTCCTGGAAGAAGCTTAACATGACGCAATAGATGTGCACTTGCAGCTCAGAAGGCCATTTGTATCTTCGGCTGCATCAAAAGAGGAGGCACCAGCAGGTCGAGAGGAGATTCTCCCTGTCTATTCCTCTCTTATTACACTCCACCTGGACTACTGCAACCAGCTCCAAGACCCTGAAGATGAGAAGGACATCAACCTGGAAGGGAGTTAGAGGAGGGCCACAAAGATGACCAAGAGGGCTGGAGCACCGGTCCTATGAAGACAGGCTAAGAGACAGGGGTGTTCAGCCTGGAGGAGAGGACTGTGGGGAGACCTCAGAGAGACCTAAAAGGCGCCTACCAGAGAGCTGGAGGAAGACTTTTTCAAGGGCTTGTAGTGATAGGACAAGAGGGAATGGCTTCAAACTGATGGAGAGCAGGTTTAGCTGAGAGGTAAGGAAGAAATTCTGTACTGCAAAGGTGGTGAGATATTAGAATAAGTTGCCCCGAGAAGCTATCGATGTCCCATTCCTAAAAGTGTTCAAGGCCAGGTTGGATGGGACTTGAAGCAACCTGGTCTAGTGAAAGGTGTCCCTATCCATGGCAGAGGGATTAGAACTCAATGATCTGTAAGGTCCCTTCCAACCCAGACTATTCTATGATTCTGTAATTCTCCATCAAAACAATTGTATACTTTCAGAAGAGAATCCTGCAAACTTGTACATGTGCTGCAATACTGAAGAATAAAAGTTCTAGCATGCAGGAAGGTATAAACTAGTATGATTCGGATATACCATAAATACTTTAACAGCATCTGAGCCATTTGTATTAAAATAGAGACTTTGCTGCTGAGCTGAGGTGGTAGACCAGGGATCTGTTAGGTGCCTTTGGAAATGGATGTTCAGCAAGCAAAAATTAGCTAGAACTGAAGGGGACTTTGCCCAGTTTAAGCTTTATGCATTTTTATGTTAAAATATATGCTTTTTTCAGATTGTTTCACAGTTGTGTTTAGTACATACATTTAAGCAGAGCAGCTTAAAAATTTGAACAGAGGGAGAAAGTAGAGAAATACAAAAAATCATCCATTCACCATGTGTGGCCAAATAGAATAAAATACCCACACAGTATCTGGTGCAGTCTCACACACTGGTGGCATATCTTATTCCTAGTATGGTGTGGGTTTAGAGCGTATGGATTTCTCAAACTCAGAAAATAACTGATTGATTAAAAATGGAAGTACACAAAATATGACAGCACTTTAGTTATGGCAAGCACTGCATAGTTTTCTAGAAATTTGCCTGACATGTATTCTAGGCATCTGACCTTTAGACTAAAATCTTAGGCTATGTTTACATGCTATTATATTAAGATTTTACTTCCCACTTGTTCAAAGTCATTCTGTGAGAGGAGGAATCAGTCATTAAGTCATAGAAAAACTAACATAGTAGAAAATCTTGAACTGATTGATTATAAACTTACGGAGTGTCTAGCACTGTTTAGCCACCGATGTTTTGACAGCCATTTATTCTTTTTAAAAGTGATAATTTTTTGAAAACATTATTTCCATTTCTGAATAGAACGTGTCACTGCAACAGGTATACAATTCTATGAAAAGAGAACTGTGGTGAAGTAGTATGATAGAATAAATGTTGTTCTTTTTTCCCCCCTTCCTAATTCAAGCCCATGACATACTTTATATTTGCCAAGAATCCTTCCAGAATTCCAAAAGATAATTTCCTTTGTGATGAAACACAAAAGGTGCCCTAACTCATCCCAGCCAGTTAAAGATAAGAAAGTTATCTTTCTAAGTAGAGGAAAATATTTGTGATTATGGCTTGACTATAGTAATGTAGGAGAAACTTTCAGGTTATCTCCAGGAGTTTAGTGTTTGAGTTCTTTACCTGAAATACTCAGTTCAATTACATTGTTCTGAAACACACAATAGTTTATTTTATAAAAACAAACTAATAGGCTTTTTGTACTTCCCCATCTTCATGAAAACCATGTGCAGTACTAGTTTTAAACCTCCAGCATACCAATTAATGTTTCTATATATTTCTGTTTTAAATGTTAAAGTCTTAACAGTTCAGGACTCTTGCAAATCACAGATGTCCTGAGCAGTGGTAGAAATTTTACTCACTAATGATCCTGTGCCCAAAGTTGAAGGAAAGTGCTCTATAGCATTTTATGGCCTAAATTCCATCTCCATTTAGATACTTGCACTGCATTGGCATGTAGCTTAGTTTAGCTGTTTGACAAATTTCGTGGATACCTTTTTACCCTCAGAAGCAAGAAGCAAGTGGTGTGAGTATGTTGCATTTAAGTTTAATAGCAGGTTGCCTAGGAAATGGAGGAACGTTGGAGTCTGAATTAGTTTATTCAGATCCTGTGGATCTGCAGAACAGGATGCAGTAGGAACTTGTAATTGTCTCTTGTTTTGGCCCTGCCTGTTACTCACCCAAATAGCTTAGAGTTAGCAGAAACTTTCCTACTGGAGATACAGGCACTTCTTAGGAGTTTCAGTTTGAGAGCTCACTCAGTAAAAACAGCTGGATGATGTTCCTTGCCCTCTTTCCCTCTTCCTGGTGAGTGGCAACAAATTTCTGGCCAGCACCATGACTTATGACTAAAATTCTCTGACACTTCCAGTAAAGTTGAGTCAGTGTCATGTGGAAGCTCTAGAAACTTAAAGCTGAAAATAATCTGTTAAATTTTTCTATCATTCTCTCCACTGTTTGGAGACATGGGTCAAATGATTTTGAGAGTTGTCTTCCTTCTTATATTTGAGCACCAAGTAAAAAGTTTCTTCAAAATAGGTAACATCAGATATTTTAGGCTCTCAGGTATATGTTTCCAGTTCCAAGGGCCAAGCCAGTATTACTGAATTCTTATTTTCTTCCACTCTGTTGGAGACTAAATCACCCTAAACCTAGTCATTTCAGTCCTAGCTCCAAAGTACA
>VZTR01013725.1:0-21182 GCA_013400775.1 Chaetops frenatus | reverse complement strand
TTCAGGAGATGACCTCCAAAATACGTTTGGAAGAAGCTGGTCCATTTGAATTATCTTATAGATCACCTGTTTCTGATGCTTATAGTCACAATTGCAAACACACATGTGAACATCATTTGGGTTAAACATAGGCTTTGTGCCAGCAGCATCCTTAGCATCCTTGGCATCCTGCACTGTGTTCAAAATTCCATAAACCAGTCACAAGAAGCAAGGGTCTTGGAGTAACCACTTTAACCTGTTTTCATTAACTGATCAATCAGAAACTCTGTTGCATGAGGAGGGCATGTTAAGAGCCAAATGATCAAAGAATATTTNACCTTCTTGGATTCCAAACTCGGGCTTAGACAATGCATTTCAAGAGCCTTTATTCACTTTCATGTTGATGCAGTGCCTCTTTCAAATTCTCTGACAAGGTGTCACAATATGGTAGTGATAGGTCAGGAAGTAAAGGAAAAAATTCCCTCAACATCTGGCCCCTGAGCTATACTGTCAGAATTCTTACCCCTGCCAGGACCTCGTAAGGGAGCCTCCATGTGAAAACGTCCCTGCTGAGAGGCCTCCTTCTGCAAGTCATCAAATTGCAGTCATTATCCTAGAACAGTAAGAATACAATGATTTGCACACATATGAAGGGATTGGAGGAGGATACCAAAGAGCTTTGCATGTATTAAGCAAATAAGCTTCCCAGCCCTGCTGCTGTTGTTTTCCTCTGACAGTAGTGCAAATTGAGATGCTGAGGATTGAGTGACTTGGACCTCTGGCCAAATCCTGTGGGATTCCTAGTTGCTTAAAGATGCAGCAAGGTTCCTACTTGTCATTGGATACCTAACTTGTCTTCATAGGGATGACTATTCATACAATGGCCTTTTCTGAATCTTTAGGCTGTTGTGTAAAATTAGGGCCTTGGGCAATCCTGTGGAGATCTGAAGGAACTGCAAGGTTATTGTTTTTGGTTTTTTTTTAGTTTTCCTGTCTAAGATAGCCTGTGGCTTGTGTGTCCTGTGTCTCTCTTCTGTGCTTTGGGATTTGCCTTGGTCTTTAAATTTGACTTGTGCAGTACCTGGCCTTTCATAAGGCATTACCCTTAATTATTCCTGTTAGCCAATTACAAGTAATAAAGAGTAGTTTGAGGTATGTGTATTCTTAAATTGAGAAAGAGTGAGCTTTTTTCTTCTATTATATTCTCCATTGACTTAAGCATGTGTTTGGTTTATCTTCTTTTATTTCATCCAAGTACCTTGTTGAGGACAAGACTTAAAATGTGCAATTTATTGTTCTTTCTTTTCTTGTCTTCTAACCGCTTCAGATGTTCCCCAAAGCTGTCACTTCCTTGTAAGTTTGGGTAGGCATTTTTCTTTTTTTGTTTCAACAGTTCTACAAAAGCTACAGGTTGTCTTTCCCAAATAAAACTCCTGTGTTAGTGGTAAAGTACTACAAATGTTACTTTGGATCTTTATGTACAGAGACTACAGTTCTGATACTTGTTAGTAGGTGGCAAGGCTACAAAGCCTTGAAGGTCTAACAGGTATCAGAACTGTAGATTTCTACTTTTAAAGACATGTGCTGTCATTTCTTTGTTCTGGAGGCAGGGGGGAAGTGTATATTCGAAAATTTACGTTTTCCTATTCCCGAAATAGGAATTTTCAGGTAATGAGGCTGTATTAAGATAGGAGTGAGATATGACATGGGGTATTACTGACATGAAGTGAATTATGAGATGAATATCCTCAACAGTTTTAGTAGCTGATAAATTGCTTCTAGTTTTTATCCTGATCCAAATGGTGTTTCATATAATATAGAGCCATAGTCCCTGGACATGGGACTTAGAGCAATACCTCTGGGGAAGGATTTTCAGTTCTTTTAAGATGTGCTACTGGCTTTAATGTATATGGGAAGATGTGTTCTACTTAAGAGTTTGATGGGGTTTTTCTTAAAAAGAAATTTCAGATGAGCCTTCCATGCCTTCAGCTGTCTTGAAAACAGTCTTTATTTGAATGTAGAAATACAGGTTTAATGACACTATTTTCATTATTGTATTGAAAAACCTCAGCTCAGTTTCAGAAGGTATGCAGAAAATGAGACTTTGAGTGCTCTGGGTACTCCACTGTCATCTGTATTACACATGGCGTTATTTCTTAACTGCATGAGAAACTGTGCACATAATAATTGCTGAAGACACTTACAGATTTCTAGATTCAGTCTGTTCTTGCATCAAGGGAGGCCAGCAGCCTCTCCAGGCTGCATCAGGAACCAGCAATCCCTCTCATGAGAGACGGTCCTCCATGAACTTCTTCAACCCAGCATGGGGTTCTCCACGAGATGCAGGTGGACCTCTGCTCCATCATGGGCCTCTGTTAGCTGTAGAGGGACAGCCTGACTCACCATGAAGTCTCTGTCCTGGCAGCTGGAGCACCTTCTCCCCTTGTTCTTCACTGGCCTGAGTGTCTCCACAGCTGTTCCTCTCACATTGTCTAGCACTCACTTTGGCACAATTGCTGTTGCAGAGGGTTTTTTTCACATTATCAAATAGTGGGCCCATAGGTGCAACTACCATCACTGATGGGCTTGACCTTCGCCAGTGATAGGTTTGTCTTGGAGCTGGCTGACATTGGCTCTGTCAGATGAGTGGGAAGCTTCTGGCACCTTCTCACAGAAACCCCCCCTGTAACCCCCCTGCTACCTAAACCTGGCCATACAAACCCAGTGTGGTCCCCCTGGTTCCTTTCCAAACTTGCCTGTTTTGTCATACTCTATAACAAGACCGGGGTTATTAGGAGAAATAATGGATCCAAGGTGAACTTCTGTAGAGCCAGCACAAAGTGGAGGGATTGGAGAAAGAATCTGAATAGCAATAAAGCTGGAATGCAGATGTGGTAAATGACTTACAGAGGAGAAAAGGACATCACTGACAAACCACTCATGCAGTAGCCACAGGTAAAGGAGCTCCTGTTAGTACAGAAGGGTATGAGAAATTCTAAGAAGTCCGCTTTTTACTGCGTGCCTAGAAAGCTGGTTACAGGGAGGATTGTAGCCTCTGTTTGTACGGGTCTAAAATAGTGCTGGAATTTGTTGTCCTCTCACTGGTGTTTCTCTGCCCTGGTAATTGATCCAAAGTGCATTGTAAATATAAGAAATAAGTCAGCCAGAAGATAAGAATTGGAGTGTTTTTACACTGATTACATTTTATCAAATAGCTGCTGAATACTCATCTGTTGCTTTTAAGACCTGCTGGAGTTAGTAACAGGAGCTGTAGTTGCCTCTCGGCAAGTAGTACTGTTGTAGAAGCATTCATGTGTCCAAAGCATCAATTATTCTTACTCGGAAGTCTTTGGAGTCAAAAGATTTTGACATTGCAGTTGTGGGTGGGTGTTGGGTGTTGATTTCTTGGGGTTGGTTGGGGTATTTCTTTCAAGTTGGTAAGTAGGTGAATGTTACTACCTCAAAACTTCACATAATTCTATATTTTGCATTTTCTTTCTGAAATGGTGCTTACATCTAGTTTTGTGTCTGTGGTCTTGAGAAGTACCGAGAAGCGAGAATGGCTGTAATATGTGGCCTGAAGAACAGCTCTTAAAAGGTGCTTCCTAGCTTGTTCTTCCAGGATTTTCACCTGGAGTTGACAACTGCTGACTTCTTTTAGTGGCAAGAGCTGGGTAGTCCCTAACTCACTTAGCAGCCTTGGGCATTTGTCTTCAGCCAACAAGTGCTTCTCAGAAGTGGGGCCTCTCCAGCTTGATAATGAGAGTTCGTTGCTTGGAATAAGTGTTACCATGTATTTGCTTTGCAGAGATGACACGAAGTGAAAAAAGTTGCTGCATCCCTTTTTCTTGAGTTTGCTTCCAGCCCCGGCCACATCGCCGCTCTCCCGGGCCGGGGCCGTCAGTCGCCTCTCGGGCCGGGGAGCGGTGCGGCGGCAGCGGGTTCCCCTACCCCTGGATTCAAAGGCGATGTGGGGCTAGCCCGTCCCCCTGTCGGAGCCCATGGGCCGGGGATCCCCGCGGTGCGGGTCTACGGTGCAGGGCTGCGNAGGTCGTGTAGCATCTGCTGGCGGGTTTGAACTCACTGTCTGCTTGTAGAGTTATTGGAAAGCAACTGGCTCCTCGAGATTCCTTGCCTAATCAGAGGTGTTACCTCCTCCTCTTCCCCCAATGTCTCTTGACATCATTTCATCCATCAGAGTTGCAGAGGAAAAAAACACCAACCAAAGCAGAACCCACCCAGTCTGAGAGCAGCCCACACCAGCCCCTCAGTTTTGCCGTGACTGCAGGGAAGAGCTGGATCGGGGCAAAGATGAAGGAAGGATGGGAGCGCGGCTGAACTCCATGTCCTGAGGGATTTGATGCGGGGCGAACCGAGAGGAATCCAGAGCGATGCACCAACCGGCATTCCCCGTATCCCGGCAGGGGATCAGTAAGCCCCGCGATCGCGCCTGGGGATGCGAAGGTGCTTGACCCACGGGAAAGAAGTAACCCTCAAGGTGCATTTGTCCCTGCTCGTCATTGTTGCTCCATGGGATTTCTTCTGCCCCACGTAACTGACCTGATGTGGACCGAAGCGTTTCTAACATGAACTTTTTCCCTGGGATCTGGTGGTCTCTTCCCTTGGTCTTGGTCTGGGCGACCCCACCAGTCACCTCCTCATGGTGGTAAGCTGTGCAATTCCGGAAATTTTTATTTGCTCTTGGGGAAGGTGGGGTCGGATTAATTGTGAATTAGGGGAGGTGGGGGAAGCCTCTCCCTCTTATTGTTAGTAGGTGGGAGCTCGCTGCTGCCAGCTGCTCCAGTCCAGAAAGTCCGGAGGGGATTTAGACGGTCCCGGCACCTCCTTCCACACCCCGTCCCCCCTCTCCGACCTCCTCCTCCGCACAAGCACAGCGCAACTGCGGGCGCTTCCCGGGGTTTCGGCAGGGGTGCGGGGGTCCTCGGCCCGGAGGGAGCAGCGGGCACCGCCCCGGCCGGCGCTGCCTGGGGCGGCGGGGCCGCGGAGGGAGCGGGAGGAGGGCAGAGAGGCGGGCGGGGAACACACCCGAGGGGCGCGGGCGAAGGGCCGCTGCTGGCAGCCGCCCCTCCGCGCCCCGGCGGCGCGGGGAATTGGCTACAGCAGCGCTATTCTTTTATTATTAATTTATTTTTTCCTTCTTCCTCGCCCTCCCTCGCTCCTTCCTCCTTCGCAGTTTCTGCTCGCTGAACTGCAAACTGCCAGGGCAGGGGGCTGAGAACCCGGCGGGCAGCGTAGGCCCGGCTTCAAGTGATAGCTGATGTCGGCGTGGGGCGTCTCAGGCAGCTTGCTGCAAAACGCTTTAGAATGGAAACATAAACCAGCCCCTCAAACTGGGGACCCCAACCAAGCCCAGGCTGAAAAGTCTTGGTGTAGGAGAGGAGTTAAACCCCTTCTTGTAATCCTGGGGAGCACATTTAACCTTGACTTTGGCTGATGCGCGATCAAAGCCCGATTTATCAGACTGAGCATGTTTCAATAAAATGACTATCTGTGTCCTTAGTCGTATAAACGTTATTTATTGCGATGGCTTTTTGTCGTGGTGTCTTCTAAATGACACTTAACTGTATATTTTTTGGAAGTCACGGCTTTAACGATTTTATGATCGTATAAAATAATGAAAATACAAGAAACTAACATTTTCTTCTGTTTGATCCCTTCAAAAGACACCTATAGAAGTTTGGATTTTATGAAAGGTACCTTTCGAAACGTTTCAGGACTAATAGAGACCATCTGGATACAGATGACGTAATTTAATTTTTTCAAGTTTATTTTTTTTATTTTTTAAGTACTGCACGGAGCTGCAATAGCGGAGCTTGGGGTTCTCCTGAATGCTTCACGTTATTAAAAAAACATAGGGTCGATGACTAATTGTAAAGGATTTCCACCAAAAAGGCAGAGGTAGCTGCAGCTCTGGACCCGCCAGAGGAAGGCTCCGGGGCACTGAGGACTCTCCTTCCCTCGGAGTCGGTGCACGGGGGCCGGAGCGGACCCTCGGTGCTGCCCTGCCCCTTCCCTCCCGCAGGTACATGGGCGCCGTGGGCTCCTCGCGGGTGATGTGCGACAACGTGCCGGGCCTGGTGAGCCGGCAGCGGCAGCTGTGCCGGCGGCACCCCGAGGCGATGCTCTCCATCGGCCGCGGCGTGGCCGCCTGGACGGCCGAGTGCCAGCACCAGTTCCGCCGGCACCGCTGGGACTGCAACGCCCTGGAGCGAGGACAGCGCCTCCTCGGCCGCGTCCTGCTGCGCAGTGAGTCCCACGGGCCACGCCGGGATGCGGGAGGGGCTTCCCGCGGGCTTGGGTGGGGCGTGCAGCCTCCGCCCCCACGGGCCGAGGGTATAAGGGGGCTTGGAGAGTCGGCCTGAGGGTACAAGTGTTCCTCATAAGGGTTACAGGAGTTGTTTTGGGGCTGGCACACCGTGGGCAGTGTGCAGGAACCATGACTAGTGGTGGCCATCCTCATGTATCCTTGGTCTTAGCAAGGGTGTGAAGCTTGGTTTACACTTCAGGAGGAAGGGAATAGAAAAAGCAAAGTTATTTTAGGGTCTCATGGATAGCAGAACAGCATATATGATAATGTGAAGGGCTGTATTGCTTTAAAACCTGTATCAAATCAGGAAGACCATGTGAGGTTTTGGCATATTAGGGGCTGGCTCTGCAGTTCCCGACTTTTCTCTTTTTTTGGATATCAAACCTACATATTAAGGCCCACAGGGAAATTGAGGCATCAGAATGTGGCAGCAGGACAGAAAACTTTCCACCACAGCCCAGCCTCAGGATACTCGGGATGGGGCCTGCTGAAAGGGGCAGCTGACGTGCAAACAGGGTCCCAGTGCGCTGGGATGGCAGACAGCAATCCCTCCTGCAGGCCGAGTCCCGCTGGAGCATTCCACCGGGAAAGCACAGCAGCAGGCTCCAGTTCCTCCAGGGCTGTGCTGTCTGCGGGGTGTGGGCTCTGCGGCCATGCCGGGGCAGCACTGCCCTCCAGGGACTGCGGCATTTCAGGTCAGGCTCCGGGGAAGAGAGAAGGCAGGGCACACACATCTGAGAGAGGTGAGCCAGGCTTGCGCAGACCCCAAGCAGCTGAGCTCTACATTGTGCTTCCCACCCTTGAGAAAGGATGGTGAAGCAGGGTTGGTGGTGTTATCTAAAGGTCGGACTAAGGCATCTAGTGAGTCTTCAAATCTCAAATGTTGCCCTCTGGACTCTAAGAAATGGCTGGGATTTGTTAGTGTGTCAGAGTATCCTTATCCGAGTGATAAACGTGCTGAGATTCTCGGTCACTGCAGCTGTTTTCGCCAAGTGCCACACCCGGCGCACACGGCCTTCCTCGGTGCACAGCCAGTGGGACTGACCTGCCCTGGCACTTGTGTCCCTGGAATGTTCCCGGCACCATTCTAAGCTGTGAGCAGTGTGGCATCTGCAAGGAGGGGAGTAGGAAAGTACCCTGGGCCGTTGCCCCACTGGTGGGGATGGAGAGGAGGATGGCAGGCACTGGGCATGCTGACCCAAGCAGGAGGATTTTCATTCCATGCTCAGTTTTGCTGCTGGTAAGCCATTGGTTCCTGTAACCAGCTTCGTGTTCCCCTAGCAATTATTTGTGAGTAATCAGTAACGTCACCCATAGGCTGAAGTTTTCATTGAGGTTTGTCTGATATTCAGGAAAACATGTCTGGCAGAACATAGCCTAATGATGATGAGGTTATTTAATAAAATAAGTAAAAATGCAGTTTTTCCAAAAGTGAAGTTTTCACTCTTGGCTCATGTGAGAGAATGACAGCATCAGGCTTCTAAGCTCTGCACTGAGCCTGGTCAGGCTGTGATTGCCATGGAAATGTAGCTTGATAATGCTCTAATAAAATTGATTACTTCAATAAACTCAAATAAACTTTTATATTCCAATAATATTGGGCATTTCTTTTTAATTAACACGTTACAAATTTTGGTATTTCTGAATAAGTTTTCTCAGAAATAAACCTTCAAAAGAGCATGATTTGTAACAAGCCATGGTAACTTCTGCCTGATTTTGAAGGCAGTGTAGTGCCCAGTAAGCTTTTGTAAGCTTTTAGTTGCCATTTGCAAAAGGCTTGCACAGCACATGGAAATTCAGGGCCCTGAATATTGGTGCTACTGGAATTGAAAAGCTAAATAATAAGTTATATGGAGTAATTCTGCCTCCACAACAAAATCACAGCTAACGTTGGTCTTTGGGGTCCTATTTTACTGTGCTAACATTACTGAAGGCTTACAAGCCCTGCAAAGAGGTCTCTCTCACTGCAAGGTGTCGTAGATATTGCACAAATTTCTACTTGTCATTCTTTCTATGCTAAAAATTTTAGAAGTAGGAAAATATCCCATTACCATAAATAGATTTGTGGCAGTGTAATGTAGCTCTGTATTGTAAACTACAATCTTAAAATACAATCTTAAAATAAAATTATTACATTGAAAATTATTACATTGAAATATGTACCTAATAGCCTATGAGTAGGCATAGTCTAGAAATTCAGATAATCTTTGGTATAATAAAGTATCTTGATTAGGAGATGGGAAAGCTGCCAGAGCAGCTGGCATGAAGAAGTCACAGCTGCCAGACCAACTCCTGCCTCAAGCATGACACAAGTGGTGCCATTGATTTAATGGAACTTGTTTGTGTGAATTATGGTTACAGGCTTGATTCTAGGCAGAAAACCTAAGCTTAACTTATTTTTCAAAAAATAACACCCAAGTCTTCTCCCTAGAATGTTTTAAGCAGTAAAGTCTATTCCAAGAGCTTCAGGAGAGGAAAATCTAGTTTCAATAGTTACTTGCAGTATTTTGCAATGTACATGTTGTTTTAGTGTCCCTATTTAATAATTTCTTAAACTTATCTCTCAAATAGCACTTCATATATTTTTCTAAATTCATGGAACATGATAGGAACACCAGCTGTCCTGTTCACATATCTGTACAGAACAACAGATCCATGAAAGTATATTAATCAATATCAGAAGCAAATGTTTAATGTTTTCCAACTCTAACACTATATTGATGAGCTCTTACCAGGCAGGGGTCCAAGTTTAAGCCATGACTAATCCTGCCTCCAGGGAATGTGTATTTGTGTGATTTCAGCCTAGTTTATCTTTTGCTCTGCAGAAAAGTCCAGGTTAACTGTCTGGATATAGGACAGCCACACAAACTAGCTGCCACAATGATATTTAAAGTTACTATCTTTGTTTCAGGTAGTCGAGAATCTGCTTTTGTACATGCCATCTCCTCTGCTGGAGTTGTATTTGCCATCACCAGGGCATGTAGCCAAGGGGAGCTGAAGTCCTGCTCCTGCGATCCCAAGAAGAAAGGCTCTGCCAAGGACAGTAAGGGCCATTTTGACTGGGGTGGCTGCAGCGATAACATTGACTATGGCATTAAATTTGCCAGAGCCTTTGTGGATGCCAAAGAACGGAAAGGAAAAGATGCCAGGGCGCTGATGAACCTTCACAACAACAGAGCTGGAAGGAAGGTGGGTGTCCATCCTATAGATGCCTCAAGATGTTCTTGGACAACTCTCTTGTGTCCGGGGCAGTTAATGGTTGGCCCTTGCTGCCTGGTCTCAGCAGTTTTGAAGAAATATGGGAAGAGCAGGAGCCTGAGCTGCTGTTTCTATCTCCCTTGGAGGTTCAGTGTGACAGAGATCTCCAAACAGACAGAATTCAACTGCCTATCAGTATTCCTGTTGGAATCAGTTCAGTTGCTCCTTGTGTGGGAAGTTAAGCAGGAGTCTAAGCTGCAGGATCAGTTTGGATGGAGGTTTTGTTTTGAGCCTAATTCTTATATAAGCAGGAGTTTTATTTTTGGGTAATACAGAATACAAATTCCTAACAGAGGCTGAAAATCACACTGAAGAACAGGCTTGACAAAGAGCAAATTCAAAATAACACTCGAGAAAAAACCCCATTCTGTCCATTTCTGTATGTATATGGTAAATTTAATCAGAAAGTGAGCAGAGATAAAAGGTAATTACTCCACTTTTTAAGAAAATAAATCCAAAATACATGTCCCTCCAAAAGGCAATGGCCTTGAAGCATGATCTGCTCTAAACAAACCCCTTTTCTAAACATTATATGAAAAGATCATTCCTGGATTTCACCTAAAAGAGTCTTTACTTTCACATTTTAGGTGAGTAGAAGGAGTAGTTGCCAGGTGTTTTGCCCACCTCTGGTGCAAGGGCTGAGGAATATCTGCACTAACATTTTGTGGTGGTAGCTATAAAAAGTAAGAACAGTGCATGAAACTGGAATATGCTGTTTCATTATTTAAACCATGTTAAAAATTTGCTGCTCCCATGACATCTGAAATAATACAGAAAAAATGTTTTATTTTGCTAGACCAAGCACATCTGGACTTGTTTGTAGAGACTTTTTGTTTCTTATCTTTGGTTTTCCTTAATGTATATTTAGTAGGAATTAAGTTTTTTGTATTCTCATCTCTTTTTTTACTGCAAATAGATAATTTTCCTGATAAATTTTTATTCTTCAGCATCTTTCCTCCACTTGTTTATTGCCAGCAGGTGTAATTAATATGTAATGTAGGCAGATGAGGCTATTCAGATCAGTGATAGGCACATACAGTACTGAGGTCATATTTCTGTTACTGTCCAAAAGAGGCTGAAGTCTNGGTTTAGCTTTACAGGGATCTTACCACCTCAGCTGTCCACAAGCCTGGCATCTTGACCTGGGTAACACTATCTATGCCATTGTTTTTTTCTTGTCACCAAAAGGGGTGTTGATAGATTTCTTGTAAAACTAGAGTATTCCAACTTTTGTTAGTTAAAAAATAAATAGAATAAATATTTATAATATTCCCATATGAATCGTAGAACATAATATGCTGTGTATCAGTATAGAAACATCACTGACAAAAAAAGAGACCTGCATTCCTATGTGCTTCTTCCACTATTAAAGCAAGTTGCTTTAAACATACAAGTAGTTAAATTGATTTCTGCTCAGATAATTAAAACCAAGCATCTGTTTAAATCCCAGATGTGTGATATGGCAATGAAGTGGGGCTGTGGGAATGACAGTGACTTCTTTGAAGTAGTCATATCATTTACAAGTTGGAAAGAAAATTTAAAGTCCTTTGGTTTTGTAATACATTCTCACTTTATTACTAAGTGCTTGACTGAAAAAGGCTGCCCCGCTGTGCATCAATCTCACTTCTAATCATGGAGCTTTCCTCTCTCTTACTTTCCTCCCATGATGACATTCTTCTTAGAGTACAAACTCTAAAAAGTTCATATTTCATGAACCTTTAAGGCATAATATTTATAGATCAAATATCCATATCTACATAATTAGGAATTAATTATTTATTGTCTATGAACCCATCTGTTGTTCTCCAACATCATACAGATAGCTTAAATGTCTGAGATGAAGCTGAAAAGGCTTTAATTCTATCCAGATGTTAAATTAATGATAAGGGTGATCTCTCCAATGCAAACTAATGAAGGTCTTATTTTAAAATGTTTGTTAAAAGGTGTAAGCATTTTAAATATACTGTATTTTAAAATTCAGCATAGATCTGATGCCTAGCACAGGTACAATGCTTTACACAGTCTTTTATAAATCATTTAAATATGAAATGCCTTTGAATTTCTGGGCAATATTTGAAACACTGTTCAGGGCAAAGGGCAGCTTCATGGAGATGAGCCGGAGAGGGTCAGAGTGTCAGCATGACCCTGATCCTGCAGCTGGAACAATAGGGAGAGGGCCCACCTTTGCATCCCAAGGGGCTGAATGACTCTGGCCTTTTCTGATCATTTCCTCCTGTCCAGTCCGTGTCCTAGCACTACAGACCACATCGATCCTTGGCATGACTGGCAGGAGAGCAGGAAGGTAAGCCCACCAGCCAGAGGATTGTGTGTAAGGTGAGTCAAGCGGCCAGAGCAGACCAACCACATGGGGATGACTTGATGCTACCAGTGGGTGTCACTACAGACCGTAATTTGGAGACCCGGCACAGGCCTGGCACTACAGGGTGGATGGGAAAGGGCTGAGAAGCAATTAATTACAGTTTGTTTTACCTGTGTATATTCATATTTACCTGTGCATTTCTAAACAGGCCGTGAAGCGATTTTTGAAACAGGAGTGCAAATGTCACGGTGTGAGTGGATCGTGTACTCTAAGGACCTGCTGGCTGGCCATGGCAGACTTCAGGAAAACAGGAGATTATCTGTGGAAGAAATACAATGGAGCAATTCAGGTGGTCATGAATCAAGATGGCACGGGTTTCACTGTGGCTAATAAGAAATTTAAGATGCCAACTAAGAATGACTTGGTATACTTTGAAAGCTCTCCAGACTACTGTATCAGGGACAGGGATGTAGGTAAGCCTCTATCATTACACATGAATGGTTTTATTTAGAACATTTGTACTTCAAAGGTCAAAATTTATAATTTTATTGTGTGTGTATATACATATATCTATATCTATATCTATAAAAATATAAATCCATGCATGTAACCAGCAGGAAACAGGAAAGAAGATGTTTTGGTAGGACTCAGTACAAGAATCATAGTTCCTTGATGTCTCTAGGTGTACAACAGCCAGTTGTTCTAATATAATTCAGCAGTTTCTGCCAGATGCTACGGAGCCCTGGAGATGCTGTAAGGCAAAGCTGCTTTCAGTACAAGTTTGAGTTGTGCTCTGGAGGCAGGTCCATACTGGGCACAGCCACACTCACTCTTGTGTCACACAGCTCACTCAGGAGCTGCCCCAAGTCCTGTGATGTCCCTGAGATGCCACCTCCTGTTGCATTGCTTCTCTTCCATGTTGTTATGCTACCTCTACGGCGCCCTCCTTTATCTGCACATTTGTTCCCACAGCTCACTGTGACTATGGACCCCAGTTACAGACACACCTGTCCCCATTTAATGTGTGAGGGACAGCTTGTGCCAATACAACCCTGATTGCACCAATACAACCCTGCTTGCACCAGTCAAGGCAGCTGTGGGTGACGTGGGGTGAGGCAGCTGGAGGATGTGCAGGTGGATGAGAGTAGAGGTCGGTGGGACACAGCACACCAGGCTGAGTGACACAGCTGTTTATTCCTCTTTGCAAGGCAGTGTTGGCTCTGTCCATTATAATCATCACATTTTCTGAAGAGTTGTGCCAGCCCTCATGGAAAGATAGAAAGTATTGGTGCTGCTGTTAACACTGGATTTTCCTGTTTCAGAGATTCCATAGAGACATGCTTAGCAGTGTTACAGAATTCAAGGCATTGCCAAGAACCAGGAATCCTGCTAGTGGTTCTTGACCCATGTGTTATGTTTCCTGATGTGGCAATTAAAAACTAGCCACTAGAAAACCAGAAATTTGGAAAAGAAAGTCAGACTGAGTAATGTATGAGAGAAGTTGTGGAACTAATTAATAGGTTGTATGACGGACCAGATTGCACCCCATACGACAAATCCATAAATATCTGGATAGCAACACAGCTCAACTCTTTTTGGCACTGTTGCATGTTTACAATTCAAGTTTGCTTGGAATAAACATTGCAAAACATCTGTACTTAAATAAGAATAATATGTGAATTCCTGGTCATGTACTATTGACTTCAATGAGCCCAGAATTTCATCCAGTACAATTACATTGTACAGAGTTTCTGATTAGCTGAGTCATCAACATAATTTTAAATGTTATTTATTGTTCTGGCAGGTGATGTTTATTACCTGCACGAGCACATACTGTTCCTTGAATAGTGGATGATACTGTGAAGTCTAATGCTTTAATCCAAGTGAATAAATGGTCATATTGTGGCATTGTGAAGAGATTAACTTTGCAGACTAGGATTTTTTCAAAACATTTATCTCTTGAGGTTGCCTCATTCATTGTAAAATACATGATTTCTTTTCCTCTGGAAGGAAAACCCAGGCACTACTCAATTCTATGTCAAAAAGCCATTTAATAATCTCTTTGTACAAAGACTAATCTCATCCGTCAGTCTTGTTACTGTGGAGGAGAGTGGGCATTTTTCACCACAGAGTATTATGTGTTTGCCAGGCACTGACAAGCCTGCCCAGAGAGGGCAAAGTCTGACATGTTCTTTGGCTCAGCTCAATATAAAGGCTGCAGCTGAGGTGGTGTTTCTTTACTGCTGAGAATTCAGAGAATGTGACTGTTTGGAAGAGCATATTTTTAGCAAACTGCAGCAAACCTTTGATGGGATGTGGGATGCCCTGCTGCTTGCATGGAGCAAAGAAAGAACCACACAAACAAAACCTTATCTGGCTTTGAGGGAGATGATTTTGGCAGCTGAACAACATTTTTTTCATTTTTTGGTTTGCCCTGTTGAGTATTGTGGAGTGGCAGCCCTGTTAAATTACTGCAAATGAAATGAGATTATGGAAGTCTGAGTTTGGAAATAGGTGGGGAGCATTTCAATGTCAGCTGAATCTAATACCACAGTGTTTTAGTATGTCCTTGAATACAGTTCCGCCTTTCATTCTCCAGAGAATTCAAGTGATTTAGTGCATCAGGAAAAAAAATTGATTGGGAGGTTGGTTAGTATGGGGGCTGAATGAAGGATTTTCAGAGCAAACCTTATGAAGCATCATGACTTGACCAAGAGACAACAAACTGTAAAATGTCCAAGCCAGTGTCCTCTTTGGCTTGATTGTGCTAACATATAGGAACCAGTGAGTTAAAAGTTCTCAAGGGTTCTGCCATCAGCAGCCTACCCAGAAAAAAAGCAGATTCTTTCTCTTCCCCCACTGGAGCTTCCACCCTAGGTCTGGCAGTCTGAGGGGGCAGCATATGTGGAACACCCCAAAATGTGGTTTGTTTGGGTTTTTTTTTCTCTAGAAGGAAAAGAGGAGTAATTGATTTCAGGAGGGGTATAATATGAGAAATTACTAATAGTAGCTCAATAGCAAGAGAATGTAATCTAACCACCTCTTTCCTTGCCTTAAGATTTCATGAAGGACCAAAGGAAGATTTTTCAGAAGTGTTCAGAATTTATTTAAGCCTGCACATATAACTCTGCTGAAATAATTTTTGCTCAAAATTTCATACTCAAAATTTGATAGAAACAGAGATAGAACATCCCAGAGAGCTTTTAAAAATCATCCTAGGTAAACTGTTGTTTTTATCAGCACATTGCCATCTCTCCAGTGTTGGCCTGGGAAATTCCAGCCCCTCCAGACGAATCTGCCTCCAGTGTGCATTGCCTGTTCTCTCCAGCCCTTTTGTACTGGGTGTTGTCCGTAAGATCCAATAGCTTCAGATCTACTTTTCTGTAAATATTTCCTTTAATTATTTTTTCCCCAAAAACACTGATGAGGAAACTGTCATTGGCGATTTCACTGGTTTTGCAATTTTTTTTGCTTTTGTTTGTGTGTGTGTGTGTGTAAGTCTAATAACGGGTGTTATTGCTTGACACCAGATTTTAATCAATAGAAGTAGAAAAAAAAAATCTCTCATTATAAACTCATAAATACATTTTAGGGCTTTAAGAATGGAAAAAAATATTTTTCAACATAACACATGTTGACTTCCAAAAATAACTGTGCAAACTGAGAAGAAAGGACTTGATGGAGAGGCTGTGAAGTTGGCAGTATGAAAAGCTGTGGATGTTTTGGCAGGTAAAATGTGTGTAGGCATGGCAATTCCAACATTTGAAATGAAAACAAAGAGGTTGTACAAAAACTTTCTACAAGTTAGAACCTACTCCTGCCTTGTAAGTGCTGAGGAGGTGCATTGCAGGTACCAGACAGAAAACTCTGCCTTATTCTGTGCAGTGTCTCTTCTGCCTTCATCACTCAGGGGCCTGCCAAGGAGTGCAGTAACTTGTCTGGCTCCTTACTGCTGGTTATTGTTCATTTTCTTTCTCACTAGAGAAGATGCAGAGATTCTGAAGATGCTGTTTGAGCTTTCAAAAAAGGTTCGTTTTGCTCAAAAATTAAACCTTTATATGAGCCTGTTTTCACTTTTGTCACAATCTGTGGATAATTAAGTCCCCTGTTCTAGTGGTGTAAATATTAATGTTTTGTGGTCAGCACCAGATGATACCAGTTTCTGACTGTCTGTTAGTGGCTGAAATAATTTTGTTTTTGAAGTTGGTGGTAAAACTCCTGTTGAAAGCAGTGGGTGCATCCTGCTTAGGTTGTCCTTTAATGCTGTGTGATTTCCCCTTACATCTGGAAATAAGAACATTGGACTTGGAAACTAACTTGTGCCTCAGCTGAGGAATGTGGTCAAACCTTTCTGGGCAGCTCCTGATGGATGTGGGGGAACATGGGGTCTTCCTTCACCCCCAGCAGCCAAATGCCACAGCCCCACTCTGCTCCTGGTTGGGAGTTGTGCTGAGGTGGAGGGTGGCTTTGCTTTTCCTCCACTGGTGAGAATCCCTGATACAGAGCGTTGATCACGTGGGTCACAAGCTTGGCCTTTGTACTGTGTTTTTGGTCTGAACAGAGAGAGAGCAGGACAAGTGCCTTTAAAAGTTCTTCACATAATCAATTAGGCTGGAAAAGACCTCTGAGATCATCAAATCCAACCTCTGAGTGAACAGCAGCATGTCATCTAGATCATGCACTAAGTGCCATACCAATATTTCCTTAAACATCTCCAGGGCCAGTGGCTCCATCCCCTCTCTGGGAAATTTCTGATAACCCTTTCTGTGAATTTGATTGTATTTTGCACAGTCTGGGATATGATGCATATTGTTGTGGGCTTACATTCTGGCATCCCACCTGTTTGCTCATTGTCATGGATGGAGGAGAGTGTGATGGCTGGGAAACAGGATCTGGCTTGTTTTCTGCCACAGGCTTCCTGTGGGACCACAGGTGCATCATGTAGCTCTGCATTCCCCTGACTCCTAAGCCTTGCCTAGACTGGGGGCACTGGAGGCCACTGGAAGTCTCTTCCCCCATCATGGAGTGATTCCTGAAAGAAAGGTCTGGGAAAGGCCTCAGTGTCATGCCAGTTGCCCCAGTACAGCTGGCTTTGCAGGGAGAGTCTTATGGCTGAGGGCTTGCTGGGAGTACTGTGTGCCCATGTGGGTCATTGCTGGGGGTTCCTCTATGCCCCAGGCCTTCCTGCAGGGGACCCAGGTGCTGGCACCGGCTGCAGGGACAGCAGGCCAGGAGTAGGAGTCAGTGCTGGTTTCCTGGTGCAGGGCATGCCTGATGCACCACATCACTTCTTGTTACAGCCCTTGAGATGGTCCCCCAAAAATCAGAGGCTTACTTTAAAGTGCTGTTCAGCTGTCTCCCCAAGGATGTTATGCAGAGCATTGGTTCATAGGCAGCAGAGTGGACATTCTCAGACCCCAATGAGATTTGGGATTTACCAGGCTGCAGGTGCAGGAGCCTGTTTCTGGCTCCATTTGGTGTGTTTTCTCTTCCCTCTGTCAGTTCCCTCTGCCTGGCCAGCACAGCAGCACCTCTGCAGCTCGGGAGCCCTGAGCCAGGGCTGGGGGCTCAGGTGTTGGCAGCAGCCAGCAAGTGGCTCTGGGATGGATGACCATGGGCACCTGCTGAGCCAGGGGGCCAGTGGCCACCAGCACCGTCCTGCTCTGCTTGCAGCAGGCATGAACCAGCCATTCCATAGTGAAGCTCTCCAGGTGCATGCACCTACCCAATGAATATTTAAATATTTAAATAAATACAGGAATCTAGGCCATGGCAGGGAAGCTGAGATGTCTTCTAGGGACTGAAGCACTTCTCCAGGACAGCAGTTGAAGCTTGTCCTAAATTTGATGCAAAAAGAAGAGAATTTGCACCCCCGTGGCTGAGAGGCTGAATCATATGTCAGTCCCATGAAAAAACAGAGTTTGAGAAGGAGACTTTGGTCCAGTCCTCGAGATCCCTTGTTGCATTAGTGGCTTGGGGTCAGCCCCCATATAATATGAGGTCTCCCCGATGCTCAAGGGGCAGCAAGGGATGGAGAGACAGTGAAGGCTTGTATGTTATAAACTGCTTTGAGACAGCAGCATCAGTGCTTACAACTATAAATACACCATAGGGGGAAAAAAAAGAAAATTGAAATTTATTCAGCTTAAATTATTAATAATTGCAATTTAACTGCAGTTTACATTTTTATTAATTAAGATTGGTTTGCTATCCTAGCTCATGCAAATTTTAATTAATGTTTGCATGTATTTGTTTTCCTTAAGAAGGTAAATTGTTCATATTCGGTGTGCACCTGCAAATACACTTTGTATAGTATTTCCAGTTAATTTACTGACCATAGCCATTACTTAGGGAATATCACCTTGCCCAAGAAGAGAATGCAGTTGTAATCATGTCTGTGGAAAATGCCAGAAGAATGTTAATATTGTGGATATACTTGCATTCGATTCATAAAAGCAGTATGCAGGAAATGAGGTGAGACAATTAATTTTTATGAAGTTTCCAGATTGGTGGTAACAACCTGTCAGCAGCTGTGGTATTGATCCTAAAATGTACCCTAAAATCAGTTTGTGTTAGATGAACAGCAGCTCCTAAATGGTACAGTCACTGTTCAGGTGAAGGTATGTCTTACAGAGCCATTTTGTGCCACATTGGTATAGGCACAGGCATTTCAGCCTGTCCTCCTCAGCGTTTCAAGAACATGACAAGATGTGGTATGGTTCCTCTCCCTCTTTCTGTCTATAGCAGGCTGTAATTTAGTTTTTTCTAATCTCATTGTGAAAGGGGAGAAGAACCCTTGGTGTTACCCCACAGAGATGAGAGGCACACAGAGCAGCATCTCTTCATCTGCCACCTGAACTGGTGGAATGGGGCGTGTGGGTGGATGCCCAGTGCCTGGTATGCACTCATTTCTGCAAGACTTTAATCACTGGCAGTATCCATTGAGTTCCTTGCAGCCACCAAATTTTGTGGTCTCCTCTTTTCCAGCCCTCTCCTGCCCACCCAGAGCTCCCAGGCAAAGCCTATAAGATCCTGAACATCATGAAGATGCTCCACCTGGGCATCCCATTTCAGACAATCCTGAGGGACTGGGTGCAAGGAGCAGGGCTGCCTTGGGAAGAGTGTCTGCTCTCTGGAGGGGAGGAAAGTGCCAGGGAAAGATGAAAAAAAGCATGATGATATTAACAGAATCAGGAAGAGCCTTGAAGTATTTAGTTCATTTTATTCCTCCTCATCTCCAGGCCTGATTTCTAGGGGAAATACGGGAACAATTTTACCTTTATAGGTATTTTTCTGGCTTACTGATATTGAATCCTGGGTGATGTGATGTTACAGGATCAAATACATCGCAAGTTATGTCTCCTATAACTATTTTCAGATGCTTGCTGTCTTTCCTTAAAATCTGCCTCCTGACCTTTGCTGCATTCCCTTTGCAGGGTCCCTCGGGACAGCTGGTCGGGTGTGTAACCAAACCTCCCGAGGCATGGACAGCTGTGAGGTGATGTGCTGTGGGAGAGGCTACGACACCTCCCGCGTCAGCAGGATGACAAAATGTGAGTGCAAATTCCACTGGTGTTGTGCTGTGCGCTGCCAGGACTGCCTGGAAGTGGTGGATATCCACACCTGCAAAGCACCAAAGAGCGCTGGCTGGATTTCCCGGACATGATGCTGAGGACCACAGCCTCTGCCCTTCCTGGCCCACACAGGGAATGCACCAGAGGTCCTTTTTATTTTTATGCCTGTTTTGCCTTTGTTGTTCATTGCACAGAAGCTGCTGAATAATTGATGCAAACCCTGCAGCCTTTACTTTGCATTTCTGCATGGCAATGTTGCTGCAGAGCTGTCTGTGCATAAACTGATGCAGCTCTGGAAGGATGGACTAATGCCGAGACTCTTCCAACCACCATGTAACTCTCTTCCAGAATCCTTATGGCAACTCATTCTTGCCATCAGAAACACAAGAAGATACAAAATGTGGCACTTTTACAAGATCACCACCACCAACTGCATGGGCTGGGCTTGCTCAAGCATCTTCTGAAGGATCTTGGGCAGGTCACAGTTGTGCCCTGGATACCTAATGGCTCGGGAGTTTGAGCACTGGTTGGTGATTTACCTATGAAAGCAAATTTGTGGTGAGATTGGTGAAAAGCTTTACTGGAAGGGTGTTTGTTTATCCCTGGTGGACTGGAGTTTCCAGTAAGGTGGCCACCCTGACCACCATCAGCACACTGTGGCTTTCTGTGGGGCAGGAATTGGCCCATGGCCTAAAACAAAGGAAATTGCAGGAGATATATTCAGCCACAACACTCTGATGAACTGTTAGAGTCAAATCAAATGTCTTAGTTATATGTTTGTGAAAACTTGCCTTAAAAGATTTTAAAAAGTAATTAATATTAATTAATATTAACTGCTGAGGATTTTTTTTTTCTGACCTGAAGGATTGAAGCGAATGGTTTTTCACCCTAGTGAAAGCTGGGCACAGGACACTCAACAGCCTAAGGATAAGGTCTCTTTTTTTCACATACACAATAGTGGAAAAATATTTGTGAACAGTGATGAAGAAGGAAATGCCTTGCCTAAGTAATGACTTGGATTCTAAAGAAGTTATCAGCTTTTATGTTCTTTTAAAGTGAATAAATCTAGTAAATGTGCTCAAAATGATACTTTCCACTCAGATGGGGACATCCAAATTAGATTTTTTTCTGCATGCTTTCTGCCAAACTTCATGCCTATGATTAGGAGGGTTTCAGCTTGTGATGGAGACAGTTACAGGTTGTGCCAGGTCCATATGCTGGGCTGGGATCAGCACAAAACAACAAGCTGCTGTAAAGATGTGCAGGCTTATGAGGCCCAGAAATTGCAGCCTTGGTGGAGAGGAACTGGGTCAGAGAGGGACCAGCTACCTCTCCTCAGGGCAGAGATCAGCAACATGAACCAAGAGAATAATGGGTTCAGTGCCAATAAGTATAATAAGGCTCTGAAAAAGCACCCATGAAGAGTAGAGACAGGCAAGGTAATGAAAAAATAATGTAGGAAAAGAAGGTTGAATGAGTGATAGAGTGCATTGCAGATGAAGGTAAAATTTCCATATGAAAGTAAAATAGACTGGAAGAACCCTAGCAGGTACTAACAGTGCAGGAAAAAGTAATATCCAAGTAGCTAACCAAGGCAATAAAGTGAATACTCTGGGTATGTTTTGGTTTTGGAACTTTTTAAATAGACTATTTAAAAAGAAGGGGGTTTGGCATTAAGTGGTCTTGAGGGAGCAGTCATTTACATCTGCAAGGCTTTCAAAAA
>VZTR01013723.1:55330-71260 GCA_013400775.1 Chaetops frenatus | reverse complement strand
GGGCACACTGCCAATATTTGGGGATGGAATAACTACTGTGGAGTGGGGGCACACTGCAAACATCTGGAGGAGGGGAGGTTCTCAAACTACATCTTAAGTGTATTTCCTACAGAAGAGAGAACTAGAGCTGTGTAAACAAAAGTAGTACAGCACATGAAGGAAAGGGTAAGAAAAAAAGGAAAAAACCCAAGTCTCCATGTCATGGCCAGAAGACAAAACCAGTATCTACTAGAAAGACTAGCAATTCAAAGCACATTGATCAGTCCAGCAGCTAACAGCTGTAGTTTTTGTAGACTGTCACAGTCCCAACAAACAGAATTAGTTAAGGAGCTAAAGCCAACTATGCTGTGTGACTAGGCAGTGGAAAGAACACAATGCTTCTGGAGAAGCAACACAGTATCTACTGTGGACTCAATGGTCAAAATTGGTTCTCTAACTTTGACATCTAGGATAGGGAGGACTGCANTAACCATTAACAATAGGAACATCTATAACTAAACCACTCTTTTAAACAACACGAAGACCCAGAATATGAATCCATGAATATAATTAGCTTACAGTTATGATTATTTCTTAGTCTAATGAAATTATTGTCCTGGTTCTAGTGCATGTCACCTTTCAAACGTGCAATACAGGAAAAACAGTCAAATTAAGGAATGAAAATAAAGATCACTATATGTTAATGAATTATGCATGAAACGAAAGACAGAGTATCTGTGTGACAGGGTTTTTTTGCTGCCATCCCATGTTTAAAATATCAAACTGCTCAAGAAAACTGCTGTCACTCTTCAAAATGAGCTGAAATGTTTTAACTTAACAGACCCAGAATAGAAAATTTAGAAACACTACTACAGCTTTAGTTGTTCCACAATACTTTCACAGGAAAGTTTGTCACCTCACATGGATGGGAGGATTTTCAGCTTACGAAAACTTTCGAACTACAGTAAACTGTTCACACACTATGAATTTAAAACAGAGAAAAAAGCATTCAGCCTTGAATCAACTCTTAATAATAAAATAAAGGCATGAATTAGTGCAAGACAAAGAAAAGAAATAATAAATGTTTTCTGTATTTCCACATTCTATAATATTTTAAAAATATTTTAATGAGGGGAGGAGTCCCACTCTCTCCAAATTTAAATATCTACCATTGTCTGTGATGAAGAAATTTAAAGTGAACCAACTTTGTATGCACTTCTTTAATGCCACCGCTACTAAAGTAAGGTAGCACCACACCCCTGTGAACCACAAGGCCCCTAAAGTCAACTGGCCTTCACACAGAGGCAGAGGTCTGCATGTGCATTTCCAGCTGGACTGGCNCATGTCATGGCCAGAAGACAAAACCAGTATCTACTAGAAAGACTAGCAATTCAAAGCACATTGATCAGTCCAGCAGCTAACAGCTGTAGTTTTTGTAGACTGTCACAGTCCCAACAAACAGAATTAGTTAAGGAGCTAAAGCCAACTATGCTGTGTGACTAGGCAGTGGAAAGAACACAATGCTTCTGGAGAAGCAACACAGTATCTACTGTGGACTCAATGGTCAAAATTGGTTCTCTAACTTTGACATCTAGGATAGGGAGGACTGCATCTCATCTACCAATTTAATCAAACCCAGAAAGTGTTCTAGGGACATTCTTTAGAATACAACCAGAAGTGTTCTAAATATCTGGAGTCCTTTTGTATCACCTACAGATAAGAGTCAAATTAGAGGATGCTCAGTGCTCTAAAGAAATCTTCCATTTTACCAGGGAATTTTCTTCATTACATGTAACTTTTCGTAATAGACNGAAAACTGCTGTCACTCTTCAAAATGAGCTGAAATGTTTTAACTTAACAGACCCAGAATAGAAAATTTAGAAACACTACTACAGCTTTAGTTGTTCCACAATACTTTCACAGGAAAGTTTGTCACCTCACATGGATGGGAGGATTTTCAGCTTACGAAAACTTTCGAACTACAGTAAACTGTTCACACACTATGAATTTAAAACAGAGAAAAAAGCATTCAGCCTTGAATCAACTCTTAATAATAAAATAAAGGCATGAATTAGTGCAAGACAAAGAAAAGAAATAATAAATGTTTTCTGTATTTCCACATTCTATAATATTTTAAAAATATTTTAATGAGGGGAGGAGTCCCACTCTCTCCAAATTTAAATATCTACCATTGTCTGTGATGAAGAAATTTAAAGTGAACCAACTTTGTATGCACTTCTTTAATGCCACCGCTACTAAAGTAAGGTAGCACCACACCCCTGTGAACCACAAGGCCCCTAAAGTCAACTGGCCTTCACACAGAGGCAGAGGTCTGCATGTGCATTTCCAGCTGGACTGGCAGGGGCAAGAAAGTCATCAAAACTTCCACTTAAAAGTAACACACCAAATAACTCATCTAAACCAACTTCTTTCAACATTTGAGAAATATGTTTAACATATATAAATAAATGAAACTGATAATCCCCTTAAAAGAATTATAATCCCCTTAAAAGAATTATTGGTGTTATTATATCAATTATCTGTAACTAGGAACAGGTTAATTTATCCCTTAACCAATATAGATTTTTTAAAAATTTATTTAACAGAATTACTAAAATACTTAAGGAAATGTAATTTCCTTTATGAATAATTCAGGCAGATTTTTAAAAGTGTGAACAAAAGAAATGCTTTTATTGTAACAGTCATACATTTTAAAAAATGCAGCAAGAAAATTTCAACTGTCAGGATAATCTGTAATGACCACAAAGCTGCACAGGCCAAAAGTATATGATGCAACAACTTAGGGACATGGAAAGCAAATGATGAGAGGTGGTAATTATTGTTATTAGACATGGATAACATATAGAACATACTGTACAACAAAAAGTATTCAATTAGGCACAGTTTGATAATATGAACATAAATTGGAGAATACAACCTTTGATAAATGAAATATCAGAGCTGACAAAATGAGAACTTACAGTTTAGTCAACGCAGACAGTAATTTTCATAAACTTTTGACCAAAACTGGTCAGCACAGTTAGAAGTAACAGGAAAAGGAATGAGATGGCTGACCTTCGGTGGCTAGTATAAAAAAAGCTACAATTTTAAACTGAACAGCTACATCCATTTGTCATATAAAAAGGAAAGCGCCCTCAGCATTTTTAGGTCTTTTGCAGTATAGTTTTAAAAAACCGATGGTGCGAAGACGTGCAATAGTAAACCACTTCGCAATTTAAAAAAAAGGCAGGGCATGCCACACAGATAAAAATTAACAAACATAGAATCTTACTGTTTCACACTTCCATCAGCAGTTATCTAGATACCATGAATGGAAAGGAAACATTGCTAAAAATGATCTCACAATCAGGACAAACATGTGGCTGCAACAGAAAGATGAGGGTACAGTGCTCTAATTCACTCCTAGCGGAAAGAGTCAAGTCACTTGATAACGTATCAGCACCCAGTTTTATAAAACCAGCTAGTGATCTTCAAGGAAAAACAAAAAAAATGTTCTCATATACTTAAACAAGTGTCAATTTTACATGCATGACCACAGGATCAAGCAAACAGCTCTCCTATTTTCTTTTTACAACAACTTTGCAAAAGATGAATTTCAGTTACAGGAGAGACCGAACAAGTTAAATGTTTCACGCACTTCATTCTGTGGCAACACAGAAATTAACCTCCTGAACAATACAAAAACCATAATCAGATAAACATAAACAGTCCTGAACACTGTTCAACACAGATCATGTAATATACTCCTTACTTCTATTTCTGCAGACTCCACACGATTTTCAACAATCTCAATGCACTGTCTCTTCACAGGTGGTTCTTCACTTATCACAGTTTCTTCAGCAATGTCTGTTGCTGGAACTGTTAACACTGAAAACATATTTGTACATGTAAATACACTAGCATCAAACAGTATTTGCACTATATAAAACTCATACTATTTAAGCAATTTTATTAACAGCAAAAAATGCTGATACTTTTGCTTTTGAAAGCCCATCTATATAATAAAGTGCATTATAAGCTCAATGAGAATCTACTAAAAACTTCAGTTGCTTGTATGCTACTAAAGAACTTTAAAATTCCTCGAGGTCTGCAGTAACTAGCTCTGGAGTATCACTGCCATTTTTCACAGACTAAATAGTCTGTCAATTCTAACCTCTGTAGCAGACCATCTATATAATATTCTTAAATAAATACTAAATACAAATCTTGCTTTTGTTTTGATTAATACACCTTCAAGCAATCTAAAAATCCAGTAGTTCTTAGCCATGAATAAGAAAAGCATGGTTCTCAGTAAATTCATACTCTAATTCCTCACACAGCCATCTGACAAATAAACGTGACTGTCACCTCAGTTACAATCTACACCCACTCACTCAAACCGATAACTAGGTGTACTAGTTCAGGCAGACTGTGAACCAAATAATTTGCCTCCTGTGCACAACTCTTCAAGCTTCACACTGGGAGTCCTCATGAAGAAACCAGAGAAAGAATCATTTTTATCTAAATAGTGGCAGAGCATCTTTAAAAGAAACCACCCAAAGCATACACATCACAAACTAGCATTTATCACACTAGCAGCTTCCACAAAGTACATATGGCCCAAAAAAAAGTTGTGTCACTCTGGCTTCACTGGTTCTGTCAGTGCTGCTCTGAAACTTCAGGCATGTAAGACCTGACATTTGTTCTGTGAAGCACACACTCCATGGGACTTGCGCAGATTGCTTCATGCATCAGATTTCCAAATCCAAGCCTCACCTCCCTACAGTGCATCCAGCAAAGCAAGAGTGTAAGAATTAGAAGAAGGCTTTTTGTTTTACTCCATCTTCTAGCTTGTGTAACAAGTTTGCAAAAATCAAACTTACTGAAGGCAATGCAAGTAGTTACCACTTTTATCTTAAATGGCCCATGTCTCCTCCATATATTTTAGTAACTCTTCCAGTGTCTCTCCCAAAGCAGAGGCTCAGTTGACATGTGTTAACCCACTGAACGCAGTGGCTTATGTCTGAGCCTTCTCTGGTGTAAGAATTCATAGATGTACACAAAATTGTCCAAGGTATTTGCACCTAAAAGTCATTATTATTACTGTAACTTAATCAGTTCCTCAAGCTGGAATCATACGAGTGTGCACTCACCTTGCTGCCCATCCGGCATGGTCACAATGATGGGTTGCCCTATGCCACTGGTTGGAATGGAATGCAGGTTCCCCAGCTGAATGCCGTCCGTAACTATGGTAATAACCTGCTGACCTCCAGAACTGACCACTTGCTGAATGGCCCCATCCACAGATTCTGCAGTCACAACTTCTTCTGTGGCCACAACTAGCAACAGATTAGTAAAGGAATTAAGTCAATTTATAAATGAAGCTTTTATGATTTCAAATGCATTTTGGTACAACTGAGAAAAAATTTCTTCCATGGCTTTCAAAAGCTGACCCCCCGATGAATACTATGCATTATATTTTAAATAGAGTCTTTCATCAGGCCAATGTAAAGCACTCACATTTTGACACAGACATGCAACAACACCCTTACTCAATATAATAATATTGATATACCCCACTCAAAATCAATGCTTTCGGTTCAGTGTTAACAGGGCAGCAAGAACAGGAGCCACTTTTAAGAACACAAAGAACTTCTGCATTATGCACAAGCCAGACTAAGTTACACTAATAGCAGAATAAAAAAAAAATTAAACTTGAAATACTATTTTGAAGGTACTTCTCAACCAACGCCTTGCCACTGTACCTCAGGACCCAGCCCAGACTTCTCTACTTAAGATAATGGTCTTCAAAATGATAACAGACTAAAGGAGCCCTAGAGAATCATAATAGAGTTTTGTCTGTACTACAGGGGTACACAACAACTTTATTTCTTATACAAAGTATGAAACAAGACTAAAGGAAAAGTTCTGCAGAGCTGACGATTTTTACATCTTTGAAGAAGAAAGAGAAAGCTTAAGAAGCTAAACAAACCTTGTACATATATAATTTTATAGGTAAAAGTGAAAAATTCCAGCTCAACTATCCATTTCAAATTCATGATTCAATAAGGAGTATAAAGCAGTGAACTCTCACAGTGCTATATTCTACAAATGAAGGTAAGACATGGAAAACCTGCATTCAGAACTACAACACATACCCCAGCTTGCACTATTTGCTGCAAATGGGGTCTTGTGCTACCATCCTTCCTTTTTTAAAACAAGATGCTGAGACATCTGAGCAAGATCACTGGTAGCACAATCAAGGCAATTCAAGAACACTAGCTCTGTATTTTATTTTCAATTCGTCAGGGTAAAAGCAAAGCCTTTGATTTAAATAACAGACATTAGAGTGCTCTCTATCTACAGAGATGAAATTAAAACCCTATAGACTGTGTTGTGATGTTCAAGATGACAGAAGGTAGATAAAACTCTGAAGCTTTCATCTTTTAAGTTAATTACAATGTAACATACACAGAAAAATCACTCTGTAGTTGAAACAATGACTGCAGACATTGTCTTCTGAAGATCTTTATGTTTAGAGATTACTGCTTAAATATTCACAGAGTGTTTATTCAGGAAACCAAAACAGCAACTCCCACATGAATAAGTGGCATTGTATTGAACTTGATTTTGCTTCCAAGTACAGGCTCAGCAGTAAGAAAGACCACTGCCACAAAAAAGTTCAAATTGCAAGTGCCAATACTGGGTGCTGTGGCAAACAGCTCTGACCTTTCAGCGTCAAACTCAGTGTTGCATTTTAGTTCTGGAAGGAAACATTGCTAGAACTTCTTCAAACCTTGACAGAAAAGGGAAGATTTTGTCTAAAAAGAAGCTATTCTATCTAAAAGAAAAATAGCCCCATAAACATGCTCATTATTCCTTCCTTTCTCTCCTTCTGTACCAATAGAACCATTATTTTCCACACTTCACATGCTGAAGGAGACTTGAAGTTATGTACTTTTAATTTATTACATTAGTTTAAATTACTTAGCTTTCTAACCTGGTGTTTCTGAAGAATTAGACAGTGGAGCTGATGCTTCTGCTAAAGCTGCCAACGTAGCTAATACTGATGTTGACGAATTTCCAAATTGTACAGCAGATACTCCTGTTTCATCTAGAAGGATGAAAAAAATTAGCTGATAAATTTAAAACCAGCAAAGTCCCTTTTTCTATTTTTATTGCACTGGAACTTCTAACACACACTCCATTCTCAGCAGCATTCTGCTGAACCAAAGTGCTATTCTGAAATGAAGTTTATTAAGCAAATAGAACTTCTGGTAATTTATCTCTGTGAAGATTGGTTTTTTTAGGTATGTACATATTTACAACACACAAAAAATATTGACAAGGAATACGGCAACTATTCTTACCACTGGTTTTCCTCAAACCTTTTCACTAAATGGTTGAATATCAGTTAAAGTATAAAATCCCAGTAGCTACCCTATAGGCATCTAAATACCTGTTCCATTGGATTTATTTGCAGAAGATACCAGACCTGTTAGGTTCACCACCCCTCCAGGTCCAATGATGAACTGTGGTGTGGCTGCGTGTATCGTCACAGTGTCCGGACTCTCGGGATTCGTATTGATTTGGTTCTGCATTGCAATCTGGGACACAAAGGTAACATCATCATTCCCACTGTAGGTATAAAGAAATTGCTGACCTTGTGTAAGAGCTAGAATTACTGCACACTTCACATAAACAGGAAGGATCTCCCTCATACTCATGCAATACACATACATTGTGTCCTATCTCCAAGTACATAAGAAACCTTTTTTTTGTTGAACTCTAAAGACAGAAGGTCTGTTGGAGTGAAAGAGCTTAACAACACACCACTACTTCTCCCTACTAGTTACTATAAACAAAGAGAACGAGGCCCTTCTGCAGATATGCAAGCCCATATATCTAAAACAGAAATCCACCTATCTCTGTGTATTATATCACTCAAATTTAAGAAAATACAGAATATTCCTTGAGTTTGTAGGTGATGAAAATGTTCTTTGACCAAGTAGTGTTTACAAACATTAATCTCATTTCATGTAATGAACTAGACTGGAGTGTGGTATTATCAATGTGTGTAACAGCTGCTACAGTAAAAGCTTAGTTTATGACATGTGTAATCAGGTATTTTGCTGTAAGTTCCCTTAACATGAGGAGTTAAAAGTTACCTGTAATATTTCTGCAATGTCTTCATTTCCATTGTCTACTGCAATATCTAATGCCGTTTTGCAAAATTTACTCTGAGCATGAACATCTGCTCCATACTTTATTAGGAGTTCTACAACTTCTTGGTGGTGATGTTCAGTAGCCCAGTGAAGTGCAGTCATTTTGAGCATGTCCTTCGCATTGACATCAGCACCATGCTACAAACAAGATCATTGCATAATTTATGTCATTAGAAATATCTGAATTAAATAATGCTGGTCACAGAATTAAGCCCAAAATTGTCTGTCTCCATGAGGAATGCCCTATTATCTTACATTTACATATTTATTAAAAGCAATCCAATCGATAAACTAAATAATTTACCTCAAAAGGATTGCTAAGTTGCTAAAACACATCTTACTTCTAAAATTTGTACTAAACACATTATCAAATTAGGGAGTATTTTTATTTTGAAACAGCAGTAAATAATTCACCTGAAATCATGATGATTTTAATGCTAAAATAAATTACAGTTCAATTGGAAAACAAAGCTCCCAATGCACACAGTTTAACTATTCATGTAATTACAACGTTAGTTTCATGACTAAAAGCAAATTGCAAATATCTGATCATAAACCATTGCAATAACCCCACTTCAGACTTGTTTCAGCAGTTTCTACCTTAAGTAAGACTTCTACTATGCTGGCATGGCCTTCTGATGCTGCCATATGTAATGGAGTTCTGTCCACTTTGGTTCTGGCATCCCGACTCACACCTGCTCGCAGTAACACTTCTGTGGTGGAGTAGTGTCCATACTGTGCTGCTAGATGAAGTGGAGATGTTCCCAGCTGTAACAGAACACAAAACATGCAGATCTAACAGATGTCAGTATGAAGCACTTCTTACTCTCAAGCTATCAAATGAAGGTGTCAAGCCACCACTTCAAAAGCATTTTCCCTTGCAGCCTCAAGGAGAGAAGCTGCTGGGGATTTTACAGAATATGAATGGGGGAAGGGAAGTTTGTTGTTGCTTTCTTTTTACTCTGTTTTTTTCTGTCCTTTTGAAGTGTAACATTTCAAGGAGCCTAAACTCATTTTCAGCGTTGGTCAACAGGGACCGTTGGAAGTCAATTAAGCCCAATCTCCTGCCAAAACAGAGTTAATTTGAAAGTTAGGTCACTAAGCAGATTAAGGCTGCTTATGATGCCCTAGGAATTTTGGGTACCTCACCTCTCTCTACAACATACTCAAAAATCAGCACCTCCAAAAGAAACTCAGTACTTCTGTATCAGGGAACACTCAGTTGCACAGATTAGGTAGTTAGGACTGTTTTCATAATTCAGACCTCTTACTATACTAAATGCACAAACACAATAATTAGGAGGATGATTGCTGCTTTTTCCCATTAACCACTCCAAAGTTCATCTTAAAATTCGCCAGAATGAGCTCATTCACAGTCTGTTACTAAAATCAATAGGAGGTCATATGAAGAAACATACAATTTTAATTTTGAATTAGATGATGTGAATGTAGAATTCCAAGCAAAACTGTAATATAAATGCTAAATTGTAAGAATACTATTTCTTTCTTCAGATGAGAAAAGTAAGATGATTACTTTCCCCAGTGCAAAAGTTTTCATTACCCAGTCTGTGGTAAAAGGTGCTCCATTTGCCATCAAAATGCGAACTTCATCATCTTGACCTGCTCGTGCAGCTTCTAAAAGTTTCTTTCCCAAATCTACTAGTGACATCTGGTGAACAACATAAAGGAATACAAAGACAAAATAATAACATTAACACTATTTTAAATACATACATCTTGCCTTTTTAAAAAAATTATTTTGAGTTACTCTGAAAAGTTCAAAAACTGGAGTTGGTATTTTAGCCATGAGAATAAGCTTTATTGATTGCAATAAGCAGTTTGATTTTAGAATTACTTCTGCCAGCCAGCCAGAACAGATACTGGTGTGAAGACTGCAGTATTACAATGCTGGAACCACAGCAACTGTAAAGTTAAATAAAATTTAAACTGAACTGGATGCACATTTCTGATAGCAGAAGGTGGTTTAAAAGCTCTCACCTGATACTGCAACCTTGCGCAGCTTTGTCCAGCTTTCAAATGGTACTACATCATGGCTGCTATGTCATGCACTCAAAGGCACTACATCCCCTTATCCAAAATGCCTACATGTATTTAGGAGGTAGCACTATGTAAATGCACTGAGACAGATATGAAACACAATACCTCTCTGACATCTTGTCCATCACTATTTTTGTTCACCCTAAAATATAATTTCTGTATCCTCAGATGCAAAATCGCACAATAAGCATATTAATGTACTACATACAATTGATACATGAAATAAAATCTTAGCCTGAAAACAAATATTACTACCTGCTTTAACTGTCTACAGCTACTAAGAACATGTTAAGTGCACAGTTTTGAGACATGACTGAGATGCTAGCTGAAAAACCTTCACATCATGATTGGATAACGTCCCTTTTACACTAAGGTTCCATATAATACTTACAACAGTATACGTAGACAATTACACCTATCTGTTTCTGCTGCATCAAAGATTTGCTAGAAACACAACTTTTTAAACTCACCACATTTCGTACTTGCTATTGGTAAAAAAAAATTAGAACTAAACCATAACTTATGCTACTAACCAAAATATACAAGTACTAACTTTTTAGTATACCTAATGCTATGTTTTCCACTACCAGGTTGCTAAAAATGGAATTGCTTTCATCAGTTTAGTTTCCAGTTACAAGCAAAGTTACACCTGTATTACTAATAACAACAGTTGTGAGGCCACGTAGTGACGTCCTACACAAAGTGGTAAGTGTATCAGTTCGGGAAAGAAATCCCATTAAACATACAAATCTATCACAAAAACAGTATCTTTAGAAATTTCTCTGTACCTGGCTCAACTGGCACATTGCTCAATAAACTGAAAGCTATTGACTTTGGAAGAAACTAGAAAGGAGGTCAAAATACTGCAGATGCAGTACTGAACACATATTGATAGGGCCATGAACTAGAGCAGATAACCTCTCTGTCTACAGAACTGACTGCAGGCAGTAATATCCCTGTCACAAAAATACTCCATTTATGTCCATCCTTCAGGTACATGTGGACACATTGATTTGTCTCCAGCCAGAAAAGGGAAGAGAAGAAGGAAGCTGGCAGGACAGGACAAATACTGACAATGGGAAAAGGGAGGAAGAAAGGAGCACAGTCAGATGCAGAGGAACGGACAACTGCTATCTCTCTTCCATAAAGAAAAAGAGCAAAAGAGAAAATCTAGGAAAGATCCTAAGGAAAGGAATAAGAGAAAATCTATCACACATGTTAAAGAGAGACCCCAGAAGTAACAATATGAAGTAACAATATAGCAAGTGTGGCAATGAAATGAAGGAATAGAGCACTCGCTTTATATGGCTTTTTTTATTCCCCAGTGGGGACTCAAGTTAAGGAGGAAAAGCACTCTCACAGACACACATCCTTTTCCTGGTGGTCTAAGATCAACACATCAAGGCCCTCAGAAGCAAAGGAAGCCTGGAACTGAATTCAAAATACTGAACTTACAAACTAGCTCAGAAAGACAACTATCCATTTTCCTTGTATTTATTTTTGGATTAAACAGCAGTAGAGCAAAGGAACAAATAAAATCTCATTTTGGAATTGCAGAATAATTAAGGCTGAAGGGGACCTCTCAAGATCACCTAGTTCAATATCCCAGTCAGACCTGGCCCAGGACTCAGTGCAGTTGAGTTTTGAATGTCTGTCTATGGATGAACATCCTACCACTCCTTCAGCCTCATTCCAGTGTCCAAGACCCTCATGAAAGAGCTGCCTTTAGTGTATACTCATCTTCCTCCACTAACCAGAAAGACACTCATGAAAACAAGCTTATACTTTATGTCTGTTAAACTAAAATAGACTAATTAAATTAGTCTGTACATTTAACAGCCTATTCAGAACCCACTGCCCACAACTATACACTTCTGAAATGAACTGCAAAGTTGTTACGAAAACCCTATGCAGCAGAAGTCAAGCCACCCCCCCAAAAAAATCAATTATGGTGGCCTGCAAAATACCAGTGTCACTTTCAGGAGATGTTAGGGACAAACTTCAGATCAACATCTTTTCAGAGCCTCCCTGCATTACTGTGGAGCAGAGTCAATGAAAGCACACCAGTTCTCATCTCAATGCAAAACTAAACAGCTTTATACTATACTTGATAAAAAATGTTCTAATCAAGGAAAAAAATAATCTTTCATTACTGCATATTCTTTATATTAACCAACACTCTCTTGGCTGATATAAAGTGTTTGTATTTTAAACAAGCACAAAGCATCACACAAGTTGGTATATGCCTCGGAATGTAGAATTTTAACTTCAATTAAAAGAGAAATGAATTAAGTTTCGGTTCTCATAGGGTACTTGGAAGCATGCTTGGGCCATCTAGTGGAAAAAAGAAAAAAAAACAGCAAAATTCCACTGTTCAATTAAAATTGAAAAAATCCCATTATACATCACTAATGCACTAAGAGCAGCAAATGAAGAGCAAATTTCCAACAAACTCACACATATTAGTCACTTTAAACCAATGAATACTAGCACTCACAAAATTTCTGAAGAGTAGTCAACTCAAAGCTGATTTCCACTTGGCAGCCCATTCCAAGGAGCAGTACTGTAAGAAACTCCTGAGTGACAACATGCCCAACTTCCCCTATACTCATCCACAGTACTGGGACATGGCGAGAAGGGTCTGCAGTGTCACCATCTCCCATCCCAGAAAACCTTTCCAGCTGCTCTCTCGAGATCACTCAGTAACACTACAATAGTGCACTGATACTATCACAAGCAAGGTTCTCTATATGTAATACAACAATACATTTAAAATTGAAATGAGATTGCTGTTTCAAAGAGCACTCTGCTTCTACTCCACAGTGTTAAAATCAACTCTGCTGAACTGTGTTAGAGGGTTCTCTTCACTAACTGTGTCATTTCCATCAAGGTCTGCTAGCATGACAGGTGTGCAACACTTTACATGAAAACTTTTTCAGAGAATAAAAACATCACTGGCTCTGAAATAAAGCCTTGAGACTGCTGGAGTTATTCTTATGGCAATGTGATAATGTTTTCAGACTTCTAAGAGCTCCTAAACAATTGTGTGAAGAGAGGGTTTTTTCTACAACTGATTAAATAGGGAAGAGCTTCTGGGTTTAGACTTCTCTGGATTAATCACCTCCGGAACTTCCACATTACTGCAATGTATTCTGCACAGTATCATTAGCCAGATGCCACAATTAACTGGTAATTAAAAATAACATCAAATTGTTATTGCTATTTTACTTCTGTTCAAAAGAAAATTATACTACTTTTTTGTATCCATCTTAGATTTAGGTTTTTATACACTCTATAATATAAACTCTGAAGATCATACTGTACCAGAAAGGCATAGAATAGCATTCAACAGGACTTTAGATGGAACTTTGTGTGAAATAGGCTCTGTGGGAAGCAAGTGGAGCTAAAATCCCTGCAACTTGGGATGCCTGGGCTACCACACCACAGTCTACAGACAAAAGAGCAGCAGTCTGCAGTCCAAATTAAAATTAAGTTTGGCTTAAAATGTTGCAGCATCTCAGACTGGTGCCCTGCCCCCAGCACTCAGCCCTGCTCCTCTTCTATCACTGCGGTGCTGAGCATCAGCTGGTCAAGATCAACAGGCACAAAACGGCTGTTGCAGAACATCTGCCAGCGGGGAGATCCCCCAGCCCAGCGTCTGTGCCAAGGTGTGCTCCTGAAGGGGCCATCCTTACGCTAGAGGAGCATGGACTGCAGCAGTGCAACTTTCCAAAGGAACCCAAATAAATATACATCCCATCTCTGACAACGGTTTGCAATTTAAGTTCCATTAAAGGCTCATTAAACACTTTTCCCTACTCAAGTGACAGATGGCAGAACTGTACTTAGAAGATAGCTAGAGACCCATCATCTCTCACATCCATTACATCTGGAAAAAGAATACCTTTTTCATTCCACTATTTAAGAAAAAAACAATTTAACCTGCTTCACCAGACCCAACCTTCACAAATGCTACCACCCTACTGATCTTAACATCTCACAGTACTGCTAGAAATTCAGAATAGCCATTTCTAGCTAATTTTATGTGCCTGTCCATACCAAGGTCAACAATATTTTGAAGCATAGAGTAGTTACCATCTCTTGAACGCTTTGGCATCATTTTAACATACATATCAATTAGCAGTGATTATAGTAACTTACACGGGATAAACTCAAAAAGTTCCTGTCTGGTTTTCTCTGTGAATCAAACATCTTTTGACAATAATTTCACAAGCAATACTTCAAATCTTAATATAAATACCATAGGCTGACTATCCATGTTTCTATTGTGAAAATTACACTAATATGTTAATTGCAATCAGCTTTAATTCCAGTGCTTTCAGCTTTCCTGTGACTGTTGTATTTGTAATTAAATTCTCTCTAGTTTGCTTGAACAGCAACATGACCTGCATGTCAGACATGCATTAGATGAAAAATACCTGATCTGAGAAAAGCAAACATTGTTGAATAGCTTAGTGGCAAAGACAGCCAGGCCTGTTATTAATGCAGGTCTGTCCTCCTATGAGGTTCACACATTAACTTAAATAAGCACCAACCAACAATGAACCCAATTAAATAACAGAGACTGTAGAAAAGTCTTTTCTTACAAAGGAGAGCACAGATTTGGCCATTATCTGTAACATCTAGAGAGTGTTATTATGCAATAAGGGTGAACCATTGGCACCAACACTTGGACTGGCACTGCCAACAGTTTTCACAAATAAATTTGGCACTAGATACCAAAAAGGTTAATTTACATCAGCTGTGATTGACATGAAGAATCCAAGGGCTTGTGATGTAGCCTTTGAACTGTACCACAGCCTTAGGAGGCTGTCTCAGGTTGATTAAGCCTGAACATACCATCAAATAAAATATCATCTGCCTCCTACCTACAGCATCCGCTTTATCATGACGAATCTTCCTCGACAGTTTTTGTCTGGCACAAAAGCCTAAAAAAAAAAATCCAACTAGAAAACAAAGTGTTTTCAGCAAGAAAGTGGGTCACGAACAAGAGCCTCTATCTAGTGTATGCTGATCTGCCACATATACTCTTAACCTTACTCACATGGCACACTTATGTTCTCTTAGGAATATTTGTGCACGTACAAAACTCAGCTACCTGCACTGTCTTACCAATAGTTCAGAAGTAACTAATGACTTAAAACAAAATAGCCTGAAGAACTACATGGCATGTATTCACAACTCTGAGCACATTTAACTCTACTATGAAGCATTCGCCGTTACATCAAAGCTACCTTAGTAAGCAGGTTAAAGGAAAATACACAAATGCCTCAAGAACTACCACGGACGACTTCCCACAGGGGATTTTACCGACGTGCCACCAGTGCCCCACCAACGGAAACTACTTTGACTGCTTGGGGAAAACAGGAAAAAAAACCGACAATCCGCACTAACATATTGTATCTCACTTTTATGCTCCCATCATACGCTTTATTGAGAGTCCAAAGTGAGAGTTACAGACTCCGGGCGAGGGGCACTGCGGAGGGGAAACCGCTCCCTTCCCGCCCGAGCCGCCTCTCCCCAGGGCACCTTTGGCGCCAAGCTCGCGCACGCAGCCCCGCCGCCTCAGGGGCTCGGGCCGCGGCCCCACCGGCCACCCCGGCCCACGCGGGGCCCGGGACCGTGCCCACGCGGCCGACACCGCGCT
>VZTR01013723.1:43808-55047 GCA_013400775.1 Chaetops frenatus | reverse complement strand
CGGGCGGGCGCGAGGCGGCGCGGGGCGCCCCGGGCGGGCCCGGAGGGGCGCCCGGCACTTACCATGGGCGCGGGAATTACCTTATTAACACAGACATCGAGGGAAAAGGGGCGCGCGGAGGGATACGGCCTCGCCGCCGCACAGCGCGCATGCGCGCCGCCGCGGGGAAAGGCGGGGAAGCGCGGGCTGGAGGGGCCCCGCCATGTTCCGTCCCGCTGCCCGCCTGGCGGGGGCAGGGCCGGCCCCGCGCTCTCGGTGGGCCCAAGGTGGCCTCCTTAGGGGCAGCCTGTGGAATAAGAACAGGGGCCGCTGTCCTGGGTTACTCTGTGCCACAGGGTGGCGGGGCGTGCGTTTCCCGCCTCTTGGCTGCTGGGGCTCTGCTTGTGCCCCCAGGTGAGGGTGCAGTGTCTGAGCATGGATCTCACTGCCTTGCCTGCCCGAGGCAATCACGGAATCATTTCGGTTGCAGAAGGCCTCAGATCATGAGAGTCCAACCTGTGACCCAACACCACCGTGTCAACTTAGACCATGGCACTGAGTGCTAGGTCCAGTCTTCAACACCTCCAGGGACAGTGATTGCACCACCTCCTTGGGCAGCCCGTTCCAATGTCTAATCACCCTTTCAGTGAAGATGTTCTTAATGTCCAACGTAAACCTTCCCTGGCGCAACTCAAAACTACATCCTCTTGTCCTTGCAACGTTTACCTGGGAGAAGAGACCAACTCCCTCCCACCTGGCCACAACCTCGAATCAGGCCACAACCTCGAATCAGGGAGTTGCAGAGGGCGATAATCACCCCTGAGCCTCCTCCAGGCTGAACCCCTAGCTCTCTCAGCTGCTCCTCACAGCACTTGCATTCTAGGTCCCTCACCAGCTTCACTGCCCTTCTCTGGATCTGCTCCAGCCCCAGAATGTCCTTCTTGAATTAAGGGTCTAAGAACTGGACTCAGTACTCAAGGTGTGGCCTCACCAGTTGCAAATACAGGGGAAGCTACACATTGGGATCATAGAGATAGGATTTGATAGGGTGACAGCTCCAAAATAGTCTTCAGTCGTTGCTGCTCTTTTGGAGGGCTCTGGCCTTCGGTCCCTGGCTGGTACTGAACCTGAAAGCCCAGGCCTTGAATTTCTCTCCCAGTTTCGTTTCAACAATGCAAAATGGTTGTGCTCATGTTCTCCCCAAAGCTGTTCCAAGTCATAAATCTGCTACCACTGTGAAACATGGATCTCGTAATCGTCATCCTTCAGGAAAACACCAACAGAATTCCAGTCTGTTATTTTGGAGAGTATAATACCCAATAGATAATCAGAGGAATATCTTTAATAACATTGTTTACAGAGACGTTATTATTTGCCTTTGACCTACCTAATGCCACTTTGTACAAAATAAAAACAACAATATTCCAAGGGGTAACCGTTTCTTCCAATGTTGTCACCTGTGGACCGGATTTTCTGGGCATGCTCAGCCAGAAGGCGGCACTAGAGAACAAACCCAAACACCTCAGGGCTGTCACTTGCCTCCCAGGGCATAGAAACCTTAAATCCAACCTTCAGCATATTTCTCATTCGTTGTTGCAAGTGTTCTTGTCTCTCAACAAGGATTTAGCTTGTCATGTTATGGCTTTTTATTTATGCAGTAATAGCAGACACAGAAAACATTACAGAAAATGTGTCCTCACAGGCGTGTGCCAATAAACAGGAAGACTTTGTGGCGTTAGCAGCAGTGCTACAGAAAAGCCAAACTTTCCACAGTCTTTCATAGAGGTGAAGAATGCAGTGTGCATATAGTCCTTTAGCACTGTATATCAGTTTTCATTATTATGATCAAAAAATAATCATGTCTATTCACCAAAACTACACAGAAGAGAGACATTGGATGTCTGATGTAGGCAAGTCAGAACAGTTTCATATCTGCAAAGTACCTGGTTTCTACTTGTATATTTTATCCTGCTTCAGAGGATGTAAACTTGGTTTTTAGCTAAATAATCTAATACATTATATTAAAAAGCACACCAATTTCTACTGTTTAAAATTATTTTCTTTATTTATTCAATAGTGCTACACAAGAACATATGTGCCGATAGGAAAATGTGTTCTCTCCCGAGGCAACCACAGCATGTTATAGCATAATCAACATATTAGCATGTTTTAACAAGCTCTGGAGTAGGGTAAAGCTAATTGCACAGGTAGCTCCTCCCCAACACCTTTCTATATATGGCTGGGGTTTGCCCATACAAGTAAGACCAAAGATTGTATCACACCATTTTTTCATATAAGAAAAACAATAAAAGGGATTCTCTGAGTCCAGTTTGGACAGCAGTGAGTAGGAGAATCAACATTAATTTGTACACATCCCAAGCTCTGACATCAGTGGACTTACCCCTTCCATCTTGTCATAACTTTCTGGCATCACCCACCCTGTCTAAAACACATAGAGCAGGTCTGAAAAAGGCACTTACAAGAGCATGGTGTTATTAATACTCAGTTCAGCATAGAGTTGTTGGACTCTATCAACTTACTTTGGTACTAACCTTTCTGCACAATATAGAAGACATAGCACTGTTCTCATTTCTCCAAGAACCTTTCACATGCCTGATCACTCACACACACTGCAAACTACAGATGGAGGAATTGTTTGAGCCCAGTACCAACCAACGTTACTGTACCACTAAGTGCTGTGATACAGTTCAGCTTCCTGGGGAAGGAATCAGAAGTATTTTGGAAGGCTACATGGAGACAGGCATCTCCATATTTCTAAACTTCCCTGTTTAGGTTCCAAGACCTCCCTGTTTTCTAAGGTCGCTGACGGAAACTGCTCCAGCTTACAAGACATTTCCATTGGCCAAATTGAGCACCAGGTTGAAATGTAGTAATTGAATCCCCTCGCCCTCCAAGACAGTTAGGGGAGGGACCAGGACCGTGGCAGCACAGAGCATCTCTCCTCCATTTGTGTAAGATCTCCATGGCAGGACCGGCCTCTCCCCTTCTCCCAGCATTACCATACCAGCACATCCACACATACCTGCCATCCCTGAGGTACGATGCTTGTAGTAACACAAAGTGCACAGAAAACACTGTCATCAATAGAAAACTTGGAGTGTTTCCTGCCAATCCAGTTTTCTCTAGACTAAAATTACGATATTTTTACAAAGAGAGGTGCCTCGCCTTCCCACACCAGATTGCACAGTGCAGCAGTGAGCCAGTGTAACACCCCATACAAACGCTGAGATGCCCTACAGGATGTGACAGACCCCAGAGCCCGCTCTTAGTGCTTTGGCCACGGTAACAACTCTCCCGGTCCCAAGACGAAGAGCCAGGCCCGGCTGGGCAGCAGCCCACGGAGGCTGGCAGGGCACGGCAGGTAACCCGGCGCTCCCTGGGAGCGCTCTCCAAGGCCGGCGGGTGGTGTTGGGCCGAGGTCACCCACGTCTCCCTCCCCCCACACCGCCCCCAGAGCCATTCCAGCTCCGAGGCAGCTCCACGGTGGGTGTGGGTCTGCGTCCCCCGCCCGACCCAGCGCTGCCGCGCCCCACAGGGCCCGCAGGACAGCGGCAGGGCCACAGGCTCCCCGCGGCCCGAGCCGGCCCCGCGGCACGCACAGGGCCGTGACAGTCCCCGCCCCCGCGGGGAGCGGAGGCCCGGCAAGGGGAGGGAAGCAGGGAGGGAGGGACGCCGCTGAGTTCCGCCCTAGCAGCCATGGCCGCGTAGCGTCTCCTCGGCAGCCGCGCTCGGACATGGGCCTGCCCCGGGCCGGCGGGCGGAGGCAGCGAGTCCCCACGGCGGTGAGTGGGCGGCCGGGGCGCCTCTGGGCCGGCGGGGAGCGAGGCCTACGGGGCAAGGGGACTCTGGCAGTGGCGGGAGGGGCGGGCGCCCTTGGAGGGATCCCTGGGCCCAGCCCCGCCGTGCCGGGGGAGCGGCCCTCGAGGGGCTGCGGGGGACGGGGGAGCCGGTCTGGGCCGGCCGGGGAGAATCGGCCTTGGCCCGGCGGGGAGCCAGCGGTGTGACCTTGGGCAGTCCGCAGTTCGCCAGCCTTAGCCCGGCCAGGGTGAGGAGCGAGTGGGGCCGGCGGAGCCGCCGCTGTGCCCGAGAGCGGCCGGAGGAAGATGGCTGGGAAGCGGCGCTTCCCAGAGTGCCGCACTCCTGCGGCCGGCGAGCTGCGGTGTCATGGAGATTGCCACAGCCCGGCCGGGCCGCCGCAGCGCTAGTGACCGCCCAGTTAGAAACTTGGAGTTTTCTGCCTCTCTGTCACCTCCCCGGATTCTTATCACCTCTGCTGTTTGCCTACGCATTGCAAAGGTTCATTTATATAAATAATAGTGGAACTATTTGTGTTTTTATTTAGATAAAGTAACTTTCAAACTTCCTGCAGAAAATCCAATGTATTTCTTTTTAAGAAACTTTATAGTGTCTTTCTTTCCCCGCGATATCAGTGAAGGTGTTGGATGGTTGTCTGTCAAGGGGTTTTCTCACTGCGTGGAGAGAGTCATTGAGGGGCTTGGCGGTGCAGGTTTCTGCAGGGTTCGTGGCCGGAGAGAGACCCGTGATGTGTTACTGCCCTGGTGACTGGTGGCAACCAGAAGGGTGGTGAAAGCTGGGGTAACGAGCTTGCTTTAAGAAGCCCCAATGGTTATAATAATCCTATGCACATTAGCTTACACGACCAAGGCCTGTAGTATTAGCAGTACCAGAACCTGGAAGAGAGCTAGAGGACTCTCAGAACATATTTTGCTGATTTATTGGGTAGCTCAATCATCCTAAAATTCTCAGTCTCTAGACTCACACTTGTAATCTTAACAAAGCCAACTCTTGTGTACTAAGTGCAGACAGTAAAACATAATTCTGAGAAAATTGAGTAACTTAATGCTCACAAGAAATCCATTTCTCATTTGCTCAAGTGCTAGAGACAAAAATAAGTAAGTGAATAATACTTTATTACACACCTGAATTGGTGATGCACAATACTTATGTCAGTATTTCACAGTGTGTTAGTGTGTGCACTGCTTACAGTGTAACTGCTTCTGTGCATTGTTCTTGCTGTAGTCATTCCACTTAAAGCTTACTCATATCCTTAGTAAAACTGGCATGATAATTAGATGTTGAAAAACCTGTTACCAACAGGTGTATTTCCCTGTCAGGGTAAAACTATCCATTCTAAGTGTGTCAAATGTGCATAAACATACAAGCGTGCCTTCATTTATATTTTTGGGGTATTGGCTGGTTTTCAGCACTCATAGATATGAAAAAAGAGCCAGAGATAACACTTCAGCTGGTAGTAGAAAAGGTCCCAGGTTTTGAGTTTGATCTTAATTTTTAAGAAAAAAGTTGACAAACCTGAAATAGGTTGTTTCTTCTTTGTCACAGGGTTGACTAATAGTAGATTTAGCTATTGTAACTTCTTCAGTCCCTTGTATTCCTGGTTTTATAATCCAGTTTTCTTTTGATTAGTTCCAAACTGTATTTGTGCAACTTGTTTTGCTGGATTCCTCCACTGAGACTTGGCCAGTTAGGAATCGGATGTCTGCTAAAAATTGTGTTCAAAATCAGATGGTAACATTTATCAATGAAGGAGCTGATTTGGATTCTGACATCATAGTCTTCCCAAAACTTCATCAAAGATGATAAATGTTAATTTGAGTATGAGGAAAAATTAAGGTAAAGCACATCTTAAAATTCAGTAGAAGCTTAAGAAGTTTTAAGGGTCCTTATGAGCTAAGACTGAGCAGTCAGCAGGCAGTCAACAATGGTCAGTCTGTAGTAACTAAAATCCAGTTAGGGGATTTGTCATGCATAAACCTGAAAATGCTAGTTAGAGAGCCAAAATTAAGATTCTGTATAGAAGAATGACTTAGAAACTGCAACTGAAATCTCATATCGACTTATGACATACCCTGTGTGTATATTTCAATTAAGTGTGTGGTTGAGAATTCGATTTTTAAAAACTTGGAAAATTTTATTCCTTATCCATTCTTACTCATTTCACTGCAGCATATTGCCTGAGTTGTGGTGCTGTGGGAGGTCAAAGAGTAATACCTCATTCATCAGATACTGTGGTCAGAAACTCATGTTTTTTAAAAAGGTATAGAAATTTCTTTTAATCAGAAAATAGAAGTTCAGCAGTGAACTTGCATTGCTGTTTAAAGACCTGCAGTTATAACTTAGTGACCATAGGAAAACATGGAAAAACAGTTTTTGTTTCTGGCCAAAGCTCAGAGTTGGCTTTTATTCACTAGTTTTTCATTTGTATAGATGATGTTCCAGAAGATCTACCCTTTTCAAGGTGTGTCAGCAACACTTGAGAGTTTACTGACATCATTAAATGGTTCATCTTCCACATAATCTTGGGCTTTTTTTGCTCATATGCACACAGCACTCTAATGCTAGGTGCATGTCTTATTCAGACTGCGTATTTAGTTACAATATTCTGTCAGAACACAACGAAATGCTACCACTTAAGATTAAGAAAATACTGGTTACATAACAGAGCAAACATTGAAGATATATTTGGAAAGGACTTAAAGCTTCAAAGGAGAAGTCTATTTACAGTTCCATGGAGAAATAAAAAGCCAGGTAAAGACGTGCTCTGAAGGTAGAATGAGACAAGCAATACTAAAATCTTAATAAGAGTGAAACCTTTCTTTATGAGGTCGCAAAAAGTATGTCTTTGTTTTAGGCTAAAAGGCTCTCATATTGGAAAAGTCTTCTTTGGGGCAGGGGGTATCTGTGTTTTGTTTCCACTGCATGCAGCTCTAATGAATTATCTGCCTGGTTTTCAGCACCTAAGTATCTCTCTGAAAGTTAAAATGAGTGTATGACACATTATATAGAAAAGACAATGTTTTAAGATGAGTGAGGTATGGCATATATTTTTAATTTTATGTATTAAAGATAGTATTTGAGGACTTTATTGATTTTACTTTATAGAACTATCTGGAAATTAGTCTACTGAGAGGAGATTTAAAATAAATTTTTCATTTTCAAAAAGCTGATATCTAGTTGGAATTTAGCAAGTACAACATCTGTGTTCAAGCAGGAAGCTATTTTGCTAGATACTGTTTAGTCTAACCTTTGCATACCAGACCTTAAACCAAAGGTTTGTATTAACTTAGTATCTTTGTTTGATAACCAGTTCCTAGACCAACCATAGTCATCCTAGCAATACTCTGTGCAGTAATATTTCAAGGAGTACAAGAGCTGTGAGCCTTGAGAAGGGATCCCATTCCCACCTTAGCTTCTCATTCTTGACTGCACATGGCAACTGCTGCCCTTGCACAAGCTGTGCAGCCTTTCTGCTTCTTCAGCAGGCCGAGTTGGCTCAGTCAGAGGCTGAAGAAGTACCAGACCAGCATGAGAAAGAGGAAGGGAAATTGGGACCACCTCATTCAGTGGCAGTCAGCTACTGATCAATTTGGTCAGGTGAAACTTCTCTCTGAGGTCACTGGCTGGTTTTTTTTGGTCACACTTGTCATGCTGATCATCACCTTGAAAGTGAAAGGGAAATGCTGTACCTTCATCTTGTCAAAAGTCACGTGGCTTTTCTCTACTAGGAAATAACTTACTTGCTGATATGAGTGTCTTTCTTCTAATGAGTCTCCCTTAATTTCTTCAGTATTGCTCACATCTTAATGTCTCACTACTTGCTTGTGAGGGAGCTCAGTTCCTCCCCTGCCACCCCCAAGGCTAAAATAGCTTACTGTGTACTAGATGTGAAGAGTTTTAGTTGGACTGTCTGCAGGAGACTTCATGGACTTCCCTATCTCACATAACGTGGTGTCATAGTCCCTTGTGACCAAACTCTGCTTAACTATTTCATGGCTACCTGGAGAGCACTTTTAAATGAAAGCACAAAATCAATGGCACCAAAGAGTTGAAGACCTACAGAATGTCCAAGACATTTCAGTTGACTTAAATGATTGCAGCCTTCCTTTTCTCAGCTTATCTCTTAGCAAGACATTAGAAGTCATTTTCTCAAGGGGATAGTGTGTGTTTGCAGAGTACAGAGGAGTCAGCTTATTTTTGATAGTATACTTGCTGGCATTTCAGTAGAATCAATTTGCTGGATATGATGATTTTGAGCATTCATGAGTCAGCATTTCTTACTATTTTTTATTCTTCTGTTAGCACCATATTGCTGGACATTCTTGATAAATTACCTGAAGGGATTTCAAATAATTCTGTCACTTTGGGAGGATTAATTTATACTGTTAATTGTTCAGGCACTCTGTTTGCTAGCTCACATAAGGTGAGATAAATTAGGTAATAAACCCAACCAGGTAACTATAACTACTGTATTAAAAGTAATTGGAATATAATTTGGCTCTTCCTACCCTTTTTTCTTCCTCCAGGAAAATATTGATAGACACTTCTAAGAAGCTGTAACATCTAGAAGGGACATAAGTAACAATATTAACATGCCTGCTGTGGCAGCTGTACCTAAGGAGCTATACCTCTCAACTTCATTGAAAGATCTCAACAAGAAGACAGAAGTAAAACCTGAAAAGACAAGTACAAAAAGGTACATATATGTGTTATAGCTGATTTGAATTAATACTTAAAATTTTAGTGGTTCCAGAACAAATTTGTTGTGGATCTAAATTCCCTTCCTTATTTCTGCTAGATATAGAATTTTCAATAGTCTCATGTATGGATCTCAGCTGTCACATTGGATATGCTTACTGCCTTCAGAAGGTCACTGGCATACTGCCAGAACATGACTTGGACAATGCCCATGAAAATCTGCATACTTTGAGCTAAGGCTACATAAATGCAAATCTCTAGGAAAGATAAAACCTTTAGCAAGTGTCTGAATGCTTTGCCTCTAGCATTTTTGACAATCAGTGATTTAATTTTGTCTTACTATAAATTAGTTTTTCCTAGGAAAAAAAGTTACTCTTAGAAGGGAACAGTACCTTTTTCCATATCTCACTATGGTATTTACTTATGGAAGACTTTAAATAAGGCTGGTAAACAAACTAGCAAAGACAAACATTATTTGGAGGAACATGATAGTAATTCATATTTAATGAAAGCTTTATATTAGGGTGGCAAAATCAAATGCTTAATGTATGGGTTAAGTCTGTAAACACTTAAGATGGCATCTTGTAATGAAAAGGTGTTTGAGGACAAGTCAACACTCGTGCTTTACTCCTCTTTGGTTTCAGTTATGTGCAGAGTGCCCTTAAGATTTTCAAGGCAGCAGAGGAAAGCAGATTGGACGGAGATGAAGAAAAAGCTTACATCCTATACATGAAATATGTGGCTGTTTATAACCTTATTAGAAAGAGACCTGATTTTAAGCAGCAACAGGTATAAAAGCTTTCTGCCTGATCTCTTCTGCATTGGTCAAAATATGGGAAGTACAGAGAATTGCACTAATGCACATTCAAAGGATCACACTGGTATTAAGTAAACTGTCTCACGGTGCTATTTTTTCTTTCCTGTTTTTTGACAAGTCTGCTCTTAATTATTTTTACAGTTTTCTTTTAATGTATGAACTACATAAATTGTCAGATCTGTAAATATTTTTTCATGGAAAGGTATTCCTGTAATTTTTCCCACTCAGACCTTCTTGGTGAAGTTGCCTTGCCTAGCCTTTATTTTTTAGTGCTATAAAACAATTTTACTTACAAACTTGTGTTTGAATGAAAAATATTTTGATTCAAGCCAGTTCCTTTTGTTGGCATTAATATCATTATAATACTAATTCTCTATACATTAGTGACTCTTGACATGTATAGAAGTAGGCATTGTTAAACTGTATATTAATGTGATGTGATTCTTGTCATTTTAGGATTATTTTCATTCAATTCTGGGACCTACAAATTTAAAAAAAGCTCTTGATGAAGCTGAAATACTATCAGACAGCCTTAAACTCAGGTATGTAATATAGTTGCTGGCTAAGACATTATTCCTTATACCTGGAGCCTGTACCTGTGCCAAGTGCAGGTTTTCATGCTGTTTTGTAGTAAGCAATGGCACTTGAGTAAACCATAGGTATCTGAAACTTTTAAGAGCTTAAGTTTATTCCCAGAAGTCTTTTACTATAGATGATTTTCATTGCCACACATTCCAATAACTTGTCATTTAATACACTGTCTGCTAATTCCTGGTAACTTTGGTTTGTTGACAGTGTCTCCTAGTTTTGTGTGTTGACTAATAAACCACAAGGTCTGAAGTACATATACAGCAGAGATGATCAAGAGCAATATCCTCCTCAGCCTTTTAATCATAAGGTCATCTGAACCCAAAGATATTAATGAATGTTCCTAATAATCAGATATGTTAAAAAGTCTTCTTAGTTTGGATGTAGTTTACACTAAGAAACTCCAGGTTTTGATTCTTTAGCCCCACCTTTCATCTGCCTCTTGCAGCCATGTGTATGGAATGCACTGTTCTGCCAGTATGTAAATGAGCAGATTCTAAAGGGCTTTTGGGTACCTGATGACAGCTGTCAAGTTACATCTTTGTGCCATAAGCCACAAAATTGTGTTAGTAAGAAGTTGTAAGGTAGGGTCTATCTTTAGGTGATATTTAGCACAGTACTTCTTACTTCAGCCTTCTCTGCTTCTTGCATCCTTAGTGACTCTTTCTCACTCTTTTAACTCTCTCTCTCTGCAGCTGGGCACATTTCCCTTTGCAAGTGTCATGTCCCACCTCTCCCCTCCCAAATATTCTTGTGAAAGTGTATTTTGTGCCCTCCAAAGTGCTAAATCTATAAAGTTAGTTTAGGTGAACTGTGGATGTAGTTACATGTATGTGAAGAGGGACTTTACAAAGATGTCTCATGATACTGTGTATGAAACACTCTTTAGATTTTCTTCGTTTAGGTGAGTCTTACAATTCAACAGAGCTACAAATTCAGTCTAAGAGTAAACATTGATATAATCAGATAAACCCAAAATTTAGAGACTTGTTTAAATAACTTTCATCTTTTTATGAAAGGAACAGAGTTTTGAAGTTGATGCAGTAACTTTTAACTACTTTGGCAAAATGTGTAAATATTGAAAGGTAATAGAAATGAAACATGACTCCTGTGTAACTACAGAAGTAGTTTCAAGGAAATTATTTGTATCATTTCTTTCCCAGGCAGCAGGCCAGCAAATAGTTTGAATGTTAATTGTTAACTAAAAGGGGAGCTGCTGAAACTTACATAGGGGCAGGAATACCTACGTGAATGACCTACTATGTGCTTCAGAAGTATAAATGGGAAATTGATGGGTAAATATTTCATATTGATCAAATT
>VZTR01013723.1:4670-43785 GCA_013400775.1 Chaetops frenatus | reverse complement strand
TAGTGTCATTAACTCCAGGTGGGAACAAAATGCTCAGTTCTTACAATGCCTGTGCCAAATCAAGAAGCCTGTTTAAAAAATAAATTAGAGACTTGCTGCCTCCTTCCTCTTAGTGGGCAATTAGTGCAGTAGACTTGGAGGTGGAATTTGATTGAATGATCTAGGTTGTTAACACAGTATTTTTGAACTGAAATACAGCTGTATTGTCATTGTTATTTTAACCCTCATTACGCAACATCTGGTTAAAATGAGCATTACTAACACAGTTCTGTGTTCATGTTTTACTTCTTGGTTCAGTCATCCAAATTGCTAGGTCAAACATTTTTTTTGTTTTATGATACTAGTAACCCTTAAATTTCTCAGCTGTATTAAATGTAAGTGAATACTATTGAACAGTGATGTGTACAAACCTCCAGTGGGTGATCTGAAAACCGTGGTTTGGACATCACTGGCTTACAATACTGTGATTGTCCTTCCAGTGGCAGAAGGCTGGGAGGGTAATTTTCAAGTCTTGAGGTTTTATGAAAAGGACAGCTGTATACAAAACCTCATCCCTCAAAACTCCTGAGTGTACACTGTTCTTGGATTGGCTTCCCTGTAGGCCTGGTGTTTGAAACAAGCACTAAGCACACAGGTGAGCACATCATGGATTTATGGAGTCAACTTACATTCTGAAAGTGACTACTGTATAAGTAGTTCTGATCCAACTTCTCAGAAAAAGCAAATTTAGATAACTGAGCTAACTACCCCTCACTGGCTCCATTGCAAAATAAAATACGTGGGATGACTGCTGTAATATATTGGAGTTATTGGTAGTAAGTCACCAGTACCTACCCTTTTCTGTGGAAAATGAAAACATTTAGAGATACCATAGCTAAGCATCACCCCAGGTTTAGAGGAAAAAAAATAGCTTTACAATCAGTGGCTATGAAATAGGATTCAAACCAGGATTTAACAATAGGAAAACCAACCCAAAAGTGGGAGAAATAAAACCATGTAGTTAGGAAGCAAAATGGAGTTTGTTGGAACACAAAAACTGACAATGCTTTAACTTTTTAAAACTCCAAATACTTCTTTTAAAATTTGTGTCTGAAGACTTAAATGACTTTTATATTAATAAGGTTAGTCAAAACCACAATATTGAAAAAAGGCACATTTTTCCCCAATAGATACGAGGAAGCTGAAGTTCGGAAAAAGCTTGAAGAGAGGGAAAGACAAGAGCTGCAGAAAAAGCAAGAACCAAAAGATGACGGAAAGAGCTCAGCCAAAAACTCCTCAGAAAATGCTGTGGATTCCAAAGGAAAAAGCCAAAGGGTAAGCGAAGATGTTTACAAACTCTAATTCAGTCTAAATATATAGTTTCAGTCTAGAATTTGGTCTCTATGAGAAGCTATTACTAGTTCAGAATCAAGGTGGGGGCTTTTTGAATTAACTTACCCTCTCTGTAACTCTTCTTTGCCATTTCTTTGCAACACGTGAAGTCCTACCAGCCTCCAAGTCTTGTATAAGATAGACTGAGCTTTATGGTAAAGTCAATTTCTTTTATGCTAGAATTAATGCAAGAATCATGTGCAAGGAACCCAAGGTAATGGTGACGAACTGATGCGAAGGATAACATGTCTCTATTTTAGGGAAAGGTTGACTTTTTAGCAGTAGTGTGAAAACACTTATTTCTCTATAGATGCTCCAGGAATTTCTTCTGGTGGTGTCCTAGGTTATATTACCTTTTCAGCTGCTTTCTGTCTAGGCAGGGCAGCAGCCTTGGTATCTTTTGAGTATATTTGTCAGCACATCTTCAGAAGCATCTCTCTTGTGTTGTGTTTCTTCCTGTGGCTTAACTGTCTGACCAGTTCCTTCAGGCTCTGTGAGAGTCATTGTCTATTGGCCATCTTAGTTCTGAGTATTACATATTAAACTTTTTTTTTCCCCTCATAACACAGATTAATGGTGAGACAAAGCATTCACTGGAAAGAAAGGATCAGTCTGAGAGCCTGAGTGGTAAGAGATGCAATGCTCACACAAATGTGAAAAAAGGTTTCTGTATGACTATACACTAATCTACCTCACAGCTGCAGTTCTTCTCAGGAGTTATTTCACAGTTAAAATATTTTGATGAAATTCTGGTATCCTGCATTTCATTTATAATATATTAGTAATTAATAAAGCTCTGTATTAAAGCTTTCATTACTTCTCATAAACTTAGAAAGCTTTAGTTAGTTTTTCAACTGTTCAGTAATTAAAGCTGAACTAGTCTTGAAGTGGTGAGGTTAGAAAGAAAAACAGTTCTACTGCTGATAGGCAAGGCTGAAATATGACAGTGTAGTCAGTTAAATATGAAATTTTTCCTTTCCCCTCACAGCCTTCTGCTTTTTGTTCTTGTAATAGGTATGTGAAAATGTTCTCTAGAGTTCTTAAGAGGAACACCTGCAGCATGTAATTCACAAATGCTTGTTTATATATCTTGATTTAAATGAGACCACAGTATGTTAAACTTACTTATCACTGAAATACTCTGTATTGTCTAATTTAATAGATCAGGTGCTGATCACTACAGCAGTTGGAGCAAAAGGTCCACACTGTTTATTCTGTAATGTCTCACCTCCATGGCTTTGTGAGACTTTATAGTTCTGTTTCATCTGTTTGCAGTCTTGATTGTACCAGTCAGATACCATAGCCATTCATAGCTATCTTCATTTATTATGCAGCTTCTTACATGTAATTGCTTCTCTTTTTCAAGGAGCAGTCACACCTGAGAAACTGTTTGCAATGATGTCAGATAAAAATACTGAATTGCTTATAATGGATGCACGAGGATTGAAGGATTATCAAGAATCCTGTATTCCAAAATCCATCAGCGTCCCAGAAGAAGCTATCCGTCCTGGGTATGACACGATGTTGAACGATAGTCAATTATTTAATTTCCTTAAAAAATTCATGCTTTTAAAGCTTGTACACCTAGTGTCACAATCCCTGCTTTTACCAGTGGGTGAGATGTATCTGCACAGCTCTGTTTTTGCATGTACTGACTTCAAGATAATGCATATTTATTTTATCCAAGCAAATAAACATTTATAGATTATATATTGTTGGACAAAAGATTACTTGTACATGAATTGTTAAATGCATGTTAATACATTTCAGAGATACTGCTAATCTGATTGAAGCTAGACTCCCAGAGGATTCAAGAGATTCATGGAAGAGGAGAGGACAGTTCCATTATGTTATACTACTAGACTGGTTTAGTTCTGCTGAAGACTTAAGGCTGGGAACAACTCTTCAGAGCCTGAAAGATGCACTTTTTAAGGTTGGCAAATTTCATCTTTTAATTAATTATTCTTAGTAAATAAGGTCTTGAAGCACCTGTATTTACAAAGTATATGGAGGCCTTAATGACTCCTAAGTTGGTTGAGTTTTCAAAGCCTGCTTGGTTTGAAAGAAGTGTAGTTTGAAGTTTTACGCTGTACTCTAGTAGAGGACAGTTATCTTTTATTAAATAAGTAAACAGTAGAATGATTCAACTCACCTCCTCAACAGCCAGCTCATCAACTTAGAGTTCTTTGCTGACAGAGTTATTTGGGAAAGTATGTTTAGCCCTGTTTCCCAGGAACAGACACCCTCTCTCCTGTTCTAGCAACAGTAATTCCTTATCCCTGGGAGCTGGCTGGCCAGAGAAGGGCAGCTGCTTTGCAGTTCTTTCAGCCTGGTACTTCCTACAGTGGAGGGGCTTCAATGAAGGAGGCTCCAGAAACATTTTGAGCATGGTTAACTTTTCTGCATTATTGAATGTAACTTTTAGGTAAATATTAATTTAAATTTGAGTTTCATCAGTGCAGGAAGCTCATAGACTCCACAGTGAGCAGATGCCCAACATCTTCGAGCAAACTCCTGCTATGGCTGTGTTGTCTCTCCTCTCTATAGAGGTGGCTCTTGTGAAAGTCTGCAAATCTTTCTGTTACCTTGACATTCAGGACTGGGGTTCAGAGGTAGTTCAGGCAGTTCTTCTTTATTGCTTTATAGACTGTTCTCTAAACCCTCTTGTCTTGTTCATGCGCTAATACTGAGGACATCAAGAGGAGGGCAGTCTGAAGCCTGAACTCTCAAGAGCTTTCAGAAAGTCAGTGTTATGCTTTCTAAATCACTAATCCCTCAGCAAACATACCAGATAAGAAACTGAAGCAAGTATTGTAATAAAAATACTTCTCTGCATGGAGGATTGTTATGTGAAGTAGCAATAAGTGGTTCTTTCTGTGCTGGAAATATTCACACCCTGTTGTAGGCAGAGCCAGGAACCCAACTGTGCTGGGCATTCTCCAGACACAGAGGATCCCTATTTTTGCAACCTCATTATTTCTTGTTTAAAAATCTCAAAAACAATCTCTCAATTTAATGACTAGGCACAGAAATGTCAACAACATTGCTAAGCTGTAAAAGTTTCCTTTCTATTTTTAAATCAATTAACTTTAAACTCTTTTTCCATACAGTGGGAAAGCAAAACCATCCTGCAAAATGAACCTTTAATTCTAGAGGGAGGTTATGAAAACTGGCTCCTTTGTTTTCCCCAGTATACAACAAATGCTAGAGTAACTCCACCCCAGCATGGCAGGACTGAAGCAGTGACTGTTTCTTGTAAGTATAAAGGATGACTTCCCACCAAGCATTGGGAGAATGAGTCTTCAATTCATTCAAGTGTTTTTAGGAAGGTCTTGTTCTGGCTGAAAACTAAATTTTGGATTGGGTTGGAATGGGGGGTTTATTTTGCTTTTGTGGTTTTGAGAGTTCTCTTATGGTTCTCTCCTGTCCCACTTCCTATAGTGGATTTTACATACCCATCTCTGGAAGAGCCAGCTCCTGTGCTGCCTGTTGTTGCTGTAAAGCCATGTCCAACAGAAACAATTGAAAATGAAGAAATGGGACATAATTTGGAAGAGAGACTAAAATCACTTAACAGACCAAATATACAAGATGCTGCTATTCCAAAATCTGACAGTTCATTTGTAGTTAATCCAGTATCAGTTACAAGAAGTATCCCTGAGGTAAGCTTTTCAACCTGTTCCTTTTTTTTCAGTTAGTACATGGTTAATGTGTTAGAGACCCACCACACCCAGAGCTCTAAATCCACAAGCAAACATAGTCAATACATTTTTTTAAGCCTTGTACATGAGTATATTGGTACAGAGACTCTTGGTGGTCTGTGAAGCTGTGGTAACTGATCTACAGAATCCTGTGGAACTAAATACACTTAACAGAATAACAAAATTTTTCATGAATGTGTTTACATGAGCACATGAGAAATTCAACGTCAGCAATTGATCACTAATACAGAAAGTTTATAAGTAAACTTTCTACTTAAAGCACATAGTATGAAATACAGAGAGGACAGTTAAGCCATGGCTTACCTTGGCTATTCCACAGGTCTGATTTCCAGCCACTGTATCTTCCTTCAAATAATAAAACATTCAGGTCACTCTGGGCCCAGTAGTGAAAGTACGGGAATTTGTTGCTTCCTTTCATGTGAATAAAACTTTATAAAAACGCCTTTGTACACTTTGTAAAACACTTCATACACTAAGGTAATACTTTCCTTAGGAGACAGGCTAAAATTAGCTCTTCACTTTCAGCCTTCCAGATAGAGCCTTTAATATAGCTTTCATTCAAGAGTCCCTAAACTGTAAAATTTTAAGACCTTATTTCTGTTTTTCCCTGAACAAGATAAGCTTTTATTTCTTCAGAACATGCACTTCACTGTCAAAAACAACCTACTATCCTAGATCTGAGCATGAGCCATTCTTAAATACCCCTTCCCATCATGCAGATCTGCCTTATGCATGTGCTTTGTCACATGACTGAGAGAGCCAACCCCAAATTAGGCTGCCTGATTGCCCTAAAATATTCACCTTTGAAAGCTCAAAAATTTAGGGTTGTGGTAATCAGTGCATAATGCTGTCCTTATGGTTCTCTAGGGCTTATTTATTAGTTCACATCTGGAATGAATACCTTATTTTACTAACAAGCAATTTGAATGAGCAGATTTAATGAAATTGAAAGATCATTCTGGCAGAAGTCAACTTTTTATCATCTTTATTCTCTTATAATTATAAATCTCACTTAGGAAGAGCTTGGCTAAGAGAGCAGTAATAACTGCAACAAATTGTTGTTCTAAGCTCTATGTTCTGCACCTGTGTTACAGGTGGATCGTACTAAAAAGCCTTCCCTAAAAATCCTTGATGATAACAGAGCAAAACCTCCAAGTGCAGTCAGTGACAGCCAGTCTGGTGAGAATGGGAGAATGGTTCCAGACCGCTCCACAAAGCCCGTGCGTGATGTAAGGAGTGCTCTGACAGAAGAAGAAAAAAGTCGGGTCCATGCAGAAACTGCTGCTTTGTTAGAGAAAAACAGGCGGGAAAAGGAACTGCGGGAGAGGCAGCAACAGGAACAGAAAGAGAGGCTCAAGAGAGAAAAAGAAGAACAAGAACGAAAAGAAAAAGAACAAGAACAAAAAGCAAAAGAACAGAAGGAAAAGGAACACAAAGAAAAGCTACAGCAATCCAAAGAAGACAGAGAGCAGAAGGAGAGGGATGAACAAATAAAAAGAGAACAGGAGGAAAAGGTGCAAGAAAGAACACACAGAGAAGCAGTAGAAGCAAAAAAGCAAAATAAAAATGAACCAGAAAACATTGTTGCAAAAAGGATTGATATTGACAAAACATCCATGGAAGAAAGAGAAAAGGGAACTCGAACACCAGAAACACAGAAACGGGCACTGGGTGATGCATCTCAGACCTTTGTGACTGTTCCAGGCAAGGTTAGTGAAAAAGAAAATCATCATCAAATGTGAATCAGTTATGCACGTAAATCATCCTGAATAGTTAGTTTTTAATCTAGAAATTTGAAATACATAATTGGATGTTTATTTAGATTACTTTTTACATAAAAGTAGAGGAGAGAGTTAAAACCAAGACACAAATAGATTCTTTTTTCCAAGACAAGCTTGTTTCTTTCTTGTAGGTAGGCAGCATGAAATCCCCACAGGATAGTAAAACTTCACTCTAACATGGAGCTAGAAGGGATGATGGTTCATAGACTGCAACCCTCTGTTTCAGAAATACAAGCTTGGTACTGTATGTGATGTTAGGGACACAGTAGTGTTGTCGTAAGGAACCCTTTAGTGCCCCCAGCTGTAGAAACGCTGACAGAACAGGGTTTTCTTACCTAGCACAGGAAGCAAAGCAACACCCTCATCTAGGATTTTTGCTGAAAACGGTTGAGTTCCAAATCTTGGGGGGAAGGGAGAAGTGTCAAAGTTCTTTCTTTCCTCATTCTTTAAAAAAATTGCAGAATTTCTCGATGTACAAATTATCTGATCATAAAACAGGAGCCACTTGCGAAGCTAACAGTGGAATAGATGTCTTTAAAACACTTCTCAAGAACATGCATTAGGATATTTTTCTCTGCTTTTGCAATTGCAGTTGTTATTTGATTGAATTCTGATGCTTGTTTAATCCAAATGCACAAGAAAGCCAAAATAAATCTTCCCGTGCAAAACTTAGCACAGTCATTCATGAGCTTTTGACTGGCAGAGCAACTTCACATAATCCCACAATGATCATTTGATCAACCTATGATCAACCAAATTCATGTTGGCTTCACAGTTTTCCATTTCCATGGAGAGGTTTGACCAGCAAGGAGTAAAAGGGAAAAAAGCCTGAAATTTAACAACAAATTGTAAACCCCCCAACTTTTAGGGTGGAAAGTACATAGATGGAACTTCTGTACTTTATTTCTGAGCTGTTGAAACTACAGAACAAACTGTAAACATTCCATTTCAAAAACTATTCCAGTGAATTGCCTATAGTACGTAGAAGGAATATAAATTACCTGCTTTAGCCACTTTGTTGTGGTATATGCATTTAACAACCAAAAAAAAAAAGTGTAACACTGCTTTATCAGCATATTTTCTGACATGCTAGATGAAAATTGAAGCCTTCTCTCAAAATCTTTTGCAGCAAACGGGGGTTAAAGGACAACCAGACAGTGGAACTCAAAAGCCAGGACCCCTTAGAGAGGATTCTGAACAAGATACTGAAAGACTTAAAGTAAATACAAATGTATTGTATGTAGCCAGAATAATCAAGAACAGATGCTTTATGGTTATTGTATTATGTTAAATTCCACCTCATTTCAATTTTTAAAGTCATTATCTTAAGAAAATACTATGCCATATTTACATAGTTTTTTTGCTTTTTTTCATTTGTCATATTCATATGAGAAAATAATTGAAACTTTCATTAGGAGTCTTGATGTATTTTCTGGTAACATTAATAAGCATTCTCCATGCATTCATCATCTCATGCATACACCTTCAAGTGCTGCTTTGAGAGGGAAAAAAAGCTCAGCCTTATGTGTTTAACAGAAGCACATACTCCTACTGTTTCCTAATTCTTGTGGGAAAAAATTGAGTTTTGAGACTTTCATGAGACTGAATGGTTGGTTTGTTTTTTGTTTGTTTTCTGGAATGTGTCAGCAAATGGGTTTTGTTTAGCTTGAGCAATAGAAAATACTAAATTACCATTACAATACATTATATTTCTATCTTTATTCAAAGATTAATGGTAGTTTGCTCTGAATCATGTAACTCTGTAGAGAAGTCACAGGCAGCTTGTTGCTCTGTATAGGTAACTGTGCATACCTTACTTTTCTCTTTGTTTATTAGTCCCAGCGGGAGCCATTACTGAGAGCACGAAGTGAGGAAATGGGAAGGATAGTCCCAGGGCTGCCTGCAGGTTGGGTAAAGGTAACTCCTCCTCTGATATGAAAATCAAATTGTCTTGTGTAGTTTTGTCCTGTATTTCAGTTAAGTCTTATATCTAAGATCTTGTTTCATTATTTTCTACTCCCCTTTAACTTCCGTACAGTTACTTTCTGAATTTTAATATTATTTGTAATGAAGCTAGGACAGTTCATCTGCTGTTCCTGGTATTAAGTAGTTGCTGTTTAATTTAATAATTTTGGTGAAAGTTCTCCCTTCGACTAAATTTAATCCATTAAATATTGAAGTCTGTCATGACTGTTAACACCCCAATGTCTGAAAAATTCATATGCTGTTCTTATAGTAATTTATAAATAGGTAAGTTAATGATGGATCTTCACTTGAGTTTGAAACTATTTGGGTTTTTTCCCCCCAAGTTCCTGGATGATATCACTGGAACCTATCGTTACTATCACTCGCCAACAAATACTGTTCAGATGTACCCACCAGAAATGGCTCCTTCCTCCACTCCTCCATCAACCCCTCCAAGTCGGAAAGCCAAGCCAAAGGTGACTGTTGAACGGGACAGAGAACACTCCAAACTGAAGCGCTCCTACTCCTCCCCAGATATAACACAAGCCATTCAGGAGGAAGACAAGAAAAGAGTTCCTGTAACTCCTGCAGTCAATCGTGACAATAAGTATGTTTGATAAGTTAGATCACAACTCAGGCAGTATGACAGCACAAAGGACTTTCTTAGTGTTAAACCAACTGAAACTCATTAATACTTTCTAAGTGGGTTTGAAAGGATGCAAGAGTAACAAAGTGAAGTTTCTTTGCTAAAAGTTCAATGTATAGGGCAGTTACCTTTGAGAAATCAATATAATAGTTACGTTTTAGCAGGCATTTCAGAGGTCACAGTCTGTTAATTGGATGACCGTTGCTTTTTAAGTTTTGTTATTTGTATTAACATACTAAAAGACTATATTCTGACAGTTTGTGACATGCAAGTTTTCAGATTTTAAACTGTATTGAACAGCTAATTCTGAATTAAAGAAATAAAGGAAAAAACCCCTCATAAATCTCACAACTGATGGTGCCTAAAACTCAGCCTCATTGTAGGCCAGTGTATATGGATTTCTCACTGTTGCATTGGCTGGTTTAGAATACCCTAAAGGATGGTATCTGGTGTCAGGATGGTCCAGTCCCTGTGGGTGGTGGGGTGAGGTGGGATGCCTGTTGGTTTATGTGGCCAATCTTGTCAAGTCTGAGACTCCTAAAAAATAATTTCTTGCTTATAGACCTGCCTGTTACACTAAAGCAGAAATTTCCAGGCTCTCTGCATCGCAGATTCGGAATCTTAATCCTGTGTTTGGGGGATCGGGACCAGCTCTGACAGGACTTCGTAATCTAGGGAACACTTGCTACATGAATTCCATATTACAGTGTCTGTGCAATGCACCTCACCTGGCTGAGTATTTCAACAGAAACTTGTATCAAGCTGATATTAACAGGTAACAATCTCTTATCTGCCTTTATACTTGCCAATTCAAGATCACTTAGTGAGATGTTTGTTTTTTTTAAGTAGGAGACAAATGGTAACTTTTAGGCATCTTGACGTTTTCAAAAATTTATGTGTGTCACAAAATAGGTTTTACTGGACAGTGATAATTAAATTATGTCACCACATTCATAAATACATGTGTACTAGAGTCTCCCAAAACCAAACTGAATATTTAAATAGTTTATGAAACATGCTGAAAACAACTGTACCTTCCGTCTTGAATATGGAACCAAATTACAGTGCTGACATAGATGAAAATTTAACTCAGTCTAACAGCCAGTTTTCCTTGGTCTAAAGAAATGATTTTAAAATTGGAATCATTAATATTAAACAATTTAAAACATTACTATTAAAACCCAGTTATTTGAATGGCTCTAATTTTTTTTTTGTTTGTTTCTTATTTTATAGGTCAAATTTCCTGGGGCATAAAGGTGAAGTGGCTGAAGAGTTTGGTGTAATAATGAAAGCATTATGGGCAGGACAGTATAAATATATCAGTCCAAAAGACTTCAAAATTACAATTGGGAAGATTAATGACCAATTTTCAGGATATAGCCAACAAGACTCCCAAGAATTGCTTCTCTTTCTAATGGATGGCTTACATGAAGACCTAAATAAAGTAAGCAATACACTTGAAACAAACTATGTATCTGTCAGATGATCGAGAGAAATAAATTTTTAAAATACCTTCTTATTCAGTAAGAAGATTATGTTACTGCAACCTCGTATAGAAAGAAATATAAGTATTCAGAATTAAAGTAGGAATTCCATATGAAACAGTATAAGATACTGGAGGCAGTCACAGAAGAAGCCTCACTAGATAAGAACTGGATGGCTACACTGACATGTTTAAATACTCTTGTAAATATTCTATGGTATCCTTGCCTATAGATGAGACTTCTTATTTGTATATATGTTAATATATTGGTATGGTATTTAAATTTCTGCTATCCAGGCTGACAACAGGAAAAGATACAAGGAAGAAAATAATGATCACCTTGATGACTCAAGTGCAGCAGAAATAGCCTGGCACAAACACAAACAGCTCAATGAGTCCATTATCGTGGCCCTCTTCCAAGGGCAGTTCAAATCCACCGTGCAGTGTCTGACGTGTCACAAGAGGTCCCGAACCTTTGAGGCTTTCATGTACCTGTCATTGCCGCTCGCATCCTCCAGCAAATGCACTCTGCAGGTATGGGGAGCTGGAGTGCAGACATTCCTCTGGCACTTCATTATGGTTCTGCTTCTGCTCAGCCTCTGCTTGAAGGGGTTGGTCAGCGTTCTGCTTAATTTGCACTGACCTGAAACACGAGCAGATCTGAATCTGCATTATCTCTTAGTTTTTCTAAAGTTTAAAGAAATAGGTCATCCCTTAAAGGTTTTAAATTAGGAACGGATGGAAATACTGAAGCTGCAGTAGCAGCATGTATATTAATTGCTTTGGTAGGTCACAATGTAAGCCTTCTGTGGTTTTAAACAAAATATTGTCTGTATATTTTGAAGGACACTAATTAATATCTGCAGTAAAATTTGCTTCCACACATAGATTTAAGTCACTTTTCCTCGTTTTTGTGAAATGTAGGATGCAGATAACTAATGTAGGCTAACAACCAAACAGGAAACAAACATTTTTGCTGTACTTTCATAAACGCGTGCTATTCACAATCTCTGTTTGTATTTTGTTTAAGGAATGCCTTAGATTGTTCTCCAAAGAAGAAAAGCTCACTGATAACAATAGATTTTACTGTAGCCATTGCAAAACTCGAAGGGATTCTTCAAAAAAAATAGAAATTTGGAAATTGCCACCCGTTCTTCTTGTGCACTTGAAACGGTAAGGAAATGGTGATTGGTGAAAATCAATTAGGATGAAATGACCAGGCTTTGATGGAGCTGGATTGTTCCAGGGCAGTAGCTGAGCATTTTTAGTTAGTGAAGGTCACAGATATATTACCAGTTGTAATGTTGCAAGAATTTAATTTTCATGATGCTTCTTTTATAAGGCTGTAATTCCCAAGGCACCTTTACAAGTTACCTCTTGTTATTTGTGCTAAGAAACACATGATCAAGCATTAACAAAACTGGGGACTTTAGTTGAGATCCCATCCTGGTTAAAAACAGGGAAAACAAAGATGCTTAAAACTCTTGAATAGCTTGTGAACAACCTGTAACTTTTAATGATGCTTTTTAATTCTCTAGATTTTCCTATGATGGAAGATGGAAACAAAAGCTTCAGACTTCAGTAGATTTTCCACTGGAAACTCTTGACCTCTCACAGTATGTTATTGGTCCAAAGACTTCCTTGAAGAGATACAATCTGTTCTCAGTATCGGTAAGTGACCCTGTCACGTTTCAAAATCCAGCTGCACTTTATGCCAGGACTCAGGGTAGCCTGTGTGATTCAGCCATGTTCCCAGGCTGCATTGTAGTTGCAGACTAAGTTGTGTTCTAAAAAGAACGATTGGGATTTAGTAAAAATTTCATGTTACAGATTATTTCCCTAACCAGGGAAGAAATGGCAGCTTTTGAGGCCACTAATTCTTGCCTTACATTCACAGAATCATTACGGTGGGCTGGACGGGGGGCACTACACAGCCTACTGCAAAAATGCTTCGAAACAGCGCTGGTTCAAGTTTGATGACCATGAAGTGTCTGAGATCTCGGCGTCCTCAGTGAAGTCCTCAGCTGCTTACATTCTCTTTTATACTTCCTACGAACAGCGGGCAGTGGATATGGCCACGTAAAGGAAAGTGCTTAAGGAAACTTGTTTTGCTTTCTTCAAGAGCAAAGTAGGCCTTGGAGTGCATATAAATATGCAAAACTACAGCAGACATAGTCACTGGAGGTGTGGGAGGGCTGCAGCAGGGTGTCTGCCAGCAGGGCCCACTCCGACCCACAGCAGTGCATAACAATCAGAGACTGATGGGTAACGCTTGTGGTCATACTGCCATCTGTGAAACCATTTACAAGCATACTTGCATTACTGTTTATTTAAAAAAAGAACTATATTTTTAGTCTGCTCCAAAATTAAATTCTAGCTTAGTCATCTGAAATCTATTAACAAGTAGTTTAAAATGTCTTAAAATCCCAAGGCATATCTTGGTTTATTTTTTTCTTTCACTGTTAATGGCCTTTTCACATTTCTAACCTTAAGCTTGATTCTACTGTGAATACTCTAGAACGATGTAAACAGTTAGGAATGTAAGTGTACATATTGATTGCATACTTGCACATCAGAATTATGTATATAATAAAATGTTGTCCTTTTTGTGAGAATCTCTAAAACTCAGAGGATTGCATTTATTTGCCAGCTCTTAAGTAATTGCAACACTACTTAATAAAAAAGCAGACCTGTATTATTTTTTCTGTTAGCTTTTGTCAATATTTGTGCACTTCAGAGTTATTCTAAAACAAGATTTTCCTTTTTAATTTTTTAATATAAATTTTCATGTACACATGCATTAAAAACCTTAATGAAGAAATTATTTAAAAATATATCCTCTTAAATGTATGTTTGGATTTGGTTTTTCATTCTCAGCTTGTTATGTAATGATCAAGATTGTACATAATAACAGTCTGAATCATATTCACACAGTTTAAAGGTTCTCCAGATTTAAAAAAAAAAGTTTTGCATAGACCTGATGAGTTGAAAAACTTCTTTTAGTTGCATCTTATGTATTTCCCTGCTCTGTATTGGGGTTAGCTTTCCCTTTCTGATTAGGTTGGCATTCAAAACTCTTGTATCTTGCATTCTGATTTCTTACCTGTCTGTGTTTGTCTTGCTGATGGGATTAAGACCAATATTGATTGTTTTCCAGAAGCTTATAAACTGAAACAAGTTTGAAGTGCTAGAGGAACAAAAATGACATCAGTAGAACAATGCCTTTTTCTGTTTTATGTATTTATGGTCACTCCATCCTCTCCTCTCTCCTGTAGTACACAGTCTGGTCTGGTTGTGTGCTTTCACTTTGGTATCCTTCAGTTACTTCCTGAGAGGCAGCTTAGAACAACCTACTATAGTTAACCAGCAGAAAACCAAGAATTTCCAGGTAAGTGCATCTGTATGCTCAGCATCTGTGTTCTTTTGAGGGATGCAAGAAGGTTGTCATGGAAAAAACCCTCGGACCCTGTACACATGGAGCAGACACACATCCCTTTGGGCTTAGAGGCTGTAACTGTCCTTTCTAGGAGTCACTTCCTGAGAGATCACAGCAGCTGATCAGTAGTGCACATGCTCTAGTTTATTGATGAAACAGGAGTTGGCTAATGCTGCTGGTGAATTCTAGTCACTGCCCTACTAAGTGTTGGTTTTCAAGGACTGACAGGGTCTCAGTAGCCTTGGGAGGTGTAGAAGAGGAGGTAAGCTGTGTCAGCCTGCACTGCAGAGTCTGGGATCTTGGTGACCTGGGCATCATCAAAGCTGTACCAGTGTTTGGTGACTGAGTGCTTGCAGAAGGCTGTGTAGTGGCCATAATCCAGATCTCCAGCATGGTTCTGTAACAAACAACACAGACTGTTAAAACCAGAGTCCTGTTCTCTCTCCTTACAGGCAAAGCTAGGAACTGGCAATTGTTTTACGTATGCACTTGGAAAAGATGGGAGAAAGGGTTCTAGCCCCTTTCAGCCTAGGGCAAGGAATGTTAATTCAAATAAATTCTTTCAGACAGAGTAAATGGATGATGATTATCCTTATTTATTTTGAAATTACATTTGCAACCCAACCATTAGCCCTGGTACAGGTCATTTTAAGAGGGTCCCACTTGTTGTGAGCCATGTCCTTATTTACAAACAGGATTGATGCAGGATCAGCCTGCAAGTTTATTCTGAGGAGCCATTATGTGCCAGGAGTGCATTCTTTTAAAATTGGGATGTTAGGGAAGAAAGAGAAATGACATCTGTCCTATGGTTACATGCTGTTACTGGATTATGTCCATGCCAGGTAAATAAAAGCATACAACAAAACATATATTACAATATAAATCATTATATGTGATAACCAACAAAGGCTTCATCTGCTCCATGAGGCAGAGCATTCCCAATAAAAGCAGGAAAGGCAAAGCTTACCACTACAGCACACAAGCTGTACTCTGTGTTGTTGCAACACGATGTGGAGATGTAGGGAGAGAGATCCAGATCACTGAACGGGTAGCAGACAGTGGTTGAGAGTTTCCTCCTGTGCTTGTCCTGCCAGGCAAACCTGAAATGAAAGTTTGAATGATTTTAAATTACCCTCAAGTTCTGTTTGCATTGTGGTGGTTACTTAACTGACTTTCCTAGGAGGAGGGAAAACCAACAACTGACTACCCAGCATTTGAAAGAAAGATCTCTATTAATGTTGTGTATTTCAGTAAACTGACAGAATATGCACTAAACCCACATGAGATGTCCAGCAAGAACAGCAAAGCGCTTCCTGATCCCTCAGTCAAAGCCTGAAGGCAAATCTTTGCATCACTCTCTGCATCCTAAGCATTTTGGACTGGACTGCAGTGCCATTGTCAGCTCTTCTCTCATGCCAAACTCCATCTCTCTTCCCTCTGTAACTTTTGAGTACATCATTGCACTTTTAAACATTTACAGTGTGGCCAAGAGCTGCAGCTGGGGACATGTCCTTTGAGAATGTTGAGAAAAGCAGATGCTGAATGGAAAATTAAATAAGAACTTCAGATAACGTAGTTCTGGGAAGCCAAATCATTCCAGAGTAGTTTTCTTTATAGGTGGAAAGTTGAGAATAAATTCAGCATCTGGCTATGTGTGGCTAGTGAAGTCTGCTAACCCAGGTGCTCATTTGCTGATGCATGACTCTGTTTAGGCCTGATTTAGTAAAGGTTATATAAACAAAACCAGAATGTCTCAACTGCAGTAATGACAAGCCAAACACTGTGTCAGTCCTGCTGTTGGAACCCAAGCCACATGAACTGACTCACAGGGATCATACAGGGACTGAATGAGCCATTGCACTGGGCTGTAGTTAGTCCCTGCTTTGAGTTTTTCTTCTCTCTGGAGAGCATATCCCAAGCATGAGAATTCAGGAATGCAATATGCATGTTTGACAGCTGTGTTTCTGTAAGTGCCCATTTAGCTTTCAGGTATCAAAAGTACTAAACCCACTTACTTGCAGTGATTTGTTTCCTTTCAGGCAAACACAAGTGACAGTATTTCATGTCTCACATTACCCAGAAACTGGCTATCTCCTGCCCCACTTAAATTATACCTCTTTAGGTGAAAAATAATGATCTTTGGTGCCTTGGTTATGGAGGCCTTTACTGTTGCATCTTGATTGCCTCCACACCAGTTGCAGTGGATTTGGTTGTTCCAAGTCAGTGTGTCTGGCTGAAAAAAGCATTCCAGGCAGTCCTGTCAAAGGAGAAAAACCCAAACATCACTTGATCAAACAGATCTCCCTCCACCCCTGAAGGTGCTAAGCAAAGTAAGAGATTAATTTTCTGTAACCTCCTAACTGAATTGTGTTGCAGCAAGGCTGACATTACAAATTTGCAAGACAAAGCAGCCAACATTGGCTTCCTTTCTCCCTCCAAGGCAGGAAGTACCTGGATAACTGGAAGAAACCCTCAGGGCTGCTACTGAATGATCTTAAAGTCCCTCATCCCCTGGTGACTCGTGAGCATTGCTCCTGTAACCTTACCAGCCTCCATAGTTCTGAGACCAGTAAAGAAACCCCAGTTCTCTAAGGACCAGATCCAAGACTATCCATTAGTGCCCAGGAGACCAAAGTAACGAAACCCTTGCATCTTTCTAATAACACCCATTAGTCCAAGCCACTTCTCCCACATGAAGCAGAAACCAGCAGGTGTGTGTTGGCTGTTGTACCTGCAGAGAGCACACGCTGGTGGAAGGGATGGGCAGGGAGAGGACGGTGAAGCTCTCGGGTCTGTCAGTGAGGGCTGTGCATTTCAGACACCTGATACCATAACTGAGCTGTCCCTCAAATAACTCTGCTATAATAGATGTGCCACTGCTACTCCTTGTGCTTGCTTCTGCAGCAGGGTTCTGTCTTTCTTGGCTTGGCTATACAGAAGGACAAAAATTAACAAAATGTAGATAAGCAACTGTTTGAGAAGTGCTGTCACTGGGTGGGTCAGTAGTTAGTCTTGCCACATGTTTCATACATGCAGAGTAAGACTGATTTCTTTTCTGAGAGAAAAGCAACAAAAATACAACAATTCATTCAGACATTGGGCAGAATTAATTGCTTGAAAAGTTCTTTATCAGTGGCTTTGGAGGGGAGGAAGATGTGGGCACATGGCAGGCATGAAGTTTTCAGGCAGATGAAAAAGTGGAAGAACATTAAATGTGGAAGGAGCAAGGAGAGGGAGAGGTTAGGACAGTGCAACTGCACCAGCATTGTCATTTAGATTGGGGCTGCAATTTGATGGAGCATTAGACAAGAAGCAAATTAATAATTGTGTGTACATGAGCATGAAACAAAGGTAGAAAAGGACAGTTATTAGTGGCCCCATTATGGGAGTTCAGAAAAGGACAATAGGCAATTATTACATGGAATGCTAAGTCATAAAATGCAGAGGAAACAGCTGTAACTTCCCAAAACACCACAGCTGGGCTCTCACCTCCTTGAAAGCCTCGTGGAGATCATCCAGCACACAGATGAGGAATTCCTGAGCATCGTGCTGAGTCCTCTTGCTAAAAGCTGGGTACCGCTTCCCAAAGATGGAAAGAAAAGCCTCAGGGGAAACATAGTCAAACTCTCCAAGCCACATGTCAGACATCAAACAGCCAAAGGCAGTTGCAGACTCGCCAATCTCCCTTGGAAAAAAGGGGAGAGTTTCAGGTGAAGTATGAAAAAATAGTGTCTGCCTTCAAATGGGAGCACAATACAGAAACTTAGAAAACAGATGCAGATACAGTACAGCTCTGGCAGCTGTCACTTGGCTTGAGGGACTCTGCAGATCTCAGAAAGTGGTAGGAATCATCATCAAGACAGCAGTAATGGGTATTACCATCAAAATGGCAAAAAAAGTATCATGCTGAAGAACCCAGCAAGGAAACAAGCTGGGTTCTTCAAAGGAGAAGGAAACCAGCCGGTGGCCAATCTGACTGGAACTGCCTGTGAGGAGCTGGCAGGTGCCTTGGACATTCCCATGGCAGCACATATCCTTTGGAAGGAAAATAGTGCCAAGCAGAAAACTCTCAGTACTGTGAACAAACCAACTCACTCGTGCAGGTCTGTGTTCCACCTTCCCGAGAGGAAATACTGCACGAGCGGGGTCAGGCTGCAGAGGCACTGCAGCACCGCGTTCATGTAGCACGTGTTCTCCAGGTTCTGCAGCCCCGTCAGCCCCGGGTGCAGGCTGCTCACATCCTCCAGCTGGTCCTTGGAGGAATACTTCCATTGCCATGCCATCCTTCCACCTACTATGAGAAAAATCCACAACAGTGGAAATCTAAAAGCCTACAGGTTCTTCTTTAAAGATTACATTCACATTTATTTTCACCGGGTCTGTAGTGGTGAAGACTATTCATCTTCCCCACTAAGCTCTTTCCAGTGTGGTGAGATATATATCATTGAGAGGTATTATTTAAATATTTGAGGTTTCAGAGTTATTCCTAAAATTCTATTCAGTCTTTTACTCCATACACCGTTACTCAAAAACTACAATGACCCGTGAATAGCCATCTTTAGGGCAAAATGTTTAACAGTGCATATGACATGATATTTCATTTCCTCAAGGGTATAGGACTTACCTATTTTCTAAAACCATAGATTGCAGTCCAGATGCTATTATAAACAGGTTGTTCTTCAGATTTTTTCCTATAAAATGTTACTTAATTCATGTTAAGAAAATTTTAGTTGATTTGTTTTCTGGCTCCACAAGTCTTTCCTGGACCAAACTGTCCCCATCCCCAGCCAGGCAGTTGAGAGGCTGAACACAGAGCCTACAGCTCCCACACGTGCTCACCGATGTTGCTGCTCTTTTTTAGAGGCTGATGTTCCTCTCTGAGGCAGGACAGAGAAGTCTAAAACCGCAGCAATCTCTGTAGAGCAAAGACGAGCAGTGCCCTGCGTGTTCTGGCCGGTTCTCCATCCTGTCACCCCGGCTACTCCTGCCCCAGGCCCCTTGTGATGTCACCTGGTTCCGTTGGGCAGGGGAGCACACCTGGCCAGACCTGCCTCCATCTCCTTCCATGTGCCAGCCAGAACAGAAAACCTTGGGAAGAGAGGGGCACCCACCCATTCCACTGAGCAGGGAGCTTCAGCCCAACACACCTTTATCCGAGTTTGCTCAGACTTGTATTACGATTTATTAGTGCCACGCTCTGCTGGAAGGGCAGTGATGACTGAGGGTGTTGGCCATAAAAGGATGGAGCTACCTCAAAGCATCACACTGAATTAGTTTCTTGGTGTTCTGAAGATTATCCTAGGGAAAAAAAAAAAAAGTATGGCAGATGGCTTTTAATTAGCTACCTTAATGCAGTTCATCTCCAAATTCCACATGCCACTGAAGAGCAGAAGTTCCCTATTTATAGAGCATTTCAAGACTGATGAGGTTTCAGCAGAGAAGTGACACTTGATGTTCTCCAACAAATTGAATTTCATGGAATAGTTCTCGTGTTTCTACTGACTAACATCAGCAGGATGTGGCATTGTCCAAACAGAGCCAGGGTGCTTTTTCAAACCAACTTGTTTTCTCTCCCTTTGCCACCACACTTTTCCAGTGCCTTCCCTAAAGGGTACTTGAAATTTGTAATTTTTTTTTTCCCCCTGCAAATATGGAGCAGATCACTTCTGAAAGTCACACATTTGTCCTCCCTCAGTTTGGACATACAATTCTCATGTAATTCAAGCTGTAATTCACACAGAGTAAGCTACTGCTCATGCCAGGTAGATGTACAGACATATGAACAGTGGTAACCACTCCAAGTCTTACAGGCATTTCTCAACCACATTTTTTCCTTTTGGTCTTGAAAAAGCTTCAGGCCTGAGTCACTGCAAGACTGAGCAGAAGGAACTGCCCATGATCACTCACACCCATCATAAGGTGGTCACATCTGTTTATTTTGCTAAGAATGAGTCACAAGCAGGACTACTGAAGATCAGTAACATGGCTAAAAATTAACTGTGTTTGGTTAAGTATTTTTCAGGAAACAGAAAGTTTCCCAACTTTTATTTACAATTTTCTCAAAACGTTTTTCTTCTTTCATACACTGAAATTTGGTCACATTTTCGAAACAGCAGAGGCTCCTCTAGAAAACTCTCTCAATTTGCAGAGCCAGTCACACTTACAGACTCAGTGCTGCTGTTACTTGGCATTAGAAAGGTGCAAGTATATCTCAAATATCTGCCCATTCCCTCCCAGCAACAGGAGGAGATGCAGTCAGGCACCTCTATGAAGCAGCTCCTAATTAAACATTGTGAAGAGCTATTTTTGACTCATTTACCCATTAATCCCCTCACGTGTGTTTGACAACTTTTCACTTTTTTACCTCCCTAATTTCTGGTGTTGGCCAAAGTTGTGATACTTTAAAGGCAAACAACTACTTTGATCCAGCATGGCAAATTCTACTTTTCTGCAGAGTTACTTAAGTTCACCAAAATAACCGTTCAGACTGAGACGGAGAGGAGAAGTCTGTAAACAAGAATAAATTTATTTTAGATTCTTTAAAGATTTAATGATATACAAAATGTATACAGTATTATATCCTTATAACTTTTTACCTTTCCCCATCAAACATAAAACACCATTTAAACAACTATTGTGTTCGTGCCTTAGGTCTGTATCTATAAGATACACTACTGAATAAAAAATTTATAGAGCTATATACTGCCCTTTTAATTAAAAATTACAAATTAGTACCTATGTAACAAAAAAAAAAAAATCGCAGCATGAAACTTCAGTTGGACAACAGGTTCTTTTCTTGCTGAATGCTCAACAATATTTGGGACAGTTAAATTACATTTTATTGGCATGAAGGTGCATTGCAATCTCCCGTACTTTACACAATGCTAATCCAACCCTAGTCTCTCTTAAGTAAGTACCACAAATAACATAACATTAAAGATGTTTTCTACACAATTTTAAATACATTTACAAGTTATGTGTACATTCGGTTTCAATATACTGGTTTTAGGAGATCTTTGGAAGGCAGAACTTCTGAAGCAGTCACTACGTACGAGGGAAAGCACTTCCAACTTGTGTTCTTACAAGGCAACTTATTTGGACCAGCACAAACTAATTCTTCTATTAAATATGATTATACCAGTCTATCATGGCTTTGTTACTATTTGACAGTGACTTGATAAAATTGAAACGTGTAAAACAAGAAATTTCATTATGCACAATTCAGGCTCTATTTCACAAAACAAAAACAACCAAGCCCAGTTGTACAGTCACGAAGGTGAAAGAATCCTGATTCAGGAGACTCTCTCTCTTTTGGAACAGATCAAGTTCCTGCCTTCAACTTCAGTCTATTGGCATCCTATATACACCTCATTTGGCTCTGTCCTCTTCAAAAGGCCAGATTAAAAAGACACCTGGTGAGAAAACATTAGTGGAACACTTCCGAAAACACTCTAAGAATACTCTGGCATTACAGAGGTAGGTGCTTTCTCCTGGTTTTGCTCATTGACAGTAAGACAAATGCCAAAAAGACAAATGCTTTACCTTAAAACATCAACTACCAAAATCCTTTTGGTGGAAGGCATATTTCCCACCACAGGACTATGGGAAGAAAATCCTCCACTAAACCAAAATAAAATAAAAAATAAAACTTTCTGCTTAAAAAGCCCCTTTAAAAACACATCTTAAATACTTGTCATTATTCCACCTTTAGAATGATCAGCTGCCACGCTGCTCTGTAGATGGTTATCACAAGTTGTAAAATCCTTAGATTATGGACCAGCCAAAATTCCACTTATAAGACAGTAATCCTTGTTTTGACAAGTCTTTGTTTTCATTAGAGTGAGGGAAAGGTAAGTGACAACTTTGTGAGGTTCCACGAAGTTTGAAGGAAGCCACTGAGTTGGTCACATCATCAGAGCATCAGGCGGATGGAATTGGCCGGATCAGAATCTTTGGTGCAGCTTCCAGGCTGAATTGTCAATTCAGGGGCATCGTCCTGAGGAAATATGATCTTGTCAGGTGTGTAATCATTCCTCTTCAGATCTGTACAAACAGAACAAAGTCATGATTACTATTTCTTGAGCTGGTAGAATCAATGGGGAATTAACATCTAGCAAAGAATTGGATATGCAAGTGGACTTATAAAGAGGAATTCCAGGATATGCAGTGTCAAAAAGAGGGATGTTTCTATCATAGGTGCAATCAGAAGCCTAAAGTCAAATTATAAAACTGCTGTTTGTCACTTGTTCCACTTTCACAGCAAGCCTTGACTGTTTCACTACATATCATACAACATCTCATGACCTAAGTGTCTCAGGAGGAGAGATACAGCAGCTCTTACCAGGAAGTTTCAGTTTCCTGCAGCAGGAATTGCAGTGGTGCTTTGCTCTGAAGTTTTTTATTGCATCCTCTCCCAAATTGGCCGGACCAAAAACCATATCATATGACCTTAGAAATAAAGTGCACATGAACATCACTTGCACACCTTCTCTTTCCAGTGAAAATTTAGTAATATTTCAAAGTCTTTCTCTACCCTTACCTTTTTTCCCCAGCTTTGATCACAGAGGGATCTGTCAAATTTTCACCAACACCTTCAGACAGCACATGAAGAAAAAGTTAAATCTCATACATTTCTGATTACATAAATATATTAAAAAGCCCTGGAATCCTTAGCTATGACTTCTCAGCTTCTCCAAGAATAAAAACATAAAAAAGCCAATAACAAACCCAACCCAAATTATATGTGATTCTCCACCCTTAGAAAATTGCTCCTAAACCAGCACTCCACACTTCTCAGATTTCTTCCACCTATTTTTTGTATTTCCTATCTTGAGTTTTCACCCATGAGAAAAATCTCCTATACAGTTCTCACTGCTGGAATATCAGGCACAGAGTTTGGGATAAAACCAGTTCACCACATTGGCACTACACAAATGTGCCAAAAAATAGCATTTTTTATGGCACATTTCATTAGGAAATGATTCTGTGTTGCTGTAAGATTTACAACCATATTAGAACAACAAAGCTGGTGAAGGGTCTGGAGAACAGGTCCTGTGAGGAGCAGCTGAGGGAGCTGGGGGTGTTCAGCCTGGAGAAAAGGAGGCTCAGGGGAGACCTTATCACTGCCTAGAACTGCCTGAAAGGACACTGCAGCCAGGTGGGGGTTGGCTCCCAGCAACAGGACAAGAAAATGGCCTAAAGTTGCACTAGGGGAGGTTTAAGTTGGATATGAGGTAAAACTTATTTACTGAAAAGGTTGCCAAGCAGTGGAACAGGCTGCCCAGGGAAGTGGTGCAGCCACCATCCCTGCAGGGATTAGAGATTTAAAAGCTGTTTAGGGGTGGCACCTGAGCACATGGTGTGTGCTGGATTTGGCACTGCTGGGTAAAGATGGACTCAACGGTCTCAGAGGTCCTTTCCAATCTGTATCATTATATGATTAAATAAGAAAATCACAGATCCAAACTAACTAGAAGAAGCAGCACTAAATAATGCTTGTTACTTATTACAGGCATACAAATCCTTCACAAAATGCTATCAAAAGAAAAGCCACAAGCACCTTGGTCCCAATCCCAGTTTCAAAGTCAGGGCACGTTACCTTGCAGATCTAGTACCAACAGTTCTCCTCTTGTATACTCATATGTCCAGTGGCTGAAAGCCAGCATAACCTCCTCCAGCATGTTAGTTGGGATTATCTCATCACCATTATTGTTATTATATTTTCTAAACTCTCCAGTCATGCATTCTTCAACTGCAAACCACTGGCCAGCAGAGTGGCAATATAACAGGAAAACTTCCAAAAACCTAGTAAAAAGCATAGTTAATGAATATAGTTCCAAAATAAATGATATATATCATTACTATTAGATTTTTATTTGATTTACTAACAATTTAAATACTTTTAAACTATTATACAAAGTTACTTAGATGACCACACTAGATTGGAATCAGTGCAGAAAGTATCAGTGGGAAATACTGCCAAGGACAATTCTGCTTGCCACATTCACAGCACTGTTCCAAGACACAGATCCACATATGAGTATCTTAATGTATTTGATGCATCTGTGAACAACCTTGTAGGCATTCCCCTGAGCTAAAAGCATGCACCATAATGGCAGTTTAAATACACTCACCTTGGAGAGTATGGGATGGATTTGGGCTTCATCTGGTTGAATGCAAAGGTGAGCTTCTGTGCTGCTCTCTGCTGCTGAATTTCCTGTGAGTCAAACCCACAGCTCATTAGCTGTATTATAGAACAGGGAACAGCAGAGAGCCAAGCAGGCAGTGGGAACAGTGTCTATGCACTCAAGATGGTAACATATTACTTGCTTTTTAAATTATATCTATGTTTTAAGAGTTTGAGCTCTTTGATTAAATAAGCCATCCTGGAGCAGAGTTTTTAACCCTTCTGCTCATTGAGAATCCCAGAGTAGCCATTTCTTTCCTTGTTCTATTAAGTACATACTAGTTTACAGGTGGGAAAATTACTCCTGTTTAACATATAATGCCTGTCCATGTTTAATAACTGACAAAGACAGAACTTACTCTCAAGCACAAGTGCAACACAGTGTCCTCCTTATAAATGCTTGACCAAGTATTCACAACTTCAGGAAGAAAAGACTTGATGATATAAAGATGTCCAGATTTCAGGATGTCATATTCTGACCATGTGCATACAACTTTGAGAGCTCGACGTAAACCCCCTCCCATCTCCTCTTTACTTAAAAATTCAATTTTAGCACAGAGCCCCAGCTGTGACCAGGAGGACATGCTGTTGTTGAGGATGCTGGGAGAACTTTCTTCAAGGCGATACACAGTGACTGGTTCACCTACAGAGCAGCACAAAAAGCAATCACTCAATTGAATTTTCCAAGCTTAATATTAAAAGCACTGGAAATCTACCACTTCTTACAACAAGCTGCAGTATTAAGTCATTACAAACATCTTGAATTAACAAAAAATTTAAACTGCCCAGTGGGAAGACCTCTCTGCACACAGAGCTGGAAAACTTGTCCTCCTATTTAGACCTATTAATGACAGTGTTCAAACAGCACTAAGAATGCTGAATAAATGTTTATTTACAGTTTAAACAAATGAAGACAACTTAAAGGAATCCTTTCCAGTATGTTGTATGTTATAAAACTGTTAGTACAATACTACCTTCACTGTAACACCATTTCTGAGGACAACTATAATTAAATCTACATTTCATAATCAAGTGAGTTGCCCTAGAAAAGGTGCCATACTCACATATATTTCTGAGTGTTCTAAGACAGAGACTAGACTTCTTTTAGTTCATTAAGACTTCAGTTTCACACTTGCTGTGAGAACTTTGCCTTGATCTTTCTACATAGAATGATCAAACCAAATTAGAATCCATAGAAGGTTTTATCTTCTTTTCTTCTCCAAAATACTACAGGAAACCAGCAACAAGAAACGCAGGTCTTACCTCTTGGAGGCACAGGAGTGAATGGAATGCTCTGTGATAATCTCATCAAGTTATTTCTTTCTACAGCTAGAGGAAAATTACAGCATTTGTTGAAGTTCAAGGATCTTATAAGTGTCAATAAAAAACCAACCATTAGTTTGTAAAAGGGACTGACCTGAGTAATAGTAATTAATATCCATGATAGGCTTGAAAGGAGAAGCAATGCCTGAAAAGAGATTAAGGAGAAAAAAGATGAAAAAAAGATATACTCTTTCTACTAGTTTACGTACTAATAATACCACACACAAAGAACAACTGCCAAGTAACTACAGTTTGAAAAGGATCTGCTGTGCAGAAAATTAAATATTTCACTTAGGTCTCTAGTACCTCAGGGGAAAAAATAAAAATTGTAGCGCTTAATGCTGGGCTGAAAAAATTTAAAAAAAAAAAAAAATCACAGTATTGTGTGTCTATTAAATTCCTAATTACTACCAATTAAATACATTCTCATAAAAGACCCAAGCAGTTGGTTATTTATAAAAATCTCTCACCTTTACAGCAGAAAGAGAACTTACCATTCAATGCATCTTCTTCTGATGGCCTGTGAAATGCCACAAAAACAACAGTCATCTTCAAAACTTGCTCTGTATTCCCTGACTGACACATCATCCTAGGTCACCTTGTTAACCTCACAGTACCACTTTTATCCTGTTACCCTATTTTTCAAGGGCAGTACAGGTTTCTTAATTACAAAATACTAATGGAAAGCTGTTAAGTAATCTCATGCTTTTAGAGCTACACTTTAAATACCTCCAAGTCATGCACAATATTATGTAAAGTTTGCATCACAAGAGCTTGTTCCCACAGAGGTGCTTTAATTAAAACTTGTTCACAACAGCTTACCCTTCTGTTATCAGATAAATAAGGTAATGGCTTTAACAGTTAACTCGGGGGTAATTGTTAACAGGAGCAATGTCTGCACAATTTCAGAGGTGGTTACAGTTTGAAACGTTGGGTAAAGACCTTTGCCAGGAAGCAAGCTGCTCACTAAGTGTCAACACAGTCATTTTGATGTTTTGCCCTCCAACATGTGACACCATTAATCCAAACAGAACCTGTTAAAGCATGATGAGGGCTCAGCCTGACCCACCCACGAGCACCTGCAGCCCACAGAGCCAACGCAGTCCTGGGCTGCATCCCAAGAAGAGTGACCAGCAGGTTGAGGGGGTGATCCTGCCCCTCTGCTCTGAGAAACCCCAGCTGGAGCCCTGTGTCCATCACTGGGGGCCCCAAGGTAAGAAGAGCCCAGAGGAGGCCACAAAGATACTCCAAGGGCTGGAGACCCTCTGCTCCAGAGACTGGGAGAGCCTTTCAACCCAAACCATTCTATGGCCATCCTATGACTCCAGTGAATACATTTGGTTATTTACTAGGAAAAAAAAATTCAAACTTTTTGGGTTTTTGTTTGTTTTTTTCATTAAATGCAACTAAATACCACTATAGACAATGACAACCAAAAAGAAAAACAGATCAAAATACAGAGTGATAAAATTGCTCAATTAGTAGAGAGCTTACTTACATTTGACTGCTATTTGAAGGTCTGCCTTGTAGCCAATCCTTTAAAACAAAGGAGAGGAAACACAAAGAGGGCTTCAGTTTTGTAAGGAAAGCACAGTACATTCAGCTGGAGGTGGGGTGGTAATGTGTTTTAAGCTCTTGGAGTACAGCCTCTTTATTGGAAATAAACCAGGCTGTACTGAACTGCAGTTGAATGGAGAAACCCAAATACAACTGAGATATGGTAACTACAATTAAAAGAATAAATAAGGCTCTATATTCACTACTGTTTTATGGATTATAAAAGTAATTCTTTTCCTTAAAAGAAAAGAATTTTGATTTTTTTCTACAAACAGAAAACAGCACAGATTTTCATAGTGAGAACATACACAACTTCTTCCCTTAGTGAAAACTGGTCTCCTGTTGCCTCCTAGAACAAGCAAGTCCACAAATCAGTATTATTTCTTATCTGTTTCTTCTCCTTTATTTGTTCAGCTTCTAGTTCTGCTCAAGAATGTCACAAAAGGTCGATACAAACCGTCAGTAAAGCTGCTTTAGAGTCGACTTGCTGAGTGTCTTCACTGGATGCTCTCCTGCTCTTGCTGTACACTGCAAATGAAGGAGATTTGTAACTGGACAAAGAATGGCACATGTCACTGCCACCTATTTCCTAGCAGTGAACAACAAATAGACAGCTTAATGTAGCTCTAAAAGCCTGACCCACAACTTTAAAAGAAGTTTGCAGTCCTAACTACATCACCTCACTTTTTACATCTCTGGCTGGCTGTGGCAAATACAAGGGAACAGAATTGAGCTGTCATGGCTAGGAAGAACCACAACAGGCAGGAGAAGATCCAAGTACTACTAAACATCAAAGTATTTCAAGATGATTTAACCTTTTGTGTTTCCTTTGCATCCTCTTAGGATATCCATTAGCAAGGCAAGTCAGAGGCAACATTAGGGGATGTGAACAGAGACCAGACTTACACTGCTCTGAGTGGGCAGTCAGGGGGTCAGTGAACCCACCACAAGAACTGGATTGTCGTAGACCACTGTCAGTTTGAAGACTCTACAAAAACAAAAAAATTACACTTACCATCAGTCATCATTATCATTACTGCTTTCAACTACTACTCTTCAAACACAATCTGCTCAGTTCTTCTCTTTAGGACTGGCAAAGATTCTTCAAAATTTCTGGATGTACTTCAAATACCTCACTGCACAGAAATGCACAAGTTGAATGCACTAATTCAGTTAAAATGCTCTTCTCACAGCAGCCAGCAGCTGTAAAATTTTCAGGCACACGTTAACACTCCTGACCCACACCAGAAGAGTTCTTTGCAAGGGAATGTTACAATTGGATACAACTACAGAAATGTCCATTACGCTGGATCCCTCCCTACAAGCACCATGTTCAGCTCATCTGTTTCATGCCTTTATTGGCTATTAATTCTTATATAAGAATGTGGCTCTGGCAGAAACTCAATTTCAATTTTCACCCACTTAAAATAGCAACAAAATGTAGTAAACTCTTGCCAAGTAAAAATCTATGGGTTATGAATGGAATTTCCTCATGGACATACTCCTCCATAGCAATTACACATTCTTGGAATATATACTGAGGTGGTCAACTTTTGACAACAAAATATTCCTTTTGCAAAAAAGGAGAAAGGTGGTGTCATCATAAACTAGGGCTGTGTGTAGAGTGGCACAGGGCTGGAGCATTCCTCACTGCTCATCTATTAATTCCAGTGGTTACCTGAATAAAATGTAAAAATTCATTGTGCCCTGCTTTTGATTCCTAGATTTATAGCAGTTAGGAAGTTGTTACCACCCTTTTTCACTCTTCCTTCTTAGAGAATATATCCCACACACCTAAACACATGCACAGGCCTCCATGTGTGTTTGTGTGCATGTCCAAAATGTGTATCTGATGTGTGCATAAAAACTATTTCTTCACATCCCTAAACACTAGAACTATTTGGATCTATGTCAAGGAGACATCCAGTTAACAGATAATGAGATAAGAACAGAGACTCATGTCTTTATTGGAAAGAATACTTTTAATATCTGTTGAAAATAGCACCCCCAAGAAATGGAAACTTTCTTTACTTACTTGAAGTCTGGTTGTCTCTATACCCTCCAATATAGCTTTTTTGAAGTCCTCCTGTTGCTCCTATCAAAGAAACAAGGTAAATTGTTACCAGTAACACCAAAAAATCCATGCCAAAAATACATTAAAAGGCTTTTTGGTTATACATTTTACTCATCAAAATGTTCAGAAGGAGCAACTCAGAAGAACAGAAACGTTACACATGGTCATAATGCAATTCTCAAGGCATTCTCCCCTGAATGCATGATAACTGCAAATAGTAATTTGTATGTACTAATTCAACAGCTACATGGAGAAAACTAGTCTTCATATATGTATATATACATTATAGTACTTGGAAAGCAGGTTTATGATTAATCACTTTTCCATTTTAATAATTTTTATTCTTGAAGGAAATGGAAATTATTCATTTTAGCTTATGACAAATTTACTAAAAAGCTTTTTCTTCTAGGAAGCAGAATGAACCATTTTTGTCAGTTTTAAAAATTATATGCACTGTCGTCTTGCTCTATAAATTATAATGTAAATCACTCTAGTCTTCCTAAAGGCTGATCTTGAAATTTGTGAGTGTAAAACATTTAATTAAACACTAATTATGGGATACTTAATTTTATCTCCATTCACAGTTGTAGTCATCTTAGCTTTCATAACCTCAGAGCTTGTTTATTACTTCATTAGTATCCTGTTATGAAGCAACAGTACTTGATGGCAGTTAAGGTTACGAGAGTTTTCACCGGATTTTTTTAAAATCATGAAACAGATGCAAAGTGCAGTCTGCAAAGAATGTGTAAGTTTTTTGATTATATTTGGTAGACTTTTTCCAAACATACTGTGAGGTTACAGTTTAAAAGAAAATGATCCCCATTAACATATTTGACAAAGCTCACCTCAATATCAGCACTTCTCTCCTTCATTTTGCTGGCTGCCTCTTTGAATCGCTGTAGGTCCATGCTGTCTCTGTGACCTTGGACACAGTGAATTCAAAAAGAATATTCAAAATCAAAGGCAACCTCCAGTGTTCTGACCATGCCAATAGTTTGCACCACCATAGCAAAGGGTTACAAACCACCTAAGGTCTGTGTGCCTGTTTGCACTAGGAAAGACATCACAAACATGCTAAAGTAAAGATCAGTGTAACAATATATTGAAATGAAACTACTGCCTTTCCTTCAGTGAGGTGTGGAGCACCACAATTCAAAAAGTAAAGCTAGTATTTTAGATTTTTATGCTCCTCACAGGAAAGGAGCAAGAATTACAGTACTTTTATGTATGCTTGACAAATGAAAGAAAACAGACAGTTTCCTGGAGGTAGCTTTTACAATATACCCTTCATCCTCCCAGTTGCAAGAAATAACTTTTAGAATTTTCCCAAGCACTTGGCTTTATAATGAATGAAAATCTACTTGGCTTCACAACTGAAACCTGCACGGTATCACAAGTGTTGTAAATTGTGGACAGTAAGAATGAAGGGTATGTTCTAAACGCTAGAGATGTCAGAGGACCATAAACAAAAAAATCTGGCTCCAGTAAATAAGTATAGTTAGTATTCAAAGTTATTAGTGGTGAAGTACATTTAAAGATTAGATAAGAGTTATACAATCACTGTCCATAATTTCTGTTCGCCTTGCTTTCTTTTTTCAACCACGAGGCACTTGTACACAAATAGCTACTGTAGGTAACTTCTTAAAAAAAACAGGTTTCACAGCAGTAGAATAAACTCTTTTCTAGAGATTTAAATTTGTACAACCTCAGCAAATGTCTGGAAAACACTGAGACATACCTAAACTAGAGCAAGACAAGCCCTCTGCAGGCAGCCTAACAATTCCAGATTACAATCTTCTACTAAACACTAAGCATTCTTAAAGCATTATTTATTTTACAGGGATCAGTTAGTAAACCCACACCTGTATTTTGCAATGAATCTGCCACTGTTTTACCATTTAAATATGTAAGTAACTAGCCAAAACCATCCACCATTTTACTGTTAAGCAGAACTTGAGGGGAGGCAAAATGTTGTATTGAATTAAAGGACTTTGGAAGCTTCCAAAATGACTGCCCCAAAACAGATTAGCCTAGGCAACAGTGGAAGATCCCAGCTGTAACAGTGTTTAGAAATATAGTACAGGAGGAACCCTCAGCTCGACACAGATACCACAAAGATATTTGTTCAGGACTCCAACAGCCTGAGTAGTGTTCTGTAATTACGTCAAGAAATAGACAATATTTTTGATTTATGCAATCAGAAGGTAGGAGCTTTATAATGAGTCCCAAAAGGTTTGTCTACAGTGCCTGTACCAAGTTGTACAGCTGCTAATTGCCCAAAACTGCTATACTCAACAACTGGATAATGTTTTTCAGAAAAATATTGTCTATGTGACAGAATTATGGAGAAATTATAATTTCAGTTAAAAAAAACATTCAAGCAACATAGGGAAATTAGAGATGTTAAATGCAAAAAAAAAGCAGAGCAAAATGGTAGAATAAAGTCACCTGCAACCGGAATACACCCAAAATACCATACAATTCTTGATAAGTCAAACCTTGTGGCTTAGATTTGGTCCACAGTTTATGAAGGAGTCCCATAAGGATGTTAGAACATAAATCTCGGGTTTGCAGTTCCATTGCATGGACATGCTGCCTTTGGGAAAGTTCATCTTTAACATTCAATTTTCCATGTGAGCCGCCACAGTTGACTGCTGACGTCAAGTCGCCCGTTGAGAAAGAGAACTTCGTTTGGGGCTTGTTCTTCGCTAACTTGGCAGGGGACTGGTGAGCACATTTGTCAACTCTGCAGCTGTAGTTATCATTAGTGTCACTCTCATCATGAATAAAACCACAATTAACGTATCCTCCATTCTCAACACAAGGTTGGGTGAAAGCAAGGCAAGCAGAGCCAGAAGCAAGAGGATAAGAGCAGCTAATAATGACTTCAGGACATTCAGAATCTACTTTGTTATACTTACCCACAAATGCACCAAATTCTACATTATTATCTCCTTCTGTAGCCTTAGAGAAAACAGTCTCTTCATGCTTTGCTGAAGAATCCAGCTGACTTTTGCAACTGGGTCGAGATGGAGTGCTAACAAAAAACTTTGCTGTTGGGGATGTTACATGTGGCATGCTGTTGGATGAGTTGCCTAATTTTTTGCTTTTACTAGTGGCTTTTGAGATCTCTGCAGCCTGTATTCGTTGGCGAAGTTCTGGAGGGGAAACAGCATTTGAAAATAAGGCACTGCCTGAGGAACCTGCCTCTTGGAAGTTTTTTTCTTCTCTTCGGGGAACCAGAGCCAGCTCCTGACCAATTGTCTTAGGTTGGAATTCTTTGTCATCACGTATAGAAATGTTACAGAGTAAAGCATTATTACTCTCAAGGCCTCCTTGAGGAAAAGAACCAAAGACATTTCCAATGCTGTGCTTTTTCCACACAGATGATCTGAGAGAGCCATCCTCAATGAGATTTTGTGCCAAGTGTTTCGAAATGCTCAATTCCCGTGTGATTTCATTATGAACCTTGCTGGCTTCCGAAGCTTTCTGTGCAGTCAGTGTTTTCAGAGTATCCACAGTTAGAGCAGACAGATCCTGCAGGTGGCCAATCTGTGAATCTAAAGACTGTAATGACCTTTTAATGTAGTTGACACGATCACCAACTTCCTTTATCTGAATGCACATTTGTTCCACCCTAAGAAAAATCAAATTATGAAGTAGATATGAAAGGTATTTTCCTCATTAGGCAAAAGAAACATGATTATAGCCTTTCTGTCCATTTAATCAGGGGGAAAAACAATTTTGAAACAACATCATGATATAAGAGTACTGGACTGTTTTGTAATACAACATTAGTACATACTCCTGAATCACAGAATTAAAACACCTATCAATAAAGGGCCTACAGCACTCTCTGAAACCTATCAGTTTTTAAAAACCTCATGGTAAACTAAATAATACAATTGCCTCAGTTTACTGAGTGCTTCTACAGATAAGAAGCATCAATCACATTATCAGTTTCTGCATAGCAATGGAAAGATACCATATAAAATTTGCATGAACACTTTATGCTCTTGAGCTGCACTTCTCTCCCTCTAAAGTACATTAAAAAAACCTGCAAAAGTTCTAATTCTGTACTCAGAAATTTTACTTATAAATATTCTACCGTTCAAATGTGACTCGAATCCTCTCCTCACTTCCAGAATGAAATTTATCATCCTTTTCATTGAAATACATCTCAACACACAGCTCTTCAAAATCATGAAGTTTCTTCTGATCTTCTTCTGTCAGGAAGAGTTCTAAAGAGAGAGAAACAGTTAAGATGACAAATATGTAGTTAAGTTGTACAGGTGCTGAAAACCAATAGTCACAACTCTACAAAGGGTATTAACAATAAAAAGCCACAATAAAAACAAAAAAAACTCCAACAAACTGAAAAACCCTACCAGAGTGCCAACTACCCATCCTCTTGCATTGCAAAAAAAAGTTCAAGGTTTGACAATAAAAAGAAAGTAGTAATTCTGAGAAGATCTGTGCACAATACCCTTTAATTGCTTCATCTTTGAGGCAGAAGCTAGATTCCTTAGGTGGCTTTTATACTTTTTAAAGTTTCAAAAGAAGTTTTACAGAAAGAAAAAAATTTTCTCCATTAGCAAAATAAAAGAAATCGAAGTTGTTTGTGTCAAAAGTTAATTTTACTGGAGATTTCTAGGGGCTGGCATTATACTCTTGACAAAAGAATGATTTCAGTGATTTCCAAAAGAATTATCAATATTGAAAACACATAAAATTAAAACCCACTTTGACTTTCTTCCACAATAAACATTATAACCAAGCACATGGTGCTTTTCTGACAGTTTGCTTTAACCAGATCAAAAACGTTACTGCAAGTTTTTGGATAACTGTTCATACTTGGCCCATCTGAAGTCTTGTCTGTCTTTCTTCTTTTACATATACAGCAGAAGAGGGAAGCCATGTGGCTAAGAATGATCAGTGGTGGAGGCAGAACGGGTTTTTCATGGTAGGCCATAATGAAATGATAGCGCTGATACTTCCACACAATGTTTGAAATGGCCTTGACTTGTAAATACACGTTGCTGCAAGGGAACACAACAGTATTACACATCAAGGTGGTTTTTGGGGTGGGGGGCAGCTGTTGGTGTTTGTTTAGTGGTTGTTGGATTGTTTGGGTTTTTTTAACATTTTGATAACAATCTTGAATTCTGAAGCCAGTTCAGTAAGAGACAAAAGCAGGAACTTGGTTTTTGCTGCAAAAATTATTTTTGTGGAAGTTGGAAATGCATTCAAGAGAACACCACGATCCAGAGGAGGAGAGGGCTAAAGAAATTCTCCTATCAGGTAACATCTCAGTATCTTTACTCAGAAATAAATCACACTGAGATCAAATTTCAAGTTTGCTGAACAAAATACTTAATTATTTCCAACTAAACCCAGAATTTTATATCACACCACGTTAATTCTGCCGTCTGCCCTCTTCAGTGTTTGTGAGCTGCTTTATGTCCATAAATCAAACACTTGCAGAGAACTATAAAAGACAACTTAGTACAATTGAACTCAACCAACCAGAGAATGCTAAATGAATTTAGGAACAACAGTCAATAAAGACAAAGAAACCATTCTGTTTGTTTTCTGACAAAGAGAAGTTACACAATGCCTTCAAATTTCCTTGAACTTCTGATTCCCCTGACCTCACAGAGTGACATGAACCAGTCACATCACACACTTCACTAATTTAGCCAAGGGCTTGCAGTGAGGAAGAGACAAAGACCAGGCTTAGAACCTGAAAAAACTTACAGGAAATGGGATTGCTTTGATCTGGCATCAGTTCTTATCTTGTCATCTTATTGCAATGACATAGAAACTTATCCAATTATTAGCAAAAATTAGCTATTACCTATACACTTACTTGAAAAATGCAATCAGGAGATTAACCATGATTATGTACTGTACAAAGAGGTAGACAGCTTGAAGAAATGGGGTCAACCATGTTCCTGGGCCACAGAGATGAGCAACTTTTTCATCAGAATTATTTGCACATACTGTGTTGGGGAAAAAAAAGATACAAAAAAGACAGGTACATCTTTTAGAACTCCCAGCAGGTACAGACACACACAAAAAAAAAAGTCACAGTTTGCAGCAACCAACTGTCATGCACTTGTTCTGCAATTCAAAATATCTACATGCATTTAGGAACATGGTAGGAAAATACCAGAGACAAAGTTTCTGTCTGATACTATGCTATAATCACATTATTGGCTTTTTTAAAAAAGCACAGTACACCATCACAGCCAAAATTTTGTCATGATAGCTATGGGGCAGAATTCCAACTTGCTAGGAATAGCCTTGAGAAAAATTGTGATTATGTAGAGTTTTCATTCTAAGCCAATCCAGTTTTAGAAAATGAAAAATCAGGTCATATAGTTATACAGTTGCAACCCACACCACCAACGAATGGAATCAATGCCAACAGTACTGGGAGTTTCATAAAATTGGAATTTCATAAGATTTTGAGAAGATCTTATTAGAGTAAGTTTTCTCTTTACTGGCTTCATAATTGCAGTACCTTACCATCAATTTCATAGGCATAGACTTCACCAAAAATCATCCAGTATGGATGAAACACAATATCTCTAGCAAGAGTCCAAGAGGGTGCCTCATCAGGATACAGTATTGCCTTCCTGGGAACACCAAAACTAAGTAGTACGAGTGCCATAATCACCACAATGTAAAACATGTTGGCCACCTATTAACACAAAAAACTCAGTTAATCTATGAGCTCATAAATACAATCTCACAACTCTAAAAGCTTTTACAGTGACAGTGTACACTGGAGAAATTCTATGTTTTATAGAAGGAAAAGAGTCCAAGACACAAATATTTCACTCAGAAAATTTAGTTAAATAACAAGCCCAGTTAAAAAACCCCGAAACTATTGAGTTTTTTCCTGTCATTTCTTACACTGTGTTTAGTACTCTTGGCCAAAGGCAACTGAGCATATTCCCTTTCAACTTGAACATTATTACATATCCAAGGAGCAGCTGACAAACAAGCATTCCTTCCTAAATGTATTCAATAGCTACACAAAAACCAGAGTTGGTTTTCCAAGGGCAGGAACACAGAACCTATGCCTCTTGCAAGAAATCAAAGTGAGAAATGAGCAATTCGTTGTCCTCCTTTTTAAGGAATTACAGGATTCAATTTTGTAGGAACCATTTTATAGAGGGAAGAAATACAAAAGCCCCTTCCACATTCATATATACAGCTCTCAAGCCTTGAAATGTTTTTTAACATTTAGACTAGCTACTGACAGTAGAGCTAGGTTATTAAAGTTTAAACAGTTTTAATATTTTTTTTATTGTGAGATAGCAAGAAGCACAATCTATTCCATTTTCCACAGCACAAAACCATACCGGTGCTTTAGGACACAAAACAAAAGTTTTGACCTAAAGAGTACAAAGACTATAAATCTCAGACCTAAAAAGGAAAGTGAATCAAGACAAAGGCTTCATCATATTCATTTAAGTCTCTGACATCTGAGAACAAAACAGGCCAGAGAAGGAAGATTTGCCATTTTTTAACATTTATGTGACAGAGATAGCTCCATAAAGAAGCCTTATAATCAGTGCTTGCTTTGAACCCCTGTAAGTTATATTCCAGCTAGCTAATTCTGTACACCAAGTTGTTATCCTATTACAGGAGGATAAGAAACTTTTTACTAAATAAAACTATGAGAGGTTGTAAATGGATGCATTTGGGAAAAAAAAAAAATCAGTAGCAAATGTAGTACTTACCATTTTCCCAATCATCATAACGTAAGGGCCAGCCTGCTGATTTACAGCCAGAAAATCCAGTAATCGCACATACCAAAAAATTATATTGAGACAGTATGTTATTCTTCCAGCAACAAAAACGTAATTTTCTCTATAAGTGTTCTCTCCAAAATTCCCCTTGGCTCCAAATCTTAATGCAAACCCGATGAAGAAAGTGACAATGGCAACTGTGTCACTGATATTGAAGTAATCACTGAACCACACTTTGATCTTCTGATTAATCTTCCCAGCCTCTGACATGAAAATCTGTAAAAGAAATGAAAGTCAGGACAGCTCATATTTATTGCACAGGGGCCAAGAAATATATTAATCACTAGCACTTTCATACTTGCAAAACTAAAACAGCTATTCAAATGAATAACTCTTAAATGCTGAGCAATCAAAACTACTGTTTAACTGTGTCAGCTTCACAACAAGGAAAGGAGGGTGTATGTTTTGCTCTGTCTAAACAACTTATTAAGGAATTTTTGATTTAGTGGGTTTTGGTGATGTTTTTATTTCTTTTGAGGCAGTTACTGTGACAAAAATGAGCCCTACCTGCCCATTTAGTTGAGCCTGAGGTACACCAGGTTAAGGAACTAACTTCATCTCTCCAATTTAAAAATTTTACAGAACTTTTATAAAGTCCATTGCTGACCAGGAACATTGTAGTTATGGTGACTCTCCTGTGTCAGTGAAGCTTTTTTTGTTGTTGTTTTGATATCTTGGTCATAAGCACAGTGGTAGAGCCTGCCTGACAAATAAATACACGTTTTACTCACCTTGTTTAACAAGGCCTCCATCAAGCAGCCTATACCAAGGTTTAACATAAAGGTACTCATGTACTCTGATGCATGAAGTTTCTTCCATTTTCTTGTTAACAGAATAATAGTTTAAAGCATACTGTTTTAACTGACAAAAAAAGGCTAAAATCCCAGATTGTTACAGGCATACCTCACGAATTTTCTCAATTGCTGATGTGAAAATGTAAGCAATAACAATCCACTCCTGAACAGATGGTAATTCTTCCATTTTTACAAGCACCACGAATGTGTAGAGCATGAGGAATCCTAAGTATGCCAACTAAAAAACCAAATAAAACATATACATATAATTACTGAAGGATCCTTTATAGATGTACATGGAATCTTTTTATATGATATACAATAAAAGCTTCAAGTAGAATTACAGGACTACATTTATCCCTTTAAAAAGGCAAATTATTTATAAGGGGATACAAACATGCTCATTTTAGAAAAGGAAAAATAGCTCTAATAAGCTATTTATTGTTAGCAAAACTTTGCTCTTATTACAGCTATTTTCCTTTAATACAAATTCTAGCATTTCTATTACAGTGATTGCAATGAAGCTGTGCATGAACACTTGAGACTAATAAATGCTTATAGAACTCCTGCTAGCAACTGATGAAATTAATTACTCAGAACAGAATAAAAAAAACCCCAAACCACAGGGCACAGCATGTGCTCATGCAGTTTCACAAAATTAAATATTTCCCATTTCCAGCACAGCAAGGTAAGGGGTTTTCTTTCTGCTTTTTGGAAGGTGCCTAACATTGATTCAATCAGAGTGACATGTTGGGAAAAGAACCCAAAAATCTGTGCTACATTTCCAAATAAAATACACACTACACAGAAAAAAAACTCACCGTATTAAACCAAAATTTCACAATTGGAGCATGATAAAATGCATAAAACTTCTGTGTAATTGGGAGTCTTTTAGGTTTTGCTGGTGTTTCCATGTCATGCTTTTCAAAAGTACTGTCCAAAATTCTCACTTCT
>VZTR01013722.1:146646-158799 GCA_013400775.1 Chaetops frenatus | reverse complement strand
TATTTTGAAGGTTAAGAGTTGCAATTCAGAGTCAAAATTGCCATTTTGTCCATATATCACTATGCATATCACTGTATTAATTTTTATTATTTCAAAGTGAAATTAATTTTATGCTTTACTTGCACTTTTAAAGTTTGAGCTTCATTGGATTATGTTCTTTTTCCAAAATTATTTTGTTAATGGTAATTTTGTTAATCCTCACATGGTGAGGATTCTAGGACCAGTCATCTTTTGATTTCTATTCTTTATTTTTTTAAAGACTAGTCCAAAGATAGAACCATACAAAAAATAGAGCTATTTGTGAATTGTGTCACTGCTTTATCATAATGAAGGATGTACTCTATTTGAACTAGTGAACACTAATAATACTCATATATCTCAGTACAGAATGATATACAGCTGCTGTGTCATTATTGGTAAACTAAATTTTAGCCTATAACAAGAATTTGCAAGGAAAACTATAAAGTCCATGTCGTCTACTGTAGGATTGATATCTAATGTAGAAGTCAGGAGCCCATGGAGCACCATGCAGATTTATCCTCATGAAACTCATAACAGTCTTTTAAGTAGCTGTCTTTAAAGTACTTTGTTAAATATGAATGCAGTGTACTATTTATTAGAATGAGAAACATGCTCTCCCCAGAGAGATAGCACAGTATCTTCCCAGACTGAGTTTGATTTTTATAAGCTGAAGTCACTTGTTACTATCTAAGGAATATCAGTGAAGAAGTGCCAAAAAAAAAAACAAAACCCAAAAAAACAAAAACAGTTTAAGAAAATATTACCTTGATCAGTTCATCTGAGTCATCTTTTGCTGGAGAAGACTTTTAGTGCTTACAACTCTCCTGGATCATGAATCATGCCTGTAATTGACAGCTTAATTCTCACATGTGAGAAAGTTTCTTTAACTCTGAGTTCCTTGATAATTGTTCCCTTCAGTAGTACTGCAAAGGGGAATCTTTACTGCTTTCAGTCCCTCTGCCATCCAAAAACCATGGATAAGGGCTGGAAACTATAATTGTTGCTTTTTATAGACCATTCTTCAAAATGAGGCTTATCCAGAAAATCAAAGGTTTAGGAGTACCATATAAAAGTTCTCAAGTTATTTAAAAAAATTAGTTCTATATTAAGGAGGTAATCCTGTTTCTACAATTAATTTGTATAATTATAGAATTATCAATCATGTGCCTGAGTGATGGAGTAACACCCAGCAGTGTGATATGGTGTCAACACAGAAAACAAGGTAGTCTTTCTGTGAAATACAAGTAAGAATTCCTTTGAACAGACACTGCAGTGGCACTTGGGAAATTTAAAAAAAAAAAAAAATTGTTCTTGGAGTCCTACTTTTAAGACAGGTAAAGTATTTCTGACCTACCTGTGCTATTTTTTATTTCACTGAAATGGAACACATAATTGCAATTGTATGTCTAAGAGTAATGATGAAAAGAATGATCATCTGGCCTTGGTGCTTTTGCTTTGAGTATAACATGGATCTTCCTTATTCTGCTTTCTTACACGCTTCTTAGAAGGCGGGGGGGATGAGGGGTGTTGATTACTCTTGTTCTGTTTTTACTCTTCGATCTTTTAAAGTAACACACACAGAAGATTGTAAAGGGAAAAAAAGTAAGAGGCAACACCGTGGTTTTGGAAAGGTAGCAAGGACCAGTTTGTAGGAGAAAGAGAAATATAAGCAGATGAGTGGTTGTCTTTTCACTTCTTTGCCGTGTTCTTTCACTGCTTTTCCTTGTCCTTTCACTTCTTTGCTATGTTCCTTCTTCTGCTTTGCAGGTTTGGAGAAAAATAAATGTAACAACCAGGTAGTGTCTGCTTGCATTTGCTTCAAGCACTGTACCAGTTTGTTTCAAACTAAAAATGCTCCTTACAAGTCTCTTATTTTGCTCTTTGAATGCCTCATCTCTGTTTAAATAGTTTTTTTTCCTCCCAGTTTCCTCACATTTTCCCTTTGTTTGGATCACCTTTTATGACTTATTAAAATGCTTGTGTCCTTTAGGACCCACTATCATCTAAGCTTTTGCTTTTTTTCTCTTCTTTAAATATATGTTTAGGACTTTATTTTACATCTTTTTTTTTATTCATCCTCTTCTTAAGGCTATTTAAATTCAAAGTTCTTCAGTACATTTCAGATTTTCTTTCTTATGGGATACAAACCATATTCCCTGCTGTATTTTCCCTAAGAGTTTTTTGACCTTTGAAGCTTCAGTTCAGAATAAGATTATCAAGCATTTCCTGCTTTGGGATGCAGAAGTTATATTCCATCCATACTTATGACATCTTGGTAGTCTGCTTCTTCATGTCCACTGAATCAGATGGTGCAGTTGCTGAATGTTAATAGTGGAGTTTAATTATTTAGAGATGCTGGTGCTCAGCCCATTGTGCAGGATACAGCCAAGAGGATGAACTTTGTCATGGTAATTAGGGTACCCATGGTCTGTCCTAATTACCCATAGTTAGGTCAAAGCATCTTAAGAGCTGCCCCAATTTGTACTAACTGATAAATACTTCCAAAGGGAACATTTCTGAATCCACTTTAGACTGTTCATCCAATCCTCAACCCTTCACTATTACCATGGCTGCTTCTGCTAAGTAGCAGAGGCTGTGCTGGAAGCTGGCTGTGTCAGTGCTACAGCTGCATCAGGAGTGCCTTTTTCAGGGTATGGAGGCAGAATGGAAGAAAGAATTTAAGGATATTATAGACATTCCCTGTTTGCTTTGCACATCGACTTCTTCAAAGAGCTGTATTTGGCATGGGTATAGATAATAGGGGTAAAGAAGTGTTGATTTTTGATATATTTTTAGGTGCTTTTATATACTTTCTGTGGCTGCATACATGGAAACCCTGCTGCAAGTATCAGTCCTGTGGTGGCAGCCTATTAATGGGCTTATTTGTATATTGAACACTAAGAATCTCTGGCCAGGCTTTTAAAAGTGATTTTGACACTGGAACAAGCAAATAGCCACCAAAGTCACCAGGTAGGCAAGAGTAACATACTCAGAGCTGGCACTGATCTCCCTGAATGCCTAAGCTCCCTAAGGCATCTATGCCTCTACAGCTGGCATTTTCACAGAAACCTAACTGTTGCTGCCAGAAAATGAGCTGTTGAGAGCCCTAGCACAAGCAGAAGCCCTCAGGGCCTTGGGAACAAGATTTGTAATGTAGGCAGGAGAATTTCTATCTTGCCATTAATGTCTGGTTTCCTAAGTGTCCTCTGAGGCTTCTGAAGAGAGGTTACTTGTCATGAGTGGAATAGACAAATGAGATTGACTGTTCAGAAACCTCCTACTGTTCCTGGCACATAAAATGTGTGCCTGAAATCTTACATCTCCTCACAAAACACATGCTGCATATACACAAGAAAGAACAGATTACATGATGGGTCATGTGCCAGGGCTAAGCTGGTACTGTGGAAAACAGTAGTGATGCAACACCCTCTGTGTCCTGCCAGCCCCTCTCTTCTTCTCTGGCAGCTTGTGGACATCTGAGCCTGCCATGGCACTGCTGCTGGATTCAGGCACTGTGGAAGAACTGGATACTCTGATAAGAGAGTGCCAGACTGCAGCCTGAAGAGAGGACTGTGCTGTCTATGTGTGTTGCTCAGCTTCTGAAGGTCAATGAAGTCCATGATTTTTAGACTTAGTAGCTGAAATCCTGTGTCATCTGTCTTTCTTCCACAGATAGGTTATTTGGGTAGTGGGTAAGGGTCCTATGTGGGATGTCCTATGTCATCTTGCTCCTTTTTTTGGTTGGTTGTTATTATATATTATATTTTATAGCAGCATTTAGCTACTGCCTCACGGAAATAACTATTTTGGGGAGGGTGTGCTGTTACACCACAGGAACTGGAAGCACCACCCATGTGAGGATGCAGTGATTTCTGTCTGGAACTTGGGAATCACTGCTTTAAACATAGAAATATGCCTATTTGCTGCCCCTACCCTACCATCTTTGATTCTTTTTTGGTTTTGAGGCTATCCCTTGCAATTTTCAAGGATTATTTTTATATTATTCAAAAGGTTCTAGCAGGCAACCTGACACAACAAGAGCTGTTGGTTGTCTTATTTTCTCTCCATGAAGATAATTTTTCCATCTATTTTTGAATTTTTCCAGACACTTGCTAGTTCTTCAAAGCTGATATTGGGCAGCATTTTAGCTGATGGTCTTGTAGCAGCAGTAGAATGTGTATTCTTGTACTAAGGCCTTTTATCCAAGGTATAAAATGTTCATTCAGTGAGTCTGCAAAAATAATTCATAATGTTATTTAAATGTCATTTTTGGTCCATGAATAAAATATTATATCTCATAATGCAAATATAAATATTTTAGGGGTTTTTTTTAAATAAATAGACTTTGACCCAAGAGCAACAATTCCTACAAAGATGTAAANAAAAAAAAAAGAGCCTAAGTGAATATATTCACCATTACTAATCTGTCTTAAAAACAAGAACACTTTTTCTCATGTTTGTGTTTAAAGCATTGAAACAAATATACTCTGATTCAAAACTAGGAACTGGAATTCCAACTTGTAGCCTGAATCACATTTCTATAATTGATTTATGAACCTCTGAATTTCACCTGTAAAAGGACTTTGTGGTCTGACAGATTCTTCCCTTCCCCTTCTTTTTTCCCTCATTTCCTCTGAATTATTTTATATCCAATTTAGACTCTTTTTCAGCAGGGGATTTTGCATATGAATTTTGCACAGCTTTAAGACCTTCCTTTCTCTGATGCATATTTCATGATTTTCTTGTTCTCAGAACCCCATCCCTCTTCACAAGAAGGTTTGAGCACAAACTACAAGCCCCTGTGGTATACCTATCAAACATAAAATAGTGGCTTTCCAAAAGAACTGGCCATGTTTTTTATGAGTGATCAAGAAAACAAAAAGAAAATTTTAAACAATTTTGATGACAAAAAAGAGTACATAATAAGGCAGTAATTCTTAGAGCTATAGTCTTATGAGAACTACAGTTGGAGAAATTTAAGACTTTTATAGGTTCCTGACAAGGTCACTTTTATTCCTAAATTGGAATCTGTCTAATGAAGTCAGCAACCCCCCAGTCTCACAACAAGGGTGAATATTGATAATATTTAATGGCAGAAGTTCAGGTCCTGATCTTGGAATTGAAAAAGCTGAGTTTGGTGCTGGTTCTATTCCAGTCTTCCAACTGAAGACAAGTCACCTCAATGAGTATGTGCCTATCCCTAGGTATCTAAGTTCTGCTAAAATTAGGTCTTGAGTATCTCTGCATCAACAGATAATCAGTCACTGGGAAATACTGCATTCATCTTCCTCAAAAATTGTTAGAGGATTAATGAATGAAAATTGTGATAATAGTAACAATTAAATTCTTAAAACTAAACATTTTAAAAAAATAGAATAGAATAAATGGGAAAATTGTAGTTGGTTTTAAAATTGAACAGCATCTAACTCTGGAAATGTAATATTACTAGGCCACTAAATTAATATCTATCTGACATTATAAACATTTATTAGTATAAACATTTACAGCATAAACATTTATGAGTTCACAGGTCTAAGACTAATGTCTTGGTAACCAGTCATTGCCTACTGATTTTTGAAAATTTCTTCAGAGTTTGAAAGCCTTTACTCAGAAACATACTGGAGTCAAAAAGACTGGCTGACTTGTCAGCTTGATTTAGGTCAAAGCCAAACCAGAGGAATGCTATCCCTCTCTCTCACAGGCTGTCCTACCTCATGACCCTTCATATGGTAGAATTTGTAATTAGAGAAGGGAGTAAAAAGGCTTTTGTGAGTCAAAGCTTAAAGCATTCCTGATTTAAACAATGACACTGTTCAATATTCATCGAGTCACAACAACTTCCATATCAAATTTAAACAGTTTGCACATAGAGTCTTTATGACCCCCAACAGTAGGCCCTGCAAAGTTATTCAAGGATACAGAATTCAATCAGCTCTTTCTTTTTTGTCTATTGCCAGTAGTTTATAATATAGCAAAACGTGTAAAAAATGTTTCTTTCCTTCATACCAGTTTATCCAGAGTGATATTTCTGAGATATCACTAAGGAAATAACCTGGACAATTTTTAGATTAATTTTTATCTTTGTTTATCCCAGATATGGATCAGGACCTTGGGCTAGTTAATCTTCTGGTTTCTTTTTTTTTTGGTCTAAATTAATCCAAGTAAGACATCACATGTCAAAAAAGCTGAGAACTAAATAGCTGAGCAACAGTTTCTGTTCCCTGGCAGTACAGTTATGAAGCTGTGTAGATTTAAGCCATGAGCTCTCTGAACTAGGACAGAGCACTTTACAGAGAATGAAGATGCAGCTGACACTGCCAGCAGATGAATTAATCTGTTGAGCTTCTTGAGCTTCTCCCTGGATGGGAAGAACCCTGTGAGTCAGGTATAGCCACTACCAGCCTGAGCTCCTATTTGTCATTTTGTCACTGATGAGATTGCCCCAGTGCTCATCTCTTCTGCTACTGTACAAAATCAAAGAGACTTGTTTAAACCTCTGTGGTTAATCTGACCAGTCTGACTGTTCCCCTGCTAGCTGGAAGCATCCACAGAAGTGAAAGACTGAGAAATATAGCCAATAATGGCTACATCCTTAAACTGTCTCACATTCATATTGACTAGGTGATTCCAACTGCAAAAAGAAACAGATTAAACAGCTGCTGGAAGTGGTCTAAGCTCATTGGCTGGGCTTTGAACCCAAATGAATTACAAGGGATCACAGGCTCACATGTGTACTCAGAAGTCTTCAACTTCCACTTAATTTTGTTTCTTCTTCTGAATCCAATATATCTTCGTTTTCTTCCTGCATATCTGAGTTACATATAGTTTGAGATGCACAGTTTTGGAAATCCCCTATTATTGTAGAGAAAGATGGATTAATTCCTAGTTTCTCCCAGATTAGACAGAAACCCTGATCCTGAGTACAAAGGGACCTGTGCCTTAGAGGATGGTATGTATATAAAGCAGAAAGGTTAGCCAAGTGGCACAGACAGAAAATTCTGTCTGTCCAGTGAGCCCTCTGCATTTCAGACAGAAGTTTCTCCTCTATTTGTAGCCCTACCTGCCCTTTCTGATTCATAGGCTTGCACAAAAGTGTTTTTGCCTTTTCTATTTCATCAAGACATTTTCAACAGCATCTGCAACAAAAGGACTGTCTTCTGCATAACTTCCTTTTCATTATTGATGCACCTTGAATTGGTAGAGTTCTTCTTTTTTATGTTTCTGTAAATCAGGAAAAGAATGCATCCCAATCAGTTAAAAAACCATAGTAGCATAAATTTGGCTTAGAACTGATAAGAGCTCTTAATTTAATAAAAAATTTGTAAAATTGCTATGACAAGGCATATTCAAAGATACCAATATCACAAAATTATAATGTCACATGCTTTTGTTTGAATTAGGAATTACTTTATGATGCAGAGGGAATAATAATTCCTTAGTGACTGTTCTGCAGTGTGGTTCCTGCTTTGGTTGTTTTAAAAGTCCTTTGGAAAAAATCTCTCTTCACATTATTCTCACCACCTTTACAGGCTGTTTAGAAGATTTTTTATATAGGAAGGAAGCTTTCTCCTCTTTTCTTTTACAATGTTGAAAGCATAGTATTTTCCTACTGTTTTACACTTAAGTGACAATTCTTTTGGGCACACAGTAAGAAAGGCAACAACATTCAAATCTTCTTAACTATTGTATGGAGTAAAAGATGGAAAATATAAAAAAGGTAATAGTAACCTTATGTTCTTCCTGGTGATGGGAATACTAGATATTGCAGCACTGAACAAACACCTCCTCATGGATCATGGCAAGACTGCATAGATTTCCCAACTGTGGTGAAGTTCTCCAGCTCTAAATTAACTAGCATTTCTATAGGGTTTTGCTCAAATTCACAGGTCACTGAGAGGAGCCAAGTCTGGAGTGTGAACTGAGCTTTGAAAAGACCATTGGACAATGCATGCCAATGCCCAAATCTCAATAAAATTACTCAAGTATGTAAAAACAACATTTTGATGCAAGTCCCAGGCATGATTACAGACTGGGAGAAGAATTAATTGAGAGCAGCCCTGCAGAGAAGGACTTGGGGTTTCTCATGGATGAGAGGCTGGACATGAGCCAACAGTGTGCACCCACAGCCCAGAAAGCCAGCTGTATCCTGGGCTGCATCAAAAGCAGCATCGGCAGCAGGGCAAAGGAGATGATTCTGCCCCTCTATTCTGCCCTTGTGTGACTCCACTTGGAGTGCTGAACCCAGCTCTGGGGTCCTCAGAAAAAGAAAGTTGTGGACCTGTTAGAACAGGTCCAGAGGAAGGCCATGAATATGATAAAGGGGTGGAGCACCTCTCTTATAAAAACAGGCTGAGGTGGGATTGTTCAGCCTGTAGAAGAGGAGGCTCTGGAGTGGTAATTTCCACCTTCTAGTACCTTAAGGGGGCCTATATAAAGAGAGAGGACAACATTTTTTATGGGCAGATGGTGACAGGACAAGGGGCAATGGTTTTAAACAGAAAAGGTGCAGATTTAAATTAGATGTTAGGAAGAAATTCTTTGTCATGAGGACACTAGAACAGGTTGTCCAGAGAGGCTGTGGATGCCCTATCCCTGGAAGCACTCAAGGATGAGTCACTGACCAACATGATCCAGTGATTGCCATGGCAGGCCANCAGCTCTAAATTAACTAGCATTTCTATAGGGTTTTGCTCAAATTCACAGGTCACTGAGAGGAGCCAAGTCTGGAGTGTGAACTGAGCTTTGAAAAGACCATTGGACAATGCATGCCAATGCCCAAATCTCAATAAAATTACTCAAGTATGTAAAAACAACATTTTGATGCAAGTCCCAGGCATGATTACAGACTGGGAGAAGAATTAATTGAGAGCAGCCCTGCAGAGAAGGACTTGGGGTTTCTCATGGATGAGAGGCTGGACATGAGCCAACAGTGTGCACCCACAGCCCAGAAAGCCAGCTGTATCCTGGGCTGCATCAAAAGCAGCATCGGCAGCAGGGCAAAGGAGATGATTCTGCCCCTCTATTCTGCCCTTGTGTGACTCCACTTGGAGTGCTGAACCCAGCTCTGGGGTCCTCAGAAAAAGAAAGTTGTGGACCTGTTAGAACAGGTCCAGAGGAAGGCCATGAATATGATAAAGGGGTGGAGCACCTCTCTTATAAAAACAGGCTGAGGTGGGATTGTTCAGCCTGTAGAAGAGGAGGCTCTGGAGTGGTAATTTCCACCTTCTAGTACCTTAAGGGGGCCTATATAAAGAGAGAGGACAACATTTTTTATGGGCAGATGGTGACAGGACAAGGGGCAATGGTTTTAAACAGAAAAGGTGCAGATTTAAATTAGATGTTAGGAAGAAATTCTTTGTCATGAGGACACTAGAACAGGTTGTCCAGAGAGGCTGTGGATGCCCTATCCCTGGAAGCACTCAAGGATGAGTCACTGACCAACATGATCCAGTGATTGCCATGGCAGGCCAGTTAGAACTAGATAATCTTTAAGATCCCTTTCAACCCTAATTGTTCTATAATTCTGTGATTGGAAGAAAATATTTCATTTTGAGGAGCCAATGCACTGTATTTACACTTGAATACACACTGTACACATGTACATTGATTAACTATGCATTTATTACATTGAGTAATTACACTATTTTATAGAGCATTCTCATGGTATCCATGAGACTGAAGCAGACACCTGAGAAGTCATGGATTCTCCGACATAGATGGTTGGTAAATGGCCACACACTATTCAAATTTCACCTGTATGCATGAGAAGAAAGAAAGCACATGGATCACTACCTCCTTGTACAATAGGCTTCTGGCTGCATCTCTACACCTAAGCAGTTTTTAGCAAAGACACAACAAAAATGCAAATGCAAAAAGTTTTTGAAAAGAGCAATAAAAATTATGGAGGTGGAATGTCTGCAGCAAAGGGAATTCTTTTATTTATCTAGTAAAACTCATTGAAGCTACAAGAAAAGCCAGTGTGTTCTTCAGTGATAATGACTGAGAAATATATAGTCACCTAAGTTGATGAAACTTAGAGGTTTTAGAGACATTTACTTTAAGCATGTATACCCAAATAGGAAAGAATAAAAACAAAATAAATAATGCTTTTTGAGAAATGAATTCATCTTTGATGAATAAAGGAATTAAGAAAGAACCTGAAGCTGTGTGGTCAAGAAGGAGGAAAGACAGTGTCAAAATAAATAATGAAGCCTCATGGTGTGAGGACAAGTAGAGGTCAGAGGCAGACATTCAGAAGGGTGGTAGACTGATGAAAAGCCTCTTTCTGAAGTATTAACCATAAAAAAGAAAATGCAATAGTTCACTCCAGACACATTGTTGGTTAATCACTAAAGTCATTTTGAAGATGACTGGGAAGTGTAAACACATTTTTCAACAATCTCTACTGTGTATGCATTCAAATACCCTGTTTTATAAGATATACTGTATTGAAACTGACTGATACTAGAATATATGACCACTGGGTCTCATGTCTAGTAAAAGTAAAAACAGAATCTCACACATTCAAAGAATGCAGAATTAGATGAACCTGACTTCCTTAATGTACTTTGCTAAATATTACTGAGACTCTTCCTTTGAGGACTTTAAAGTAGAGCACAAGCTTCATTCCTGCCTGTGATAAGAACCAATAATCAAGGAAGGAGACCATGAAACTTTCTCTAAGATAAGAAAATGTTTTCTGCAAACCAGGCAGAGAAGTCTATATTTTCTGCTCTACTGATTATTTGGGCAACTAGTGTTGCAAATCCACTTCTTCTCTGAGGGTATCTGATCACTTCAGAATTGGGTATTGTAAAAATGACAATATTCTGTCTTCATATTGTCAGAATAAGCTTATTTACACCAAGCTTGTACTTCTGTCAATTGTTTTCCATCCAGATATTATTTTCAGCTAGTTGCAGAGATAAGGAGATTCTGGTCTATGCTTTTCATAAATATTCAGTTATCACTGTGTTTCTAGGATTTCAGCTTGTTTGCCCCAAAACATATTTAAGTACTAATAGAAAAATATTAAATAGGATAATAGTAAATCTTACAGGGCTCCACAGTTGAGAAGGTGGATGGGAGAACTCTTACTATAATAATATTTTAAGCTAAGTTAGAGAAAAAGCTGCAATATTGCCGTTACATTGCTTTCCTGCAGCTTTAGAAGTGGGGCCAAAATATCTGTCAATCACTATTACTAAACACTAGGGAAGGTCTCACAAAATGAGAACCACAACACTTCACCTTAGCTCCTGCAATGGAAGAATTGATCTGAGCTGTTTTTAAGATTGGATTCTGAATCTGCCTTACCCGGCCTGGAATTATTGTTCCTGTTGTTGCTGTCTGTGCTTATCTCAAATTCCCACTGTGGGAATTCTTTGTTCAGTGGCTTGTCTTATGGGAAGTTCTTTCTGTGGCTTTGACAGTGTTTTGAGATGGGAAACTGCATTTTTTAAGTCTTTACACCTACATCCTCATAAAATTATAGAGATTTATAATTGTCATAATTAACATCCTGTGCTTATTTCATACTGTGTGAAATCCCATGTAAATTTCTTAAATTCTAGTATGAAATGTAGGAGAATCAGTAGACATGAACTGAGCTGTGGAACTTGGAAAGTACATGTAAGTGAATGTGCATGCCTATCAGTTTTCTCTGAAAATAAAATACATGTCTATATCTGAGTGAAGTGAATGTATCTCTACATTTAGATAAGATAAAAAGGTTAATTTCTAGCTCGGGTAGAGCACATTTATTAATTTCAAAAGCATTCTGTACCATATGGCTTTATACTAAATATTAATCTTTGCAAGAAGCCGTTATTATTAACTTAAAAATATAGAAAATAAGAAAAGCTATTAGAGTAATAATGATTATTTGTTTTCTTTCTATCCTAATAGAGAATCACATCATTAGTCTGCAACAGATAGACAATGAGTTGCTCTTGGTACATCTGGGATCTGGACCAGTAGATGGCACTGTGGGAATTATGATTACTTTTGGAGGGCGATGGGTGTTAAGAACCTCAAATTCCACCACACAGACTACTAAATAATTTTTGTCTCCCACTGATTTCACCACTTTAATCCTGAGAGTCAGATTTTTGAGGCTTACTTACTGCTGCC
>VZTR01013722.1:129617-146551 GCA_013400775.1 Chaetops frenatus | reverse complement strand
GTACTTTGCTAAATATTACTGAGACTCTTCCTTTGAGGACTTTAAAGTAGAGCACAAGCTTCATTCCTGCCTGTGATAAGAACCAATAATCAAGGAAGGAGACCATGAAACTTTCTCTAAGATAAGAAAATGTTTTCTGCAAACCAGGCAGAGAAGTCTATATTTTCTGCTCTACTGATTATTTGGGCAACTAGTGTTGCAAATCCACTTCTTCTCTGAGGGTATCTGATCACTTCAGAATTGGGTATTGTAAAAATGACAATATTCTGTCTTCATATTGTCAGAATAAGCTTATTTACACCAAGCTTGTACTTCTGTCAATTGTTTTCCATCCAGATATTATTTTCAGCTAGTTGCAGAGATAAGGAGATTCTGGTCTATGCTTTTCATAAATATTCAGTTATCACTGTGTTTCTAGGATTTCAGCTTGTTTGCCCCAAAACATATTTAAGTACTAATAGAAAAATATTAAATAGGATAATAGTAAATCTTACAGGGCTCCACAGTTGAGAAGGTGGATGGGAGAACTCTTACTATAATAATATTTTAAGCTAAGTTAGAGAAAAAGCTGCAATATTGCCGTTACATTGCTTTCCTGCAGCTTTAGAAGTGGGGCCAAAATATCTGTCAATCACTATTACTAAACACTAGGGAAGGTCTCACAAAATGAGAACCACAACACTTCACCTTAGCTCCTGCAATGGAAGAATTGATCTGAGCTGTTTTTAAGATTGGATTCTGAATCTGCCTTACCCGGCCTGGAATTATTGTTCCTGTTGTTGCTGTCTGTGCTTATCTCAAATTCCCACTGTGGGAATTCTTTGTTCAGTGGCTTGTCTTATGGGAAGTTCTTTCTGTGGCTTTGACAGTGTTTTGAGATGGGAAACTGCATTTTTTAAGTCTTTACACCTACATCCTCATAAAATTATAGAGATTTATAATTGTCATAATTAACATCCTGTGCTTATTTCATACTGTGTGAAATCCCATGTAAATTTCTTAAATTCTAGTATGAAATGTAGGAGAATCAGTAGACATGAACTGAGCTGTGGAACTTGGAAAGTACATGTAAGTGAATGTGCATGCCTATCAGTTTTCTCTGAAAATAAAATACATGTCTATATCTGAGTGAAGTGAATGTATCTCTACATTTAGATAAGATAAAAAGGTTAATTTCTAGCTCGGGTAGAGCACATTTATTAATTTCAAAAGCATTCTGTACCATATGGCTTTATACTAAATATTAATCTTTGCAAGAAGCCGTTATTATTAACTTAAAAATATAGAAAATAAGAAAAGCTATTAGAGTAATAATGATTATTTGTTTTCTTTCTATCCTAATAGAGAATCACATCATTAGTCTGCAACAGATAGACAATGAGTTGCTCTTGGTACATCTGGGATCTGGACCAGTAGATGGCACTGTGGGAATTATGATTACTTTTGGAGGGCGATGGGTGTTAAGAACCTCAAATTCCACCACACAGACTACTAAATAATTTTTGTCTCCCACTGATTTCACCACTTTAATCCTGAGAGTCAGATTTTTGAGGCTTACTTACTGCTGCCAGTGAAGGATATACTGAAACTGCTGACACCAAGTACTTAATGTAGTTTATGTTACAGAAATAGTAATCTCCTATAATAAATTACTTGCTCACAGAAGATACCTTTTCCTAGCAAATTTTCTGTCATAATATTTACCTTCAGATCATCAGCTCACATGTTTGTTTGGATGAGTTGTTGGTCTGACACAGATATGACTGGGGTTGCCAGTAGTATTCATTGTGAAATTTGAGCCAGCCCTTCCTCTGCTGGACTACCAGTGAAACTAGCCCATTCTATGAAGCGAGGGTCTTCTTCTGTTCAGGCACCACACTCATTCTCACAGCCCAGAAGCTTGCCTAAAGAGAGAGCTTTTCCTGAGCTGCAGTTTTTGAAACTCAGTCCAGGCTCCAAGAGGCAGGCAGACTTCCTTCCACATCACAAATCATCAACAGTAACAGAGTTTCTGAGGGCTAAATTATGCCCTTAGTGGTACCTATCTGATTGTTTTGCCTGTAAGGTTTTTGAGCAGGTGTAACTATCGGGATTTAGAGAGCAATTCTGCCGATGATGCTCAAGATAGAATAGTATCCAGCTGTCTCAAATAGTTATATTACTTCTGCAGGGCTAAGAGAAATCAACAAGCAAACAGAGAAAAGGTCTTTATATTTGTTGCTGAAGTAAGTAGATATGCATCTAAAAACAAATGAGACTTGATCTATTCAGAGAAAATGGTGCCAACTGTTAGCATAATCCTTTTCTGCAGGAAAATTTTTCTTTTGNTTTTTTTTTTTTTTGGTATGAAAATCAGATTTTAGAAAGTGTTATATGCATCCTCTGATGGCCTTTGACACACTTGGATGATCAGACATCTGCCTACAGAAGGTTTTTAAACTCAAAGATCAAAAGTTTTACAAATACTACCTGCTGGAAGGGTAGCCCAGAAATCTGGAAAGCCTGATGGGGATGGGTAAATCATTACAAGAAATAGCATATTAGAGAAATGAGAAATTGAGGATCTGAGATTTTCTGCAATGAGTACAAATACTGAAAAGTAAATATTTGTCTTTACCACACAACAAACTTTTGGTACAAAATACTGTGTCCAAGGCTGTACTGAAAGAAGTGGGTTTGTAGGCTGACATCTGTCAATGTGAAAAGTAAACTAGCCATGGTATCTGTACAATATTATCAAACTACATGGCAGAATAAAGCCTAATTAGGCCCTATAGCACTTTTACTGATGGATTTAAAATTCCTTCACAGGAAGAGGTCAAAGATCCATCTAAGCCCAAATGGTTCACTGGTTTAATTGGTTCAGGCATACCAGTTTTCTAGCCAGCAAAACACAAGAGCGTGATAAGGATAGCATCATAATTTACTGCCTTTGGCTCCACAAAATAAGCAATCAGGCACCCATTTATGTTTGGGTCAAATGATGACAGATTTCAGGAAGAATTCGGAGTTTTCAGTGGACAAGACTGTGTGCAGAAGGATGCTGTCTGTAATGACTGTCACACAGCTGCTGTGTCCCTTGGGGTATCAGTCACAGCTTCACTCCTGCAGTCACAGCTTTTTACCACCTACTGTGGCCAAGCCACAGTATCATTTGTTGATCCCTGATTTGGGAACCAGATTTATACCAGGCTTCATCTGATATTAGATCCCAGAAGAGCAATAACACTATGAGGAAGATTAGAAAACAACCAGCTCCAGCCACGGTCTCAGTGCTATGGTATGTCTCATTTGCTACAGAAATGGTAGATTTTGTCCTGTTTTGCCGCTAAAGACCTTTTCCGTCTGGAAGATGGCTGGTGAGCTGGGACATAAAAAAGAATTTACTTTTTTCTTTTTCCCTGAATCAAAGTCAGGGGTATTAATATGCATAATATATTTTAGATTAAATGCAATTTGATAAATTTAATTTTATTTCACTTGATAAAAACTCAGAAATTAATCTCCCTTTGAAAGAATGTGAATCATATATACATTTGAATGTTTATGTCTCAGTTGTTTTAGACACTCTCTCTAACATTACAGTCTTTTATTAATTACTCAAAAATAATTAAAGTATCCCTATTTTCTATTAAGTGTAATCATAACACATCGAAATTTCTGAATAAAACGTATGTAGAAAAATTATAAAATAGGAGATGCAATATTTCAAAAGCAATAATAACTCTTACTTGTTACTTTGTATCTCTCTAAAATATCCTTACAAAATGCTATATTCTTTGTGATTTTTCTGAAATCATTAAACACAAATCCCTGGCTTTTTTTGGATTTTTTTTTTTTTATTGCAATTAGGTTAGCTATTCCTTCATGTATAATTTAGAAGAAGGTGGAAGACAGCTTCTGTAGCCTGGTACAAGCTGTATGTTAGGAATGCAGTCGTACTCCTGGTGACCACTGAGCAGTGACATGCTGGCTGACATCAGCACAGACTGGAGAGGCCCTTCACTTCTCTCTGCCTCAGTGATTTCCTCCTTTTTAGAGGATGTTGCTTCTTTCTAGGTAGAATCTACCTCTTCTGTTTTAAGGCCCTGATATGTCCAGTGTTTGGCATCGAATGATTGGTATAATAGTGATTCTTTTCCCATTGTTCTTTCAAGTTATTTGACTCATTAATTCTGCAAAACATCTGATCTCCTTCAGCTTAAGGACTGCACCTCCCAAAACACTCAGGTGTATCTTATTTCAAAGGGTATCAACAGCTTCAGAACTGATAATTCCACCTCTTGCCCTTCTAGTTGAAAAGATATTCACAAGTGAACTAAAGAATTATCAAGCTCAATTAACTAAATCTTATTTGTAGTGAAAAGGAACCCCACAGCACTTTGAAATTCCTTACTAGACAATCTCTGGACACACTTATTAAGGATCCTTGTCTACTTGGAGCATGATTTCACATTATTAAACCAGACCCAAGGTTTATGTAGCTCAGTATCCATAGCAGTCACCCTGCTGTCATACGTTCTTAACATTTTTGGTTTTTTAACAGCAGATCTACATTAGGTATCTTGGAATATTTTAATTTTTATAGTAATGGTTAAATTCTCTTAATGATCTGATAATTAATTCTGAATCTTGTTGAGCCTTTGTGCAGGGTTTCTTTTCCTTCTTCCTTCAAAGATAGCTTCCATTTATCAATATTCAAGGAAAAAAAAACCAAAAAGAACTTTTACTTTTTTACTTTGCTTTTTACTATCATCACATTGCCCATAATTTTGGCTTCTCTAGGCCCCTGTGAAGAAACTAACAATACATCATGGGCTTGACCCTCCTAAGCACCTTTGTGACAAATGCCAAAGTTTCTTCTCACTACTCTTCCCCTCCTGGATCATTAAGCATTGTGACACCTACTCTTGAGCCTTGAGGCCTCCACTATTAACCTTTTGCTAGGACTGAAAATTGATCATTTAATCCTGCTCTCTGCTTTCTCTCTCCAAGCTATGTTTTGATCCATGTTACAAATCTGGGCTATGACAGATCCCGATGAAGTCAATGGGTGTAATATAAAGCTAAAGTCTTGCTACGTACTCAAACTTGTTGTTGTACTCCAGCACACAGGAAACCTAAATTCTAAACTAGGGAACAGCCTCAGGTTATGGAAAGAGGTACATCTGAAGCAGAGTTTTCAAAGCAGTTTGAAAAATATTTTTGGGTATTTTTATTGTTGTTATTTGTTTTTGTTGTTGTTATTGTTGTTCTGCATGATAACGCTGCCTGCATTTAACTGTGGCAGTAGTGTCTACTGTTCCAACAGGCTAATATTCTGATAGTGAGAAACTAATTGCTCTCATGATAAAAGAATTTTCTATTTTTATTGCTTAAGGAAAGAAAAAGAAGAAAATGTGTTCAATTTTTGATTGTTTATATGTTTGATGATTTATATGGTAATTGCCATGTATGAATGGTAAATGGCTTGTACATAACTTCTAACTCAACAGTGACTACCTCACCATTCTTCTCCTAAACTGCCCTGCCTCCACCGTTGCCCCTTATCTTTCCAATAACTCCAGAGACCATTTCAACACTGCAATATTTTTCCTTTCTGCAGTTAATTTCTTATGTTGGCAAAACATCTATGATTCGTCTTTATTATCTGGGACTTGAAAACAAGTTTTGTTGGGATCTTTTTGTTAGAGCACATTTTCTTGCTGGAAAAGTAAACACATCTGGGGTGGCCTAACACTTCTGAACTGTAGAGTCATTCTTGTACCAAGAAAGGCTCCTTGGTACATTAACAGGACTGATATTAAGTTAAATAGCCTGATGCTGGCTCTGAACCTCTCTGTTAAGGGTCCAATTACAGTGAACCAGGGGATGCAGAATCCTCTTCTGTATCTGAATTTTCAGTACCAATACACAAAATGAGGCATTGTCTCTGTCATCAGTTCAATTTTTTCAGTGCAAAATTTGTGTTCTTTCACTTTCTAATTTTAATGTCATTGTTTCCTGGAGAAGAGTATTTGCTTTCTACTTTCTTTATGTTTTCCCTTTACTTCCCCATATCTAGGCTTTTCCAGTCCTTACAGTAGGACAACAGTACAATAGTGTCTTTATAAAAAAAGTCTATTATAGTTGAGTTGCTATATTTCATATGTGTCTTTCAACTGAATTGTATGTTATGAGAACCCAGAAGAACAGTCATTCTTCACTCATGCCACTTATCTCTTGGAAACTAGGAAACTGTAACAGCTTCAATGAATTTTAAAAATCTGGTAGCTTGAAAGATAACAGCTCTCCTATTCTAGTCAATTCAGTTAGCTTGATGATCAGTAAACCAGAAAACTCCCTTCTCTTATACCTTATATTTTCACTGTATTTACTAATAAGATCATATATTTTGAGACTGTAATTAAGATTGTTTGGTTTTACCTAGAAGTAAAAAAAACTTTGCCCAGGACCAATAAATGACAGTGATTTCTTATTGACAGAAGACATCAAACTCTCACAAGTTCTAGGCAGCTCACAAGAAGAATATTATAGGTGCAGCTTTCCAAGCCACTGAGTAAGTATTATGTGATGATCTCCTGGATAAATCTCTGCTGTATGGATTTTTCATCCAAGGAAAAAAATAGAAAAACAACAGTTTCAAGACCCAGAAACTTCACACTTGGGACTGAAGTGAAGAAGCTGTTGATCTTTACTACGATTATGCCCAGAAACTCTTGTCAAATTTAGAGGGATTCCTAGAAGTAGATGTATGCAGCTTAAGGAAGGCAGAGGCCACTAGGGCAAGCAGTCTATCATGGAATTGGTTTGACTTGGCTGCATTTCCATAACTCCAGAGGAATCTAACTTAACCTACTTATCTAACTCTGCTTGATGGAAGGCAGAGGGTGAGACTGGGTATGTCTGCAGCCTGATTGCTTAAAGTGCCTTTTGCCTGCCTTTTTTTTCCAATTGCTGAACACAGAAGCAAACAAACAAACAGCTTTCCTTTAATAGCTGCTGATCAGCACTGTGACAGTGGAATTTGAGCATGTGAATGTCAGAGGCAATCACAGAGGTAAGGATTTACACGAATGAGAAAAAATGTGGAAAAAGTCCTGTATCTATTTTGAGACATGGATAAAATTTTCAAGATTCAGCCTCTAATTTAGAGAGACTGGTAAGCTGACAGACTGCTAAAGCCAGAGTGGGACTGTGTCACTCACTTGCTTGCCCCATTTTTTATAATCTTTCCCTCTCTTGAACACTGCTGGGCATAGAATACTAGCTGAAGCACCTTGATATGACTAGATGTGTCAGTCTTTTATGCTCATTCTGACTGATTCAAAGAAGATTTAAATTCTATCCAAAGAAAATTAAAGGTACCTAGTATTTCAGGAATGCATTCAGAGATACTTAAAAGACAAGGGTAGGTGCAGCTAAATCTGTAATAGTGGTAAAACCCCAAAATACTGCTTTGACGTGTTCTCTTCAGGTATGCTGGTAGATACATTTCTGCTTCACAACAGACTGTCTCTGCTGTTTGAGTTACAAAGCTCAGATTGTCCCACCAACCATAGCCATTCCCTTAATAATGTTATAATCCTATATTTCACACACATTTTTTCTGTGTGCTCTACATTATATTTTAGTAAAGCCTCAACTCTTTGTCCCATTGTTTCTCAAATAAAGTGGAAAAAGTATTAACACCGGTTCAAGAAAAAGTCACACTGTTGGAGAGTGCAGAAATGAAAAACTGCCCATCTTCCTCCTCACCAGTAAGCCACTTCTTCAAACAGGTATGTGGAGCAGAATACCTAGCAAGATCATGAAGCTAAGCACAGGGAGATTAAAAAGTAGTTTTATCACATCTCCAGCCATGTGCACTCAGAACCTGCATCCTACTCATAATTTATAAACTATATTTGACTTTTATCTTTTTCATCTAGAGGTGGTGTACTTTAAAGCTGATGGTGGAGAAAAAGTATATTACTGAAATTCCTAAAAATGGAAATATAATAAATATGAATTCAACTGAGTTTTTTTTCAAAGTCAATACCTTCTTTCAGATTATTCAAATAAATGTGAAGAAAGCTGTTTTCTATATTCAAAGTAAGGGAATGAGGCATTCAATTTAATTTAGATGGACTCAGCTGTAAAATAAAGGACATTCCTCTATGTCAAAAGCTTTTTATTTGCAGAAAATCTGTAGTAGCTTGAGAAGACGATGTTATGGGCTTCAGAAGGATCAGAACTGACCAAAATTATGAATAAAGAACAAGGAAAAACAAAAAAAAAATTTCTTACGACAGGATAAAGGAACATAGAATAGCTAAAACCTGCCGCCCTAATAAGGCAAGGATTTATTTCTGCAAATGTGAACTTAGACAGTTCACTGGAATGAAAAATATTTGTCAAGTTTGAATATGAAAAAGATATAATTTTGATGCTATTATTTTGGACAGTTCACCATTACACTGCAGTACTCCGTGGCATTGCATATACACTGTTGCTTGCTATAGAATTTCTATGTGAATTCGATTGCATAAACCCCACCATCTTAAACAACTAAATAATTTTTAGTAAATAAATAAATAAATAAACAAAATCTCTCTAGCAGGGGTGGGGTGTGTGTGGTGGGGTGTGTGCTACAGGGGCAGCTTCTGTGAGAAGCTGACAGAAACCTGCCCTCCAAGACGGACCCACCACTGGCTGAGGCTGAGCCCATCAGCAACAGCGGTAGCACCTCTTGATGGAAAACATAATTAAAGAAGGGGGAAAAACTGCAACAGCAATTGCAGCCAGACAGAGGAGTGAGACTATGTGAGAGGAACAGCTCTGCAGACACCAAGGTCAGTGCAGAAGGAGGGGAAGGAGAGGCACCAGAACTGAGATTCCCCTGCAGCCCGTGCAAGGCAGCTGTGCCCCTGCAGCCCATCAGGGACTGCCAGGATGCAGAGATCCACCTGCAGTCCATGGAGGATGTAGTCCATGCCAGAGCAGGTGAAATCCAGAGTGAGGCTGTGACCCTATGGGAGGTCCCTGCTGGACCAGGATCAAGTCAGGACCAGAGGCCCTGCTGAGAGAAGAGTCCAAGTTAGAGCAGATTTGCTGTAGGAGACCCACATTGGAGCAGTTTGTGAAGAGCTGCAGCCTGTGGGAAGAAAGACTTGCCCTGGAAGTTTGTGTAGGGCTCTCTCCCATGGGTGAACTGACCACAACACCCACTTTCAGTCTTCAGTATTTAGGCAGAAGGAGGTAGAGAAAATCAGGGGTGAAGTTGATAATTTCTTTGGGTTTCTATATTCTGCTATTACTCCAGCAAATTTCAGCTTTTGCTGTAAAGCTGCAGTTTCAGTAGGAGGGGATGATACTTTCCTAGTCACATGCAGAGAAGTGTCTGCAGTCTAATATTTAGGACACTCACATAGGAGGTAAAAGATGTGAGGTTAAATCTGCTCATGCTGAGCAGAAAAATGACCTTGGGTCTTTTGTTTGCAGAGTTAGTGCTCTGATCAGGGAACTATAATACCAGAGGTCAGCAGGAGAACCACAGTTTCTTCATTTTGAAGAAGCCAGAAGCTTCACCTGCGGTTTTTTTTTTTTTTTTTTTTTTTTTTTTTTTTTTTTTTTTTTTTTTTTTTTTTTACAGCCTGTATATGCTACAAAAGCACAGTGTATGCATAGTAAGATTAGGGACTTCATGGGATATTGGCATATGGGAATCCAGCTCCCATATCCTGACATGATTGAGTTCCACTGCCTGGGGTGTTATACACATGTGCTGATGCGAAGTTGGAGTTCTTTCAGGAACTTTCTCATCAAACAGGGACATGCCTGTAGCCCTGAAGTGCTTCCAGAACACAGATCAGCAGCTATACACGTTCTTGTTCCCAATTTTTTTTTTCTACAATACAGAATTTCTGTTTGGTTTTCTTTTTGTTTTTCCTGTCCTGCTGAGTTCCTGCCCCTCACTGCCAGTAGTTGTATATTCTGAAATGGAAGATGAAGTGGAACTGGGGCCAAGTTCTTCTCATGCATAAAGACACTTGACTAGAGAGTTTGTTATATCTCTTTTTCCTTCTTCTCTTTTGCCCAACTTCCCTCTCTCCCCTTATGGCTGTTTGGGTAGTACTGATATGAAAAGAAATTAATGGTCATTTAGAGCAGGGTCCTATAAAAAAAGGACAAAGATAGCAGTAATTACTACTTTTTTTACTCAATTTGCTGAAATATTTTTTGACACTTTGTTTTGTAGAGTGCAAGTTTTCAGTAAAGAAACTAAAAACTGATTTTCATCTTTCATCTGCAGAATAACCTCTCCTATAAAAAATCAGTACTCATGCAATGGGCAAATCAGACTGTTCCCGCCCACAAGTATCTGCAGCATTATGTTTTAAGCAGATGTTGATTTAATTTCATTTGGAAAAAGGGCTTGTCTGCAGAACTATGTATGCATTTATGCATGTGGTAGTTTAAGTTGTAGTGCAGAATGTCAGAGCTTTAAAACCATAATCTAAAATCAGGGGTGGGAGAGATTTCTAGTTTCCAAATGACATTTCCACTTATAGTCTCAGAAAAGAGTAGTTCTAGCTTGTCTCACAGTGGAGACATTTTAATGGAGACTGTTTTAAGGACTTTTATGAAGCTGTGTCTGTCTTAAGTAGTTGAATACCTGGTAAACATTTCAGCTTGTTTTACAGACAAATGGCTATTAAGGACAGTATTGCCACCATCATCAATAAAAATTAGTATAAAAATAAGTATAAAAATAAAGAGATCCTTGAATCATATTTCTGTAACACTTCAGAGTGAGTAAGCCCTCAAGCATGATGTTTCCCATGAAGTTCATACTGCCATCCGTCCTATATAACCAAGAATAGATCTTCCATCAGTACATGTAATGTCATATTTGTGTAGTGTTCAGCACAAAAACCACCACCTGGATTTGACCTCTCTTCACATCTTAAATCAGCAACAAATCAAGTAATATGGATAAATGGATGCATTAATGATTCACACCTGAAAAGGCACACCTTATGGAGGCTTGGATCAACATCATATTAGCATTAAGAGTGTATATAAATGACTTTTCATATGGAAACAATCTGCAGTAAAGAACAAGAGAAACAGAAATTAATTTATCTTTAAAAATCCAGCACCTATTTATGCATTATTTGCATACTTGATTTATTAGATTATATATTCAAATACATATACATAAATGTATATATATATTTATATACATAAGAGGCAGTGGCTGTCTTGAAAACTTCAGATATGCATTTTGACTCTTCGAGAAAAGATTTTCAGAGGTTTTATACAGTGATCTTTGGATCCCAAAGAGAATATTTGCATATCCTTTTCACCTCTGGGTCTACATGCAAAAAAATGCATATAAACCCTGTAATGAATATTTAAAAATTACAAAGATTTACATACAAAAATACCTTGAACCAGACTAGTGTAAAAGATACTGGTTCCGTGATCATCAAGCAAGCTGCTTATTTTGATGTTATTCGGAGTTATTGAGTTCATATGTTGGATTTCTATGTCCCAAGCACTGCTGCTAGACTCTAGGTGCCAGTGTCGGGCTGCCATCAGTGCTGGAACCAGAGTAACATTTGGTGCAATGAGCACTTTTTATTTATCTATTTTTTTATGGTGATTGGGTTCCTCTGCAAATAGTGTGAACTGGAGAGAGACAATGTTTCAGCAACGGTGTCCTGTTACCGGCACAGCTGGCATCAGTAGGACCAGGGGAAGGCAAAGACAGATGGAGGTTTAAAGGACAAGCCAGAGTCACTGCCAATCAAGAGCAGAGTACCAGCAATTGTAGCAAAGTATGTCTAGCATCTGAGGCAATGAAATGAAAAATGACAGATACACCTAAATGTAAGTAGGAGACTGAAATCTCAGTCTAAAGGAAACAGGCAGAGCAATATAATGCTGTAGAAATCTGTGTCAGATTTCCTGCTATAAATTAAGGCTATAACAATGTAGCTGGAGGCTGAATTCAGACTGTGGTACTGCTGAGTACAGGACAAAATGTTCAGAAAGAAAAATCAGCTACATTAACAGGAATGGTTGACATTGCATAATTTTGTTGTGTTTTTATTCAGCCATGAAGAGGTTTTGGTAGAGAAAAATACGAGCATTTTTAGAAGATCATTTTCTGTTTGCATTTCATTCACAGTTCAAGATATACTTGTTTTTGCCAGTTCCAGGCACTTTGGTGGGGGGCTGAGTGACAAGTCTCTGTGCTTTGTGTGCCAGTTAAGCACACTCAGCACCTTGTGAGAGAGCTCTGCACCTTGGCAGACCAAGCCCCAGGGCCCCATTTTTGCAAGGAAAGCTTCAGCTGGAACTGAGACTAAGATCTGTCTGCAGCAGTTCAACACGTCATTAATATCATCACATAGTTGCAGTTCTGCTGTCACGTAATACCAAGCCTTAATTAGAAGTGTATTCACCTTTTTCTACTCCTGCAAGAGTAGGTCTTTTACTACGGCCCCCTTAATGGAGATTAGTTGCCTGAAATGATGCATCTTACAGCCTGCAGGCAAAGAGTTGCTGCTGTTTCTGTTTTCCTTACCGGTGCAAGCTGCCTGTGAAGCAAACCACTGTGCAAGGGAGGAGGTCTGCCAGGCTCTTCGGCCACGAATTGTGAGCCAGAAGCACAAGTTCAACCCTTCTCCAGGGGCAGCTGCTTCATAGCCTGTCACGCAGGGATGAAGCTTTTGATCCTGCAGCCTGCTTGAATACCAGAGTCTATGGTTTGCTTTCAATATACCAGAAGCAAGCATACGTTATTATTTTAGATTAAAGATAACAGCCAAACAAGGAAGAATAAAAGAGAGATCTCCTAGAGAGAGGAATTCTTTATGCTTGGAAATGACCTAGCACACTTCTGAGTGTTGTGTATGGACAAAATGAAATATGCTTTTACAACATTCTGCAGCTGTGGTACAGTGAAGCAAGTCCATTGGCAACAGTGTTAGCCATTTGTATATTAAAATATTTAAAAATTTGTTTAGACAATGCTTTAATTAACTCTATTTGAACTGTTTTGCTTAATGAAACTCTTCCTTGTCAGTTTAATATACCCAGATAAACAGCACATAAAATATATACAGTATTTAGAATTCAGAAAAAAAAAATCAGTTTTCACTTACTTTAACTTCCCCATATGAAAGAAAACTTTCTCTGTAGATATTATCAGAAAATCATAAGTATTTGACTCATGTAACATAATTTCATAAGACATTTCTAATATACATCTGAAGAATGCATTGATATGTTTAGGAAGCTTTTTTTTTCTGAAAAGAATACACAATTACATTGAGGGAAAAAATTAAGTACAACAGTTGTGCTTGTTGATTAGATTTTTCTTCTATATATGGGCATGAAATTTGCCTCAAGTTCAATTTATTACCTTTGCAGATCTGGTGCTACAATATTGCATATGACTTATGAGGACTGTTGCAAATTCCCACCATTTGACAGAATTCATTAGAATTGACAAAATTTATTAGAAGAATTTGGAACAGTTCATTTAAATCCAAGCATAGATGGATTCTCAACTTTATTTGCCATGAGCTTTTCCACAACATTTCCTCTGTAACTTCTTAGCACACCATTATTTACAGATGCTTTTGACTGTGTATTTGGTCTGGACAGCTGAGATTTATACCATCAGTTTGATTTTCACTTGTGTATCCTTGCCTTTGCCCTCACTCATATCCCAATAATCTTTAAGTATGTGTATGGAGATATACACAGTTCTGTGGTTGCAGTCAGTATGAGACGGGTAAATGTTTCCTGCAGTTTAAAATACAATTAATGTAATTTTGAAAATGGAGCCTGTCATTATTCAGTAGTTAATCATGTGCTAACTTATAGCAGGCACCTTTTGCCCTAATTTGATGCAACTTTTCCAAGAAAATGGTACATTTTAAAATAAATATATTTAATTCTTCTCATTATTGTGGTGGAAACTTATTTTCATTCTTAAATTTTAATTTTCAAAGGGAAATACCATAACTGCCTTTCTGACTTTGTGCATTCCGTTTTGTCCAGAATAGTAACAGTCTTGATAAAAAAGATTGATATAATCCTGCATCTCCTTAATTCAGGAATGTTTGCTCCTCTGCCTTTTTCTTGCTCTTTATTTTAAACATTCTCAATATGCAGCACTATTCATCTGCTCTGCAAATGGGTGAGTTACATAAAAAACTCTCTGCATTATTCTTAGGTTTTTCTTTAAAGAACAAATGCACTTTTTTGCTTGACAGGATCTGCTGAATTGGTCTATATTATTCAAAGAATAATTAATGCAATCTTCAGAAACACTATTTATATTAATCAGTGATTTCTCACTGATTCTAACTAGTTTCCTTTGAATTATTTCCAAACTATATTCTTTCCAAGTGAGTAGTAGTGGGACAAGTCTGATTTTTTCTTTTTCATGATACTGAAACTCTTCTCTGAATGTTGTTGAAGAATTGATTAGGCCAGTAAGTGAACAGCAAAAAGAGGTGCTTATTTGATCATTGTCATTGTAGTCTTCTGAACAAAATAACTCTACTTAAATTTCAGATAACATCTAACAAAGCACACAGGTAGTTTTATTCGTTTATGTGTTTTAAATTCAGAGTATTTCTAAATTCATTGTAGTCTTAGCTGCTAAGTTATTAAAATAAAGCTTTCCTGACATTTAAGTAGGCTATAGACTTTCTGCAAGTTATTTATGGTGGGAGATTTTAATAAGCACAACAAAGCCTTAATCCTTAAACAAGTGTCCCTGTGCTTTGTATTATTAAGTTGAAACAAAAGGATATAGTTTTAAGTTTAGCTTTTATTAACAGCCTAAAACGTATGGCACAAAAATCTAGTGATCAAAAGTCTGTGCTTTTATTATGAGCTTCATAGGATGAAAATGCACAATCATAAGGGTCTTGTGAAAAAAAAAATCAAAGAAGAGTTTTACTAGAAGAGTGAATACCTACTGTATATTGTGTTTACTCAGGGACGTTATCTAGCTGTGATGTGGAATTTTCTGATCTTAAGGTAAGTGTAATTAAAATCTGTGAGGAATGTTGAGTAATTTGGAAAGATTTTGTTGTTGTTGCTATCATTAGGTAACTCACTAAGACTTCAACCTTCTCAGCAGAGCTGGAGAGGGTTTTAAATGTAACCATAATGTTGGCCATGACTTGGCAAGGACTATGTAGTTGTGCCAATGGTTGGTACTCATGGAAAGCATAAAAAGCAGTGACTGACAGAAGAGGACATCTGTCCGTGAGGGTCAGGCTCAAAAATCTGCCACTGATTACATAAAAAAAATATTATTCTTCTTCTTCACCATTATTATTCTACTACTACTACTACTGCTACTACTACTAGTAGTTTCTATTACTATGATTATTAATTAACTATTTTTAAGATAGTTTAAATAGTTTAACTAGTGACAGTAAAAGCTTAGAACATCAGGTCCTTCTCAGCCTTAGCAGATTGAAACCACAGCACACGGGCTAGATGTACCTCTTGCTCTTCTGTTTGAAGCAAAGCTCTGCTGTAACTAGTAGTGCTATGTTTGCATGGCCAGAGAGGAGGCAATACTTTGACTCTCATCGAGGATGAAACAAAATTTTGCTACATTTTTCACTAGGTACCATTGCCCAATGGCCAGCAGTCATTACTGAAGGGGAGTGTTGATCCAAACCCTTTTCCTTTGATCAGGTGCCCTGATTATGACTGCAGCATAAGACTTGCTCCTGCCTGTTTTCTGCTGCTCTGCATTCTGCTCCCTTTCAGCAAGGAAAGTGCTTCTACACAGAATACCTCCAGGTATGATATTTCAGGCTCGTAGGATGTGGAAAAGATGGGAAAACTAGGATTGGGGTTTCTCTATTCCCCTTCTATTTCTGCTGTGTTCTCAGAGTGTAACTAGCTCAAGATAAGAAGTGACAGCTCTCTTTGTCAGAGCAGAGAGCTTTGAACATTCTTTTCATAATGATAGGTGCCCATCCAACAAGCACATGTGTGATTTTAGAGACTTGCAATGCTAAACAATGCTACTTGAGAGCAGCCCTGCAGAGAAAGACGGGGTATTGGTTAATGAAGAATTCAACATGAGATGACAATGTGTGCTCACATCCCAGAAACCCAACCAAATCCTGTGCTGCTTCAAAAGGAATGTGGGCAGCAGTTGAAGGAGGTGATTTTGCCATCCTAGTCTGCCCTTGTGAGACCCCACTTGAAGTTCTGCCTACAGTTCTGGTGTCCCCAACGTGAGAAGGACATGGAACTGTTGGTGCAACCTCAGAGGAAGGCCACAAAGCTGATGAGAGAACCTAAAAAGACACTCTGAGGAAGCTGGGGTTGTTTGGCCTGGAGAAGGGGAGGTTGTGTGGAGACCTCACAACCTTCCAGTGTCTGAAGGGGCCTACAGGGGAGCTGGAGAGGGACCCTTTGTCTGGAATTGCAGAGATAAGACAAGGAGTAATGGGTACAAATTGAAAGAGGGAAAATTTAAGTTAGATATTAGGAAGAAATTCTTTACTGTCGGGGTGGCGAGACACTGGGACAGGTTGCCCAAGGAGATTGTGGATGTTGCAACCCTGGCAGTGTTCAAAGCCAGGTTGGATAAGACCTTGAGCAGCCTGGTCTATTGGGAGGTGTCCCTGCAGGAGGGTTTGGGACTAGATGATCTCTAAGGTCCAATCCAGCTCCTTAGCATTCTACTATTCTATGATTCTTCAAAACAAACAGGCTGTATTTCTGTGAGGAGGTTAGGTGGCCTCTTCTGGGCAGGCAGAACAACATATCAAATAAACTGACACAGACATCTGTGGGGCACAGCAGAAAGTTCACCCCAGTTGTAAGACTATAGACTTTCAAATGCCCTGACATTTTCTTAGTTTGATGCTGTTTTTTTTTTTTGTTTGTTT
>VZTR01013722.1:101477-129444 GCA_013400775.1 Chaetops frenatus | reverse complement strand
TTTTTTTGTTTGTTTGTTTTGTTTTGTTTTTGTTTTTGTTTTTGTTTTTTTTTTAAGCCTTACTCTTTAAAAATAAGATTAGAGGAAGAAAAAAACTCTAAAAATACAAATCTCCTTGGGATACTTTGCATGTTTGCCAAATATCTCTTAGGTTTATTGTTTGAGTAGAGTTGGGCTGAAATACAGAAGTCTCACATTTCATCCTGCATATCATGCAAGGTCTTAACTCAAAAGTCTAAATATTTTTTATGCTTCTGTTGCATTTGCTTCAACTGAAAATTTCACTTAGAGTTTAAAAGGCATTTTATTTGTAGTAGAATTTAGAAGATTCATGTCAGTATCAAACTGTGAAAATTCATTCCTCAGCAGCAGAAGTACTTTCCATAGCTGGACTGAAAAATGCTGCCATTTAGAAGTGTTATAAGTACTGTAACATTTGTATTTGTTACTTAGACCAGAACAGAAAGAATAATTTAATCATCCAACTCCTGTCCACAGTGCATGGGAGTTATGGGACCCAATACTAACCATTTTGTTACAGAATAGAACTCCATTTTATATCTTTTATTTCCCAAGTTTCTATTGCAGATTTTTTATCTTTTTTTTTCTAGTAGTGATCTTTAAAACGACAAATGGTTCTATCCTGCTGTTTTCAAGTAGATTCTTCCAGTTTCTGGTGCAGAAATCTTTTGATGATTACTAAAAAATACATGATTGTGAGCACCTGTCTACAACTTGTTAGTATAGAATGTCAAAATTTTCCTCATGAACTTTTTAAGCCCACAGTTTTCAGATACTATGGCTCTTGTTTTTTTTAACCAATTTTCTTACCACCCCTTCCTTTCATTATATTTACATATTTCTGTTACACATAACCTGGAATTCATTTCATCCAGTTTTAGATGTCTACATCCAGAATGGTCAAGCTAAGCTCTCTTAGTTATTGAAATGCAAGCTCTATAACACCAAATTACAATAATCTATTATGAATAACACAGCTATAGCTGATCTAACTTTGAGGCAGGGAATGGAGTAGATAACCTCAGTAATTTCTCTCTGCTTCCATCCATTGTGATTCAATACCAGTGCAAGATGATCAAACTTGTCAGGTTTTGAATCTGAACAGGAGCAGAATTTGGGATAGTGCAGGAGAAAAATTTAACACAAGTTTGCAGGTAAGGCAAGGTTCTAATGAATTATTTTCTCATTAGAGTAATTAAATATTTAATAGTGTATCTATCTATCTATCTATCTATCTATCTATCTATCTATCTATCTATCTATCTCTTAGGATATGGTTCAGTGACTTTAATTTATGTAGTGGAGAATGATAGGAATTCACATTAAGAGTAGTTGTAAGTGTATTTACAAAAGATTGAATAAGTCCCTATTCTGTGTAGATTCATGCTCTGGGAAAATTTTAGGCAAAGATTTATTATAAACACAATGATAAGCTGATGTTGGATGGAAGATTTTTTACAAGTCTATGGCCAGTTGTCTCTAAACTAGAATATTCTCCTGTGCAGAATAACATACTATGTCATTAAAGCTGGTTTATGTACTCAAATAGAAACTGGTCTTTTACAAATAATTAATTTTTATTTCATTGCTGCTGCCCAAAACTAAATTTAAAAAGTATTACCAAGAGCCTTGAACAGAAAAAAAATGCTTCATGTTTTAAAAGTAATTGTGCTGGTCTTTCTTTTTTTCTCCTCTTTTATGATTTCAATTTGGTATAAGCTTGCCTTCCTGCCTTGTTATCTACATCTGTGATTTTGTTTTCAGGTGTAATCCACTGAGCAGTGGAAAGCTTAATTATTCTACAAGTGGACAACACAGATCTTCTCCAAGTAATATTATATCTCCTAATGGGTGTCATGGAACTCAACAGAAAAAGTAATTGTATACACGAGGAAATATTTCCTCATGTAAGCAACCCATTCCTTATATTTTATTAAAGGTTTGTGGTGTTGTAATTTTGTTTTGTCTTTTGTTGGGTTGGTTGAGGTTTTTTTGATGTTTGGGGTTTTTTGTTTGTTGGTTTGTTTTGGTTGGTTGGGGTTTTTTTTTAATTTGGTTTGGTTTGGTTTGGTTTGTTTGTTTGTTTTAATATTGTCTCTCATGCAGAAAAAGGGCTTTGTATTACCTGGGATGTTTTGACTGGTATAAAATCATGACATCTTTTTCTCTCTTGCCATTATTTTTCATTTTGAATGTGGCAGAAGTGTCCTCTTAGATCATAACTTCAAGCATATTTTTATTCAAACAGTGAGACAAATAAAAACTCAAAGGTCTAGTGCAGAGCAGTATTCATTATCATCTTGTTCTGTACTGTAAATAACAAGATTTCAGTTTTTGAAATTATTCCATGTCTGTATAAAAATATTAACTCTATGTGTTGTTTGGAGAACTTATAAACAGTAAAGAAGAAAGGAGAAATGTGGAATGATGTTAATAATTGTTGATATAATTGAGAATGATGTGAAGCAATCTAGAAAAATAAGATTTTCATGTAAGGACAATTCTAGTATAACCTGGATGATATATGAGTCACAAAAGTCACAAGTGAGTACTGTGGAACTCATACTGGAGGCAATACAACAGCATAATGATAATCAGAATATAGTACCATTACAAGAGCAGACACCATTAAAACTATATTAATCAAACTGACTAATACAGTGGGGAAAATAACGACATTTTGCTCTCACTCACATAACTTAAATAATTCTTAAACTTTCTTAGAGCAAAAATAGATGTTTAAATACATCAAGGAAAGAGTTATAAAACCATAGTCTAAAATTATAGAGAACAGTTAGAAAATACATTTGACATTATTAGACGTAGTTATATATATTCTGTAACTGCAAAGCCAAAGGTGATTCAGCTAGGTTACATGACTTAAATGTAATAGGAAAATAACAGAAGAGCAACTAGTAATCCTTCCCCTTGTATCACTACTTCATTTCACCAATCTGTAGTTGAAATAAAGGAGCTAAACCCAAAAGTTTTAATCAAGATACATACATGCATTTATCATATAAAAAATTTTTTTGATGATAAAGCCAATACCTTAATATGATACCCATCATCTAAAATGTATAATTCCATGTATAATGCTTGTCTCAGATTGCCATTAGGAAGAAGATAGTCTTATTTACTTCCTTGTTTTGATAACACCTAAAATCAAACAACTGTTTTCACTAATTCTACCTGAATTTTCTAAATTCCGATACTTTAAAAAATTTCTTTCCAACAAAAAGGTGCTCCTGAGCATTATAGTGAGATTTTTATTTGGACTTCAGTTATTTAAGTACATACTATACTTAAGAACTGTCAATTCAAGTATAAATGTGAGAAATATGCATTTTCTTCAAGGCGTTCCTCATTTCTGCTCCTCTTTTTCAAGTAAACATGAAATCCCAGCCCCTTGCCTTTCTCTCAAGATACTGTTAGATAATAGGGGAAAGGACAAGAACAAGAATAAACAGAAGAGGAGAAATTATATATAAGATAGCTTTTAGTAGCACTACCTAATGCATTACTGGAACCTGTTCAAAAATGTTGGGTAGGAATTTTTAAGTATATGACATAATAAAAACTACTTAGAACACTAAAGAAGATCAAGGAAAATGAGTACTTACAGCAAAATTGGACATTGCTATGGTGTATTTTCAGCCCACAAAACAGCTAAGAACTTGTAAGATGTTTCAGTAAATGGAGGTAGAAGCTTCAAAGGAACTGCGGCACACAATTTCTCCAACAGAGGGGCATATTTAGGACTATGTGTGTGATCCAGCTAGATAGGTTGCAGTTCCAAGACACAGTTTTCTACTGCAATGAGACAAAAAGGAACATCTTTCCATGGGCACTGCTAAGCTCAATTTATGATGTGGAAAAAGCAAGAGAGGAGATGTGTCAGGAAGAGCTTTGTATCTGTTCATGCACGCACACGTACACGAGTGCAGAGTCGGGGTTAGCCAAGACCTTCTAACCACAACCACTGTGGTGGGCTGGCACAATCCAGCCTGGGGAGACATGGTGATCATCACAGTCAGCATCTGGTCAGTTGCTTGCCCCTGACAGAGGCTCTCAGTTCATAGACAGTGCCAGATGTCCATGTGGGGATATTTGCCCCAGCTTTTTTCCTTGGAGGGGCATTTGAAAGCAGATATTGGCATAGGCAACCAGTCAGCCAGTCCGTAGTGATTTTGCACTGCACCTTTTCAGCTGCCTCAAGTGTTGTTCTCCTGTCATTTGCTGTTGCAACACCCTACCGAGGCCCAATCCAGCCAGTTTTTATCTGAGTTGCTCTGTCAGCCATGGCTGAAAATGCTCAGTCCTCAGTTCTTGGTCAAGGCAAGGTCATGACACTACCCTGACATTGCCATTTGCCTATTTGGGAATAAAGCCTTGTTCTTTTACCCACCTGCTCCCTTCTACTGCAGTGACAAAAAGCTCATTTGGCTAATCAGATATGAAAATTCTGGATCTACGAAACCCGTAATATTTTTGATTGTCTCCCAAATGCCAATTTTGGGGTTGCTGTTACTAGGAAAGGTATGTGATCCCAACAGGATCAGAGCTCAGTTTAAATCTTTAAGTCTTATTATTAAATCAGTAATTAAACGAACACATTTGTATGGATATCAGCTAACAACTAGTAAAAAATAGGCAATTTATATTCAACTTCCTAGGCAACTGCAGACTCAGCCATTATCACTCACTGGAGATGGGTTGACTGAGGATCAAATCACAAGTGAGTATCACAGTACACAAACACTTTTGATTTTCCTCTCACTTTTCTGCTGCAGATAGAAGAAGGCTTTTGCTTTGTTCAGATAAAGTTCCATATTTTCTTTTTAACCAAGTTTTTATCTTTCTTATTTTGTTGCAGTCTGACCAAAGGTCTTTTTGGTTATGGAAAACGTGCTTTATGAAGTGAAAGCTTTGTGAAAATACCTTATTCTCCCCAGATAGAATGTTAAGGGTCATTTCCCATTGTGCTGACAGGTAATAAATGCTTGCTTCCCTCCTGCAATAGGTAAAATAATCATGAACAGTCTCAGTGTATGTAAAGCAACAACAACCTCTCTAAGTAAGAAATTATTGTCTGAGCATCTGTTGCACAGAATAACTGCACACAGTATGTAAAGAATTCAACTCAGCCATAGTACAGTTAAAATTGCTTTTACGATAAATTATGAAAGCCAGAAGTCTCATTATTTTGAATTTACAGACCAATTTTTTAAATTTAATAATCATTATGGATCATAAGGATAGTGTCTATAAGGAATACCAAAATAAAAACAGAGAAACATCAAACTCATAGTCTGTATTTCCAGAAGGGCTTTATTGATTTTCTTTGTTAAAGTACTTCTGGTAGAAGTTATTAATTACTGATGCGTGTTAAGAGACAAATATTTTGTCTCAAATTCTGATTTTATTTTCTTTTGGGAATTTATTTTCAAAAAAAAAAAAAATCTCCCAAATTTGAAAACTGCTGAGATTATCATAGTTAAATGAATACATTATCCTCACATTAATGTGAAGTTGGGGAAATAAAAAGTGGCTTGTTAAATATAGAGCATGACGTTACCCAGTGGTCTGTTAGTTTAGCATTTCCCAATGATTTATGAGACCTTCAAATCTAGATGTTTTTAGGATAGTGAAATCAACACTTCAATATGGGATGAAATTCATACTATTATGTCTCAAGGGGCTACACAACTTAGTTAGATATCCCAATAAAAAACAAAAAAGCTTGGATGCTTTGGAATTGGGTTCTTCCCTACTGCCTTTGCTGCCAGTTGCTATTAATTTCCACTTAAAACTGCATGGGCAAAAATTGAATGCTGTGACCAATTTGAGTCTGAACTGCAAAAGCATCCACAGAAGAGAAATAAGAATAACTGGAACACTACAAAGCCTGGTGCGTAAGCAGAGATTGAAACATGTAGGGTTTATTACTTGAGGAAAGATAATGTGATTGATGGACATATAGCAAACCTATAAGTATGTAAAAGGCTGCTGCAGAGAAGAAGAAAACAACCTAATATACAATTGATATTAGAAAAAACAAGTAAAGGATTTATTCCCATAATGAAAATGTATGCTCCATTTTAGGGGAAAAAAAAATCCAAATAAAAAGAACCAAGTAAAAATGATGGCAAAGCATTGAAACATCCTACCCAGAAGTTCTGGGAGCACAGAACTTCAGCAATGGATTAGACAAACATCCCTGAAAACTGAGTAGTATATAGGAAGCATAGGTTTAGATTATTTTTTGAACCTTCTCAAAGATTTATTTTAATTATTTCATTTTAAATCATTCTTTTCAAAAGCACCTGCTATAGAACAGATGAAGAACTGCAGAAGGCTTTTCTAAGGTCCGATGGATGGGATAAATAATGGATTCCTGTGTGGGAAAGAATGGCCTGCCGCAACATTGCATTTTTCCTTACATCCTTGGGGTTTAGGTATATATGATATTAAAAATATGATATAGACTTAGGCTCTGGACTTCTGAGACTTTTTAGATCTGATCTATTTCAGTGTATTCCTGGTGCAGTCTAGGACACTTTAATGATGAAAACTAATTTTCCAAGTTTTGTCTTCAGAGTTAGCCAGCAACAATTCAGAGCATTAAGAAAAAAGCTTTTTCTCATTGACTTCTGACATGATGGCCAGGTGTTTAAACTATAAATATATTTACAGACCTTAATAATTTGTTTCATATATAATATTTTTCCCCCTTTAAAACAGATACTCAGATTTGAGTCACTTGAAAATACTTGAGGATCTGTGGCTGTTGATTTTTGCATACCTAATGAAAAGCCCCCTGACTTGGTTTCAGTGGAATTTTGCCCAGTGAAAGCAAATTCAGGATCTCAGAGAGGATCTCCATCTCATGGAGATGCTCAGGGTAGTCTGAGATGACACAAGTCAGAGTCACAACTCACACATCTCATTCCTTGCATGACATACTAGACAACTGCCAGCTCTCAGCTCCTCAGCCAGTGTGCTTTCTAAGATTGTCTCATTTGTCAGACATCAACAGCAAAGAAAACCTCATTAGAAAATTCTAAGGTGTATAAAGTATTCTGTAGTAATTTCATTGCTGAGTTTGTGTATGTGTTCCTTGGGTGGCATCTGTGGTTGCAATTTCTGAGTTTGAGGCAAGAAAAATTGACATATGGTTACATGCAGAAGATGTATAATAGGGCAAAACAGTTTATCTGAAAAGGAAAATCCTGTTGGAGAAACTTTCTAGTGTTAACTGCTATCTTATTTTCTTCTTTTTGAAAGTGTGACTGTATTCTTGATATCTCCACTGAAGCAGGAAGGTGGAAAGAACTTTGAAGAGGTGGGAAATGCTCTTTAAAAATAAAGTCTAAAATTTATCAACTAAATATCCTCTTACCAACAGTGAGGAAGTCTGATGACACAGTAAAGGGGGCAGCTATGCCAGATAAGATCAAAAAACCAGCCTCCTCAGGTCCTTCAGTGCATAAAGGTAACTAGCACTTTTCATGTTAGATATGTTTCTCAGTTTAAAGCAATATTTACATTAAAAAGAGACTCTGGAGCTTCTGAAGTATTATTGAGCTGAGGCAGCCTGGAGACAGGAGACTCTTCATGTAATTGATATTTTCCTTTAGAGTTTGGCATCTTTGTTAGCAATGTTTCTTACTCAAAATTATGTTTAATGCATTGTAGAAATAATATACCTTATAAGAAACACTGTAAAACATATAAATTGTGATAGCACATCCTTGGAGAACTTCTGTCATTGTTTCTGATGATGTTTAAAACAGGATGTTTTGCAGTAAATGGAGCTAGTCTGACACATAAGTCTAACTGCAATTTCCATTCTCACTTGGTGGCCATAAAGACCTCCCTGATTATTTGAAAGAGTAATATTGCAGATGTTTTAGATATCACCACTTTTCTCAGAAATCACATCTAAATGTGATGCTATTGCAACTGCAGAAGGATAGACTTAAGTCAATCTAAACTGTATCTTCAAATTTGAATGCAACTATTCTGAAATAAAATGAGAAAATTAAACCATATTTTTAATCAAAATTAAGATGGTAAACAAAATTAAGAGAAAAATTTTTATATAAATAATTCAAGAATGTAACACATGAAATGTCATTGGCAGCCCATTTTAATAGTCATACTATTTCAAAAATCTTTTGTTAAATATTTGGATTTTAAGTCTGATTAAAGGTATATATGTCAAGCATTCAAAATGCTTTTACTTTTCTCATCATTAATTATAAATTAATTAATAATAAATAAATTATAATGTATCAGTTTGGTAAACCAAATGGCTTTGCTTTTGCTTTTACACCCCATCTTTCACTCACATTTCAGAAAACAAGCACTCAAAAGATAAAAGGGGAAAGCAAGTAAAAGGAATTTATCTCATTTCATGGTGGAATCAGTAGGTTCCTGTTCCTTTCAGATACCCACTAGAAAGACCCTCTTTCAAGGCAGATAATTATTTGTTGATACAGTGATAGAAAAGGGGATAGAAAGTTATAAAACCTTACAAACCTTTTGATTCAGGGAAGCCTGAGGTATTGCAGCCTTGGGCAGACCTCCAGTCGGGGTACCTAGACCAGGTTACACAGGAAGACATCCAGGTGGGCTTTGAATGTCTCTGGAGAGGGAGACTCCACAACCTCCCTGAGCAGCCTATTGCAGTGCTCTGTCACCCTCAGTGTAGAGAAGTTCTTCCTCATGCTGAGGGGAAACTCCTTGTGTTTTCGTTTATGGCCATTGCTCCTCATCCTGTCACCAGGCACCACTGAAAACAATCTGACACCCTCCTCTTGACACCCATCTTTGAGATATTTGTGTGTATTGATGAGATACCCCTCTCAGTTTACTCTTCTGTAAATTAAACAGGCCTAGCTCATAAGAGAGATTCCAGACCCCTAATCATCTTTGTGGTTCTGTGCTGGACTCCTGTATTTCTTAAGACATGAAAACCAGAACTGACCACAATACTCCAGGTGTGGCCTCAGGAGGAGGATCACCTCCCTTCTCTTTATCACTTAGATAATAAGAAATTAAAACTAAATTTTAAAACACCTTCCTCCTGCCCCATCTTCTTCAGAGATGACTCTGAGAAAGTCAGTACTCAGACAAATGACACAGATGAGAAGCAAGGGAGTTTCATCAGTGTGATTTTTGTCTTGTTTTTGAGTAGGGACAGTTATTCAAGATACAGTCAGATGGAGTTTTACCTCCATCACAGTCTTGGGACTGCTGCTTTCTTGGAAATGAGGGGTTTGGGTGGAAGGGGGACCTTGAAGATCACTAGTTCCAACCCCCCTGCTGCGAGCATAGACACCTTCTAATAGACCAGGTTGTTCAGAGTGCCACCCAGCCTCATCTTGAATACCTCCAGGGATGGGGCATCCACAGCTTCTCTGGGCATCATGTTCCAGTGCCTCACCACCCTCACAGTAAATGATTTTTTTTCCAATATCTAATATAATCTAACCTAATCTAACCTAATATCTACTGACTTTCAGTTTGAAGCAATTCCCCTTGTCCTGTCACTACATGCTCTTGTAAATAGTCTTGCCCCATCTTTACTGTAAGTTCCCTTCAGGTACTGGAAGGCTGCAGTTGGGTCACCTCAAAGTCTCCTCCTTTCCAGGCTGAACAATCTCCATTTTTTCAGCCTTTCCTCATAGGAGAGGTGTTCCATCCCTCTGATCAACTCTGGTCCCTAAGGACAGAGCAGGACCCCTAGAGGACACCATTTGTCTGACTCCACTGATGCCTATTGGGAGTCTGAACCATTCAGTTCTAACCTCTGTTTTTTGGTGACAATTCAAACAATGCCTTATCCATTTAACAGTCCAGCCATCTAATCCATCATGTTCCAATGTAGAGAGAAGGATCTTGTGGGGGATGATGTCAAGGCCTTTACGGAAGATCAGATAAATGACATCTGTAACCCTTCCCCTGACCACTGATGGAGTCACTCCATCGTAGGAATTGACTGGTTTGGTCAGGCAGGACTTGCCCTGGTGAACCCATGCTGGCGGCCTCGAATCACCTCCTTGTCCTCCATGCCCCTTAGCATAACCTCTAGGAGGATCCTTTCCATGATCTTTGCAGGCACAGAGCTGAGGCTGACCAGTCAGTAGTTCCCAGGTTCCTCCTTTCTACCCTTTTCAAAGATGAGAGCAATGTTTCCTTTTATCCAGTCTCCTGGGACTTCCCCTGACTGCCATGACTTCTCAAGTATCATGGAGAGTTGATAATTACATCAGTAACTTCCTTCCGGACTCTGGTGTGCATCGTATTGGGTCCCAAAAACAAATGCACATTCCGGTTTCTCAGGTGACCATGAACCTGATTTCCACTCACAATGAGGGACTCTGCTGTCCCACTCCCCATCCTGCTGTCATCTACTTGAGATGAGTGGGAAGAGAAGGTGCCATTGAAGACTGAGGCAAAAAAGTTGTAAGTACCTCAGCCTTCTCCTAATCTTTTTACCTGTTCACCAGCAGTTTATATACCTTCTTTGACATCCTTTTTCTGATTAACCCACATGTAGAAGCCCTTTCTGTTATTTTTTGCTTTCCCTTGCCAGGTTCAATTCCGGTTTTGCATTGACCTTTCTCACCCCCTCCCTACTCAACTGTACTTCTCTGTACTCTTCCCAGGTTACTTGTCCTAGTTTCCACTGCCTATGCTCCTTGCCCTTTAGTTTGACCAGCAGTTCCTTACTCAGTCATGCCAGTCTCCTGCCTTCCTTGCCTGAAATAAACTCTAAATGCAGCCTCAGAACTTTCTGTTACATTAATGGGTAGATATTCAATTCCCTTCCTCCTTATCAACAGATATATGCAAAAATATATGATGTCTAACACACAGAAGGGGAGGGAATACAAAAATATGTCTGAAACTGTTGAGTCTATTAAAATGTTCCTCAGTATCAGAACTATAGCCCAAAATAACTTTCACTACTCAATGAGTCATGTATCCTGCTTCCATCGTTGAGTAATAGCAGGATGTGGGGAAAAATGTGTGCTACCTACTTAAGGAGAATTATGAAAAAACTCATTTAAAACTGCAGCATCTTGCTACTGCAAACTTTAGTATCACATCATATTAAATCAGTCAGCCAGCAAACTGCTGCTAGACATGCCTTCAATCCTGGCATTTGTGCCTCTCTACCTTCTGATGCTGAGTTCATCTTTCATACTGCAATTTAGAAAATGATCCCTGGTAGCATTTTACATCTGAGGACTCAGTTCAGGCAGGTTTTTGTCTAATAGCAGTGTGGCCACACAAAGTATGATACTAGAAATGTCACCTTAAATTAGTAAAGGGTCAGCTCAGAACAAAGATATTGTCATCACTGCTAATCAAACTCTGAAGTGGAGCTGGAGTAACACTGGAAAGATTAAATCAGATATTTTCCATAAAATAATTTTATTTGACTCTGCTCATGTCTCTTTTCTATTCTCTCTTCACAGATGCGGACAAGAATACAAATACAATGTATGCATCTGGAAAAACAAACATAGAAAGCTCTGGAAAAATAGAATTGAATAACCACATCACTATTTGAGCATGGCAATATCCTAACATGACTCAAATTCAGGAAAAGTGATTTTACACAAAGACATCAAATAATAAAAAAAGTATGGTAATATGGAGGTAAGATGTCCAAACAATGTAAACTCTATGTTGCAATGACCCCATATAACAGCCATACCTTTGAATTGCATTAATTTAAATTATATCCATTCCCCACAACAAGGCATCACAAAAGCTTTAGAATAAAACTGTTGTTTTCAGATACAGGTCACAAGTTGTGATTGGTTTAATTAGCTCTGTTGTTTGGCTGTTCACATAAGAGCTACTGAAGTGGTGAGATGATCTTTTCTTTACCTTATATGAGCATTAAATTTGCTTGCTACTAACTACATAGTTTGCTTACAGGATTTTTTCCTCAGATATAAGTTTATGGATAAGATAATTATGTAGACAAAGTAAATTATTATTGAAATGATTCGTGAGTGTCCTGGTTCTGGCCAGAACAGGGTTTATTTTTGCAGTATCCTGGTGTTGGGATTTAATATAGCCCAATGTCAGGCACCCATGAAAGCTATTTGCTCACCCTCCCCTGGCACAGCTGAGTAAAGGAGAGAAAAAAAATTAATGAAGAGTTCATGAGTTGAGATAAAGACCATCAGAAAACACTCCAAGTGCAAAACAAACTCAGCTTAAAATTGTGAAGTGAATTTATTACCAACAGAATCAGGGGAGGATAATGAGGAAAAAAAGCCCTTAAAACACCTTTTTCCCCCAAACCCCTCCCTCCCTCCCACCAACAGCACAGAGAGACAGGGCATGAGGGTTTGGTCAGTTCATTAGCCAAGGTTTTCTTCTGCTGCTCTGGGACAGGAGTCCATCTTCAGTGAGATCATGGGGTGTCTCCCACGGGGGACAGTCCCTCTGTGAACTTCTCCAGTGTGGGTCCACTCTCACAAGCAGCAGTCCTGCCAAAACTGTTGCAATGTGAATTCACCCCCTCAGGCAGGCAGTGCTGCCAAAACCACTGCGGCATGGGTCACTCTTCCACAGGGTGCAGTCCTCCAAGGACAGGCTGCTCCAGCCTGGGAGCAGAGCCCTCTCTCCCCTGGGTCTCCCACAGGGTCACAGCCTCCTCCGGGCACCCACCTGCTCCAGCATGGGCACCTCCCTCAGGGGCTGTGGGTGGATCTCTGCATCCCCCATGGATCCCCAAGGGCTGTGGGTGGATCTCTGCATCCCCCATGGATCCCCAAGGGCTGTGGGTGGATCTCTGCATCCCCCATGGATCCCCAAGGGCTGTGGGTGGATCTCTGCATCCCCCATGGATCCCCAAGGGCTGTGGGTGGATCTCTGCATCCCCCATGGATCCCCAGGGATCATCATGCTTCACCATGGTCTCACCAGGGCCTGCAGAGGAATCTCAGCTCTGGAGCCTGGAGTACCTCCTACCCCTCCTTCTCCACCCTGACGTCTCCATGTTGTTTTCCTTGACATATTCTTGCCTCCTCCTCTTGTCTGACTAGAAGAAAAACTGTGCACCCCTTGTTTTGATTTTCTTCTTAAATATGTTATCCCAGAGGCATTATCAACCTGTCTCACTGGCCTAGCCTTGGATAGCAGCATGTCCATCTTCAGAGCCATTAGGGATTGGCTCTTCTGGACATGGTGGAAGCTTCCAGCAGCTTCTCACACAAGCCACCTCTGTGGCACCCCCCACTGCCAAAGCCCAGGCCGTGCAAAACCAACACACCAGGGAAGGCATGGTTAGGACCCAGAGGTTATTCTGTACCACCAGTGTCATGGCCAGGAGCTGGGAACAGGGAATCTCTTCTAGTGAGAAGGTGTCCCTTCCTAGTTGGTGTAGGATGGCACAAGGAGCCACAGGGCATTGTTGTTCCCCTGTTAATAATTCGCCTCTTCTTGTACCTGCTGTCATTAGTATTGCTGCTGTTACTCTTGGTACTCCTCATTTTCTTATCTCATTGCTGTTTCCAATAAATTGTTCTTATCTCAATCTGTGATCTCAAGCTTTTATGCCTCTAATTCTCCTCTGCAATCTGAAGAGGCAGGGGGAAGGGAAAGTGGGAGAGAGGAGTGAGCAATCTGTGTGTGATATCAGTGGGAGCACTAAACTGGGGAATACCATTCCTAAACCAGAAAGAACACACTGTAAGAACCGTATTATTTACATGAAAATATTTGGCCTTCCCAAAGTTTCTAATTAATTTTAAATGGAATAGTTGAAAAAAACTGATTTTTTCATGATCTGCATGAAAGCCTAGAACCAGAAAGATGCTATTTAACAAGGACACATTATGCTTTTTTGTATATAAAGAAGGTGTCAAGTCTTTTCTTCATCATTGTTAGATTTAAGAAGTGGGATTTTCCTGTTTCAGTGTGGTCTCTATGCTCTTCAATCATCAAATAATGTTTTTTGTTGACACAATTAAAGAGTTCATTTCATGTTACAAACTTTCAGTGTTCTCTGCCAGAATAACACTAATATAGTAACTGTGCAATCAACATAATCAAGTGTTATTCATGGCATGGAAAAATATTCTCTTTATTAGACTTCCCAAATTAAGATGAAAACATTATGAGTACATAAGGTACTTATGATTTTTTCTAAACTTCCCTTTGAATGCAATATTATAGAAGGTATTGCAAGGTGAATGAAGAAAGACCCTTTCTGATATGATGCATTTTCTGATATGAAAAAACATGGGTTTGAAGTGACATATTTAGTTTAACTCTTACTTTTGCTAATCTATCACCAAGGAAATATGTATCATGGAGCAGTAGAAGACTGGGAATAGTACTAAAAGGAATGGCAGAAGCATCAATTCTGGGAAGTTTTAAGAAATACTAAAAAAAAAAACCCTAGAAATAAAATCCCTATCAGACCCAGCTATCTGTGATAGCCTGTGTAAAGTCCTGAACCTGTCTGGGGACCATTCCAAGCCTAGATACAGGCTGGAGGAAGAATGGATGGAGATCAGCCCTGAGGATGAGGATTTGAGGGTTTTGTTGAATGAGGCAGTCAACATGAGTCAGCAGTGTGTGTCCACAGCCCAGAAAGCCTGAAGTATTCTGAATTTCATCAAAAGCAGTGTCTCCAGAACTTCTATTCCACTCTCATGAGCCCACCTGGACTGTTGTGTCCAACTCTGGGATCTCCAACAGAAGAAGGAAATGGACACACTGGAGTGAGTTCAAAGAAGGGATGACAAAGATGATTGTGAGGCTGGAGCACCTCTGCTATGAAAAGAGAGTTGGGGTTGTTCAGCCTGAAGAAGGGAAAGGTCTGGAGAGACCTTGAGCAACCTTCCAGTACCTAAAGAGTGCTGCAGCAAAGCTGGAGAGGAACGATCTACAAGGACATGAAATGACAGGAGAAATGGCTTCAAATTGAAAGATGATAGATGTAGATTAGATATTAGGAAGAAATTCTTTATTTTGAGGGTGATGAGGCACTGGAACAGGTTTCCCAGAGAAACTGTGTCTGCCCCCATCCCTGGAAGTGTTCAAGACCAGGTTGGATGGGGCCATGAGAACCTGGTCTAGTGAGTGGCATCCTTCCTCCTGGGAGGGGGTTTGGAACTACATGATCTTTAAGGTCCCTTTCAGGGACTATACTGCTAGGGGCAGGGCATTCACAGCTTCTCTGGGCAACCTGTTCTAGTGCCTTGTCATCCTCTGCGTAAAGAATTTCCTCCTAACAGTTAATATAAATCTCCCTCTTTTAGTTTAAGACTCTTGTTCTATAAATACCTACCCATGTAAATATTCACTCTCCATCTTTTTTATAAGCTCCCTTTAAGTACTGGAAGGATGTACTGAGGAAGATTAAAAACATGATAGGTTCCAGGGCAGCCCCCTGCAGTACTTTGATACCAGTCATAAGGTCATGTAGATCTTTTAATGATGACCATCTGAACCTTCAGTCTGAACCTTCAGTCCAGTCTTTTAACAACTTACTTGTCTACCCATGCAGATGTAAATTGCAATTTGGATACAGACACAGTGTTGAAATATCTCCCATGCTATCTATTATATAGGCATTTGTGAATTTATGAATAACAGGAAGATTTATAGTATATATTTAATATTTAGTTAGTAATATCTGATACATTTACGTTTAAAGAAGCTTGTAGTTCCCCCTTTTTTTTTTTTTTTTTTTTGACAGGAGGTGTGAGTCAAAGGCAAATGGCCAAGTTTTCTATGGTACTTACATTCTGAATATGTAGTTTGAGACACAGAGAGGATCTCAAAGGTTTATAGTTGCCTAGCTTGAACTCAAACTGAAACACAAATTGAGTGTGGCTGCATGTGTCTTTTGAAAGCTAAATCAAGACAAAATGTATGCCAGGACAAGCCCAAACAAGTCCTGAGACCATGCCCCATCAGATTGTGTCCTTTACGTAATAATGAGATAGTATCAAATTTACTGGAGGACACACATGGCTTCAGAATAATTTGGGCTTTTATCTGGCCATGTCAGAGGCAAAGGAAGATGCCCTTCCCAGACTTTCATCTACAGGACATGCTGGAATTTATAGAGCACAACGTGGATGTCTTAAGTGACAGTCAAATACCCTAAAAAGGTCCCTAGCTTGAACTTAAGCATTTCCACATATTAGGAGTGACATGTTGTCAATTCGTCTGTATTTTGGTATGCTTAATTTTTAAATGTTATGCATAGAGATTTGTTTTTTCAATGCAGTAATCATCTGGAAAGAACATTCACTCCCAACAACGAAAACATAGTATGAATTAAATTCTGCTTTATACTTTTAATTAAGAATGCTACAAACAATAACGACAACCATCAAGTTGATTTGGAGTTCCATCAGTGAAGTGCAAATGAGAAACATATGGAAAATAGAGTTTAAATTCCCTTTACTGTGTTGCACATCTCTGTAACCTGTCAAGGAGCAGCAAAATGGATGATACAATGTGTATTGTAAATTCTGCTGAGCTGAACAGCAATATCTCATAATCTGCGTATCTTGCCAGCTGCAGGAGGAACAGCAGTGAGTAGCAAGTAGGTGGAAAAGGTTCAGCTCATGACAGGGATGGAATTCCTTGCTGCTGTTCAGTGAGATCTGGCTTTGAGAGATCTTTCACAGGTAAGCTTTTACCTAAAATGTACAGATAGACATTTACTGCTAGAGATAGAGATTTCTTTATGCTTGGCCTTTCCTTCCAGATAACTGAGCCATGAAATGTTTTGGGCTGCCTTGGATGAAAGGACCAAGTGCCCTTGGAGATGACATAATTTAATTAAGAACCTGTAGTAAGTTTCAGTTATCTACCTGTAGCAGGCAAAAGAAGGCCCCTGTTGAAGGAGTGGCATACTAAATATGGTATGAGAAGTAAAAGAGCATTGACTGTTATTGTCCTTAGGTATGAGCATTAAACTGAGTTATGTTCTTGATGAAAAAGGTGTGGGTTCATTTCAGGTAGGATTCACTTAACTAAACTACAGTGAGTACATCTCATCTACAGTTATTACCCCTGGGACTCCCATTACTGTCAATAAAGAGCAACAGACACCTTGAGGAGGCAAATTATCTCATGCTAAAGTGCATGCCTGAAATAGGCTGAGTCATGGCCCAAAAAGTCTCCCACTCAGGATGAAAATTAAAAACTTTGTTTGCAGGTAACATGAAATTGGGTAAAAAAACACATGGGCAGCTACTAAAAATGAATATCCTGCAAGTTCAGGCTCACTTTCCACAGAGAAGCCACACCTGCTTTTCAAATGTGTTCACACTCACAGCAAGATTTTTCATGAGAAATGTCTCAGTCTCAAGAGGGAAACTGGATCCAACTCACTCCTAAGGCTATGGGGAACCAGTACAGGGGTTCCAAGTTATTGCTGGAGGATAGTCCAAAAGCGCCAAAGAATTCTACTGTCCTGTTTGAGGTGGAAAAGTGTGGAGCCCATGAGTGGAATGCGGAAGAGGGCAGGAAACTTTTGTAAAGGAGTCATTCATGGACATAAGAAAAAATTATTCTGGAAGGTTTCCATTTATTTTTCTCATAGTTGCACTCTCATTGCAAATTCTCTTTTCCCAAGATGCTCCTGTTTTCACAGTTTTTCTTATTGGGTTGCCAGTTTTTCCAGGAGAACAACTTCTTTCAGCTCTGGTAGGAAAAACTAGTCTTGCTGCCTTCCTTTTTGTGCCGTGGAGAAGCTTTTTTGTTATGACTGCTTGACAGCTTTGTTGGGGTATCACAGGGCACATCGAGGGCAATGCTGCTTTTGCTCAGATGGGTGCTTTCCTCCACTGTTTTCTGAGCTTCAAAAATCTCCATCTCAACGCTGTGCACAGGGCTCCCTCCAACACTGTTGCTGTGAGCTGTAAAATATTAAGAAAACAAAATTATATTCAGAGAAATCCTATAAAATGGATTTTTATGTGGAGTGAATACTTTCAAGCTGCTGTCTAGCACTGACTCAAAAGGAAAAACATTCTCCTTAGGTAAGTAACAGGTAGGGGTGTTGAGCAGGGGACTACTAAACTATTTCTTTTGGTTCACAGCCAGCTCCCACTTTTGTGGATTTCAGACAGGTGTTGCCCCTTGCCATTACTGAAACAGTATGAATGATAAAGGCCAAGATTTGAACCTTGGTCTTCACCCCACAATATGTAATTTTGTTTACTGTATTAGAAAATTTTTTTTTATCTTTACTTAATTTGTAACCTGAATCTGACCTATCTGACCTAAAATTATTATTTTTGACATGGATTGTAGAGATTTCAAAAGCATTAGAATTCTTCAGTATTTCCATTTATTAATTTTAAACTGAGGGGTTTTTTTTAATACATTGAAGTATCAGGATATCGAAGCACCCTGCAGAGTCACTGATCTGAGATGACCATAATTATGTGCAACTAAGTTTTATAAATACTATCTCTGCTTGATTATGTAGCATTTGGTTGATGTCTTCAGGCTGAAATAAAAAATCAATGCTTTATAATCTAGCTTTCATGTCATATTACATTGCTTTATGCATGTTGCATAATAGTCTGCTACAAGGAATCACAATACCATAAGCTTTTGCAGTCTACTGCAGTTATTGCTTATTAATTCCTAATATTTGTGATGGGAGATATTAATGAAGCATTGCTATTCTTGCATTCGTTTGAATTTTAAACAGCTAGCATATTGTTCTTTCATCCTTGTCCTTTAGCAGCAATGATGGCATCCAAGGCTATAGACTTTGAAGATTACAGACTATAAGAATTATATCCACTGATGTGGAGGCAGTATTGCTGCTCCAGCTAAGCTAAATAATATGGAGTAATAAAGGTAGTATTTTCTTTATTTTTTTCTCTCCATCTATGTTATTCAAATGAAAGAAATTTAATTTGAATTGTCTCATTACAACTATAAATATAATGTGGAAAGTCTTTGCAAACATCAGCTTCAAAATAGAGTGTCTTATCTGCAGTAGCATTACACCAGATCAGCTGAAAGCTGCCGTGAAATGAACACGCAAATGAAGTCTCAAGTTAGTGAGTATCTGCCTGTGTGCTTGCCTGAATTCGGCAGGACTATAATATATGCACTGAAAATCTTGCTGGACTAAGTTTGTTTCTGTCATAACAGTGGATCAGTGTCCACTTACTACAATTTAGTCTTAAAAAGAAGCCTGAAGGCAAAATGAGGTAAGAAATTGGATATTTTTAGTTAAATTACTTGTTATCCCACCCAAACTTCAGCTGCAGCAGTAAAGAACTTTCAAGTTTTGCAGAACCTGAAAGCGCTTCTCTTGCTTCTGCCACCTGGACACATAAAGTGGAGTTAAGAATAAATTTTAAATTATTTTAAAATACACCTCTCAAAGTATTTCTGATTGATGAAATTCAAGCTTGATACGTTAACAGAGAGGAGTACACATTATAGGATAGCATAAAGACACTTAATAAAGATTGTGATTATAAATCAATTTCCCATCTTCAGGTCCCAGCTTTCTATTTAAATCAATTATTTAAGAAGCCTATAGTAAAAATCATGGACTGTTTGAAAGACCTAACACATAGCTTTCTGATTTGCAAAAAAGTAGTTAGTATTTTTGTATCTGGACTTTAAAAATTTAACTACGAAGCAACAGGACATCCCTTGATTTTATTGCTGCAATTACTTTCAGTTTCTAGCCTATGAGGCCTTGAAAGTACTATCTATGCCATCTATCAGCAGTCCTCATTAACTGGAGAAGTTCCAGAAGACTGGAAATCAGCAAATGTAACACCCATCTACAAGAAGGATTGGAAGGATGATCCTGAGAACTACAGTCCTGTCAGCCTGGCCTCGGTTCCAGGCAAGGTTATGGAGCAGATCATCTTGAGTACCATTACACAGTACATGCAGGACAACCAGAACATCAAGGCCAGCAAACATGGATTTATGAAAGGCAGGTCCTTCTTGAGCAACACGATCTCCATGTACGACAAGGTGACCTGCTTGGTGGATAAGGGGGGGGGGGGGGGGGGNGATGTTGTCTATCTGCACTTCAGAAAAGCATTTGACACAGTCCCCTGCAGCATTCTCCTGGAGAAACTCACTGCTCGTGGTTTGGATAGGTGGACTTTGCTATGGGTAAAAACTGGCTGGATGGCCAGGCCCAGAGAGTTGTGACGAATGGAGAAAAATCCAGTTGGTGGCCAGTTGCCACTGGTGGTCCCCAGGGCTCAGTTTTGGGCCCACTCCTGCTCAATATCTTTATTGACGATCTGGACATGGGACTTGAGTGCACCCTCAATAAATGTGCAGATGACACTGAGCTTGGTGGGGTGTTGATCTTTTTGAGAGTGGGAAGGGTCTGCAGAGAAACCTGGACAAACTCCATCAATGGTCTGAGGACAACTGCAGGGGGGTCAATAAGATGATGGGTCCTGCACTTGGATCACAGCAAACTCCATGCAGTGCTACAGGCCTGGGGTCTGAGCGCCTCACTTTAAAAAAGACACTGAGGTGCTGGAGTGTGTCCAGTTTGGGGCAATGAGGGTCATGAAAGGACTAGAGAATGTGTCTGAGGAGTAGTGGCTGAGGGAGCTGAATTTGTATAGTCTTGAGAAAAGGAAACTCAGGGGGGACCTCATTGTTCTGTACAACTACCTGAAAGGAGATTTTAGCCAGGTGGAAATTGGTCTCTTCTGCATAGGTGCAATGAGAAGACCAGAGGAAGTGGCCTTAAGCTGAGGCAGAGAAGATTTAGATTAGATATTAGAAAAAAAATTCACTGCTAAGGTGTTCAGGCACTGGAATGGGTTACACACGGAGGTGGTGGAGTCACCATTACACCAGTAATAACTCATCCTAATATTATATGATTCATAAAAGTCTTCTGAGAAATAAGATTAATTCTTAAACAAGAAGAATCCCATATATTTGCATCATTTTCTACATAGTACTAATTAAAGAATAATACAACATTCTAAAAGAGAACCTTCATTCTTTATATTGACCATGAAAGGCAATAAGATTTGAAGTTCTAGCAAAGTAAAAAAGCCTTTCAGAGAACTACCTTTTTTCCTTGTTAAATCAATTGCTACTTGAGTAGATTCCTATTATGTCATGGATCTTGTTCCTGTTTCAACAGTATAATCATTTGGAAAAGAATGTACATTGATGTCATTTTCTGAAGTAGTTTCTGAGATCAAGCAATTCTAAATTCTCCTATTATGTCATCCTTCATGAAAAACAAAAGAAAACAAAAGAACATTAAACAAAAGAAAATTTATAAAAGTAAAGGAACTCCTGGGTTTGCTGCTTAGAAACAAGAAAGAAAAAAATCTCTCTTGATTTACCAATTTTGCTAATTAAGCAATTTGGCTAATTACGTTGTCTTTTTTTAAAAAATTGTAATTATGGTCATAATTTTTTGTATTGCATGTGGATTTTGTAGCAATACTTTATTATTTTTTATTTTATTATTTTTTAGTCTACAATTAATAGTCTAATATTAATTTTCCTGCTTGTTGATAAGGTTGATATATTGGTGTTTGATAATTTTTATTTCTTTCATTTGTGTCCTGCATCATTCATAAGTTGTTTTTGGAAGATACTCTTCCCTGTAATGACAGTTTAGCTTGTGAACTTAGCCTGTGTCAGCATTGACAGGGCTTTAGGAAGGATATACTTCTCTTAAAGGCACATCAATGACAGAAAAGATACTTTTGTTGTTCTGGCATTTAGTGTAACTGTATGTATGTAAGGTTCTTCACTTCTCAAAATCCTCTCTTCTGTGTTATTTGTTTGTTTTGTCTCTTTCTTTACAGGAACAATTGGACTTCAGCTACACTTAAGTATGTTCTTTCTTTCAAATACCATTTTCAAAAGAACATATTAATTGCTCTTATTCAAAAGCAATTTGTGTATTATGAGGGATCTCAAAAAATTTAAACACGTATCTACTAAATTCTTTCGCAATTTTTATGTTTTCTTTTCTCTTTATTTACTTTGTCAGAATCTGATTTTGACAGAATTTAGATCAACCATATTCAAATTATCCTCATCTGTAATTGACACAAGCATGTGCTCTCTTGTTCTTTTTCACTGTTTTCAGCTGCAGTGGATGTAACCTCCAAAGGATAACAACAAGCAAAAGAGGAATGCTAAACCTTAGATCACCATATTTTCAAAATGGCTGTGTGTTTGAGTCCAGTTGTTTTCATGGACAATTTCAGCACTCTAAATTACGCAGTGATAACTTGAATAATTACGGAAACACAAATCTCTTTCAGCATACAGAGTACTTGGGAACAATTTTCAAAAACCATTTTGCATATTCTGCATCCCAAATTTGTTGCTATTGCTAAGACACAAGACTGTTTTTATTCTATGACTGGTGGTTTTTCAAGCTTATAGGACATTTAAAATAGCAAAAAAGAACAATTCTATTTTGGACATTTGCCGTCATACAAACTGCATGCCATGAATATTCATTAAGCTTCTTCTATGACATATTTGGAATAAATATTGCCTGATAAAAATATTTTGTAAAGAGAATCAAAGAGGTTAAAATGCCATCATACAAAATGTGCCGAATTTCCTGTCTCTACAAGTTAACAATATATCTCTGTAATATTTGACTATAATTATAAGACTACAGGATTCTGACCAAAGTGTTTGATGTTAATTTTCAGAATTCTGCCCTCAATGGCTATTTTGCTTGTGGCTTAGCTTCTGTCAATGTATCCACTGCATTCCTCTCTGTCTTTTTGCTATGTTTGATGCCTTCTGGTTTACATAAAAGTCAAGAAACTAATTTTTTCTTGCAAATTAGTTTAGTGTGGTTTAAATTGTATTGATAACTTTGGCCTTTTTATTCACTTAACTTTCTGTTTTTATTTGTCAGGGTTCTTGTGGTATATGTTGTCTGCACATATAGCTCACTAGATTTTTTGAATAAATGTTATACTTGAAATTATAATTTGGATAATCACATATATTCATGAAGAGCTCAGGAAAGCAGCTCTTTTATGAAAAAATAGAAATATATCTACATCCATTTTGTTACCGGTTCTGTTGAAAATGTATTTAAAAATTTCCAGTGCTATATAATACAAATATCCATGATTTTGACAAACTCTTGCATCATATATTTTACTTCTGGGTGAACATGCTTGCTACCTAAACAAAATTAAAAAAAAAATAAATTGTGTAATTTTATGAGATCCTTGACAATTAAAAAATACTTTTTTAATGACTTAGGATAGTTTGTATGTTTTCTTTGAATTTTTAACAAGCAATGAATCAGAGATCCTTATACTTGTTTCTAGGCAGGAATATCTATCTATGTACTATCTACCTACCTACCTACCTACAAACCATCCATGTATGTATGTATTTATGTATGCATGAATGTGTATATATATATGTACACACAGACTCAAAGGCAAGCTTGGTAACCCAATTTACATGAACCCTAGTGATGAAGAAAACTTTGTGCTGCATCTGCAGAAGACTTCAGTTAAATTCAGCTTCAATTTTTGTCACTGGAAAATCTCTCCATGCTGCTTCTATGCAGCCTTCCATGCTGCTTTATTTTTTGTACTGTTTGATAAGGACACAGGGAAAGGATGGCTTCCTTACTTAGTGAATCCTGTTTTCTGTATGAAAACTATTATGTTACATCCTGTCTTTCAAGAAATACAATGGCCCAAAGTGCACCATTCTAGATCATGTGGTGCTGGTACCTAGTAGAGGATCAGGCTTTTTCATGGGTTTTAATTCCCATTTTATTCACATAAGTATGATTCTTTTTCTTTGCACAACAGCATGAATTTGCAATTCTGTTTTCAACTCATAGCATAGGATAGTATTTATTCTTTTTGTATCACAACTGTGACTTGTGTTTGTACAGCAGTGTATCTTTGCATGATTTTACTATTCTTTATTTGTCCCCACTGAACAGCATATTTAAGAATCATATGAAAATACTGAGTAATGTTAGACCTAGGACAGAACCCTGGAAAGCCCTACTTGACATAGCCTTCATTCTGACAGCAAAACATTAATATTGTCTCTAGTCTGTATTATTTTCATCTAGATTATGTCTCCCAAGGCTGCTTAGGAAAATGTCTGTCAAAGCCTTGCTCAGGTCAGGGTATAAGTAATTTACTTTTTCTTTTCTATTCACAAGGCCTGCTGCTCTCTACTAGAGAGAAATTATGTTTTGGTTGACACAGTCCATTCATGACAAATCCATATAATTTGTCATTCACCTCCTTATTTTCTTATGTCTGCCACTAGTGGTTGTTATAGCTCCTAGTTGCAGCAGAGCTATGATTTGAAAATTGGTGCAGAAGAGCAGGAAAGGTATTAGCCTTTCCATCATTAGTTGTGGTTAGCAGCAACAGACTGACCTTTTCCTTTGTTTTTTCTCATCTTGTACTTGACATTCTCTTTGTCCTTTGCTAATTGCTGTTCCTTTTCCTTTTTTTCCCCCTCCCTATGATTCTTATTTTGTCCCTATATGTTCATGCTATGCTTTCATGTTGATTCTTATTAGTCTGGCCTATTTTCCACTTCCTTTTTGCTCATTCTTTTAAAAAATCCATGAATGTTCTTCATTTAGACAAGTAAGTCCCTTACGATATTTTCTGTCTTTCCTCTTCAGGGGAATAGCTTCCACTTGAGCCTTTTAAGTATTTTTTTTTTTTTTTAAAAGAACTGACAGATTTTTTAAATATCTTTTCTTTTCAGACTAATCTCTCAGAATAGGCAGTCCAATAATTCTCTGAGTTTACTAAAGTTTTCTTTGCTGAAATCAATTGGTTTTGCTCTACATATTTTTACAATAAAAAAAAAAATTTGTTTCACTACCTTATGATTCCTTCCATCTCAACATTGTGCAGTTTGAAAGGGAAAAGAAGCCCGGAAGATTTTTCTCTTTGAGGGTTATCTCCACCAACAGTGGCCAAAAGTACATTCAACATTGTTTGTTATATATCTCTTCTTTTGCCAGCTGGGTGTCAGGTTAGCTGGGCTACAACTCTGCCAATTGCTTTAAGAAAAACTTCACTCTGTTTTTCTGAATTTAATATATACCTATATCAGACTCCCTTGCTAGGTGGAAACTACACTGTTATATTTTTAAGCACTACTGAAGAACATTCAGCGTTGTACCTACACCTGCATTCTGGTCCCCAGAGTGGACTATAACATGCAAGCAAACATTACTTTTGGTGTTTCTTGTTTAGCATGTTGTGTGCTCTTTCAGTAAAGGCCTATTATTGTAAATTGAATATGGGACTTGCCATAACCAAACTTGTAAAATATAAATTCTTGCTCTGATTATATAGAAAGATGTCAGGCTCCACTGCTTACTTTTTAAAAAGATCTTGTTTTAGAATGCAGGCATTTATGATACTTGGTAAGCCAACCCTGTACATTCCTTCTTGGCCCTTCTTTGGCTCTGTTGTGCATTAACACAACAGAGATTCAGTTACTTCTGCCACTTCTATAGAGCTGGATATTTAGAAGCCTCTGCAGATATGTATTTTATTGTCGTGATTGTTATGTTGTTGGCAGCAAGAAACTCAAGACATTATTCTATTTCAAATAAAAATATGAGCTATTACTGAACTCTATGAAGCTTTTTTGGGTTTATGACCTTTATCCCTGTGTTTCTATCAGCAGTAACAACAGTAGAGTGAATGATCCAAAGCGCATGGAGATGTCAGTAATGGAAGAAAGAGACAAAGATTAGAGGGGGACAAACTGCCCCTGTATGACATTAAGCAGCAAACCCCCTAATTTGGCTAGAAACTGCACGATTTCTTCACACTGTGTATCCTCTTATATAACCCTGATGCCACTAAGCTTTCTGATAAGAATAAAAAAACCCGTTTAAAACCAACACCTAACTATCATTCAGATGAAAGGAGCATTATCCTGTTCTTCAGTGGAAAGGTCCTGTTTCTCTGGTCCTTCTCAGTAACAATTTCAAAAAAAGGTACACATGCTTTTGTGCTTTCTGTTAAGCAGCCAGCAAAGAAACTCTGTAAACACAGGGATTTACCAGTAAATATGCTGAGGGAAGTCAATGACTGATAATAACCACTTCATATGATGCATTGTTGGAATAAAAAATCTAACATAAGCTTTCTTGAAAATCCAAATAATTTGTTTAACAAAGCCATATAGGTAAAGAATATTTCATGTCCAATTTTGGGCTTTAATTTGGTTGGAAATAAATGGCTCACATATTAAATTTTGTGATTTGTTTAATGAAAAACAAAAAAATGGCTTTTATTTCCAAAGAACTGTAGCTACCCCTTTCATATTTTTAAAAATTGCAAGAACAACTGAGTTGACATACAGACTAAAACTTTGTGTTTGTCTTTTGAGTTGACTCAAATATGACTGATTTTTTGGTAAAAAAAAAAACAATTTGTCCAACATTAATTAATATTCATAAACCTTTAATTAAGCATATAAATCACAGCAACCCATTTGAATATAATTGTTTATATTCCCCTTCTTTGAAACTAAGTTCTTATTGATCTAAAAATTAAAATCTCTTTTGGTGACTTTTACAAATTGTTGTTACTTCATAATAAAAATGAAGGTTATACAGCATCACACCAAACAAAAATTAACTAATTCTCTGAGTCATATTTCACCTGTACACATTAGCACACTATCAGATACCATGCAGTCCACTCACAGTCTTCTGTTATGCCCAGAAAGGTCCTTGCCTCCTGGCTAATATATCTGTTGCCTGCTGCTGTCAGCAGTTCCTTAGGCTGACCACTTCTCTGCTGTGACTCTTTTCTGATCTGCCCTGTTGTGTCTGAGAGCCCACTTCTCTGAGCAAGATCTCCAAGACAGGAATAACCACCACCACCACCACCTCCTCCTTGAGTTAGGATGTTAGAGTCTGGAAGGGTGGACTACTAAATGAAGGAATGGAATCACCTGTTTGTGATTAATCATTTGTATTCTGTCTGGAGCTTGGTAAGAAATCTAACAATAGAAGGCTTTTTCCTGAGACCTGTCCTGTTAAAATCTTCCTCAATAGCTTCAAAGAAACAACGGAGTCCCACTCTTGTTAAGATGCCAGATTTGAGGGAACTGGTTCTTCTCAATGGCAGAGCTGTCACCCAAAGGGACCTAGCTAGGTTGGAGGAATGGGCCAGCAGGAATTTCTGGAAATTCAGTAATGACAAATAAAAAATTCCTTTGCCTGGGGAAGAGGAGCAACTGATACCAGTTAGGGCTTGATTGGCTGAATGTTGAACAAGATATCAAGACTGTGATGGAGAACAAAGTCAACATGGGTTAGCAGGGCTTGATATAAGGAAAGCCATTTTCATCATAAGAAAAGCTAACTAGTGGAGTAAGAGAGTGAGCAGCCCAGAGACTGTACAGTCTCTGTAGCCAGAGAGTTTTGAGATTCAAGACCTAACTAGCCTGGTCTAGCTGACCCAGTTTCAAGCAGGAATTTACACTAGAGGTGTCTGAAGATTCTATTGTCCTGTGAGTTTAGAAATTCACAGAATTCACAGAATTCACAGAATATCCAGGTTGGTAGAGACCTTCAACATCATCGAGTCCAACCCATGCCCTAACACCTCAACTAGATCATGGCACCGAGTGCCACATCCAGCCTCCTTATAAACACATCCAGGGATGGTGACTCCACCACCTCCCCGGGCAGACCTTTCCAGTATTTTATCACCCTTTCTGTAAAAAACTTCTTCCTAATATCCAACCTATATTTCCCTTGGTGCAGCTTAAGACAGTGTCCTCTCGTTCTGTCAGTTGCTGCCTGGAGAAAGAGACCAACCCCCACCTGACCACAACCACCTTTCAGGAAGCTGTAGAGAGTGAGAAGGTCACCTCTGAGTCTCCTGTTCTCCAGGCTAAA
>VZTR01013722.1:41819-99838 GCA_013400775.1 Chaetops frenatus | reverse complement strand
GCCATCCAGCCAGTTCTTAACCCAGCAAAGAGTGCTCCTGTCCAAGCCGTGGGCTGCCAGCTTTTCCAGGAGTGAGCTGTGGGAGACAGTGTCAAAGGCCTTGCTGAAGTCCAAATAGGCAACATCCACAGCCTTTCCTGCATCCACCATGTGGGTCACCTGGTCATAAAAAGAGATCAGGCTGGTAAAAAGAGATCAGGTTGTGATGTGCCTTGCACATGTCAGAAACACTCTTTTCCCCATAACAGTATATACAACTGATTGTAATTTTAGAAAGGCCTATGCTAGAATACAGTCATAGAAATATTGTTCTTGTATTCACAATGATATAAAGACTTGTATTAGATTGATAATGCAAGATTAATTGCCCATCATTGCTGGAGAAAAAAATATTTCATACAGATGCAGGATAAATACTAGGGAGCTCACTGATAGATTTGTAGCTTGTTCTGGCAGCAAAGCTATGCCAAAAGAGACATCAGACAGTTCTGGTTTGGTGTTAAGATGCTCTGAAGCTGGGGGAACTTGTACAATGATTTGCCCTGAGAAAGGGTACCATCTATTATTTTTTCTTTTAAATTATAATGACTAAAAGAGAATAACAATTGAAAGACGTGGAACAGAAGCAGGTAAAACAAAACAGTGTATTTCTTAGTAAATCTCAGGTATAGCTTAAATCTTTGTATTTCCCTCACTATCTTCTTCCTTATCCTAATTTTCAAGCAGCAATAGGCAAATATTGTTATTTCAAGTCCTTCATGAGCTAGAATCTTCAGCAAAATATCCCATTGTCAGATACAGAACTGCCAGCCATGAAAGACTATTTTTATTTCAGGACTCTCCAGTGCATATATGTTTCCTGTCCTAAAGATTTTCTGTATTTTAGTTTGTTTTCCTGCTTCGTAGTACATTCAGCTTTACTTCTGCAGCGTTCCATATAATTACAAACTCATTCTGGTGCCACTTTTTCTTAAGACTGCTATCTGAAGGGGCCCTATCTCAAAACATTTCTCTATCAGATGAAGGTTTCTGCATGGGTGATTATAATGTTTTGAATTTAATGAAAATAAAAATAATAAAAAATCATAAAAATACCAACTCAATGCACATGTATCAAGGATTTGGACATGCCAGTGGGAAGATCCTACAATGCTTTCTAAACAAGGAAGCAAATCTACTAATATTTTCTATGGTTTTCTTTTTGGCAATGCACAGTTGTTTCTTGAGAGGCACTGAGTTCCTGCCCCTAGCAAATGATCAGCTTAAGTGGCCTCAAGAGTGTTCTGCAGGACAATGACCTAAAATTTGTATGCTTTTCCTTCATTCTTCAAAATAAGGGAGAATAGTTCTTCAGTCCAATGGGTTTATGAGGCAGAATTTTAAAACAAGCAAGCAGAAACTTCTAACACCCTTCTTGGCAGTAAATATTGTGGAGAGCACTCATATGAGACATTTGCAGTTTGTTCCTGTTTGTCCCAAGAGACTGTGTGCAGTAGGTTTTACTGATTATTAGGACAGTGAAGCCATTTGATCAAGATAATTACAATTCATGAAAATAAAAATGCAAAACATTTTATCAATTTTTACTAAATTTTTTATCCAATCATGTCATAACTGAAATAATAATTTTCATTAGCCAAAATATTGGATAATAATTTTGAAATCATATTAATGGTCTAAATCATGGCTTATTGACATCTAGAGGAGGAATTAGATAGATATCAGTGATAGTGAGATCAGAATGTGGTACTCTACATTGAAACAATGGCCTGAAATTATTTAATTGGAAGTTTTTAAGTCCAAACATAATAAAATATGCCAGCAAGTTTTAGTGGTAAAGAAATTACATCATTTGTTATACTTTGATTTACTAGATAACAGATACCTCTAAAATTAAAATAAATATACAGACATGCCCTGCCCAAGCTCTCCCTAGGCTCTGGATGACAGCTGATGGATAAGTGGATTTAAAGATCAGCAGCCTGAGAAAGAAATTAGCTGCAATCTAGAAGAGAGGGACTTAAACAACTACATCCTAGCAGTTCTCAGCATCTTATTTCCAAACACAAGACTCTGAGTTTATCAGAACTTCTTCCAGCTTAAAAACATGGGATAATATGGCAAAAAATTTGCTCTGCCATACAGGAAACAATGATGGTTGCTTCCCCTGCCATTTCCAGTAACATTCATTTTTGGGGCATTTGGCCAAGAATAGATGATCCATGTTTGATTTCCTCTTATAGCTAACAGGATTTGCATCTGTTTCCTATTTTCTAGGTGTCAAGGTATAAAATGGAAAAGAGAAGAAATGGGCTGTGTAAATATGCCAGAAGAGAGGAGACCTGTTTTCTGCTTCTGGGACTGTTCATGAGTTTTACAAAGTGAAGTGTAGCATTAGATATAAAGTGAGTTTGGGAATTAGAAGACATGATATTTCTCAAAGACCTGATAAACCATTGTGACAGCCATAAGGTGATTTAACACACTGGTGTTTCTACATCCATCATGAAATGTGATGGGTTCACTTTTAAAAGAAGAACAATCACCATAAGTTCTGTTCACATTTTACTTGTTAGTCTACTCATTAAAGCATTCATAGCTAAAAAGAGTTTCCATGAAAAAGTTAAAGGTGAAGGATATTTCAGCTTTGAGTTTTTTACACCAGCTTTCTTGAACCAAGACATAAAATTTGAAACTGCTCAATATGAGAATGAAATTAGCAAAAAATGTCCACCCTCAGCTTGAATGATACAGCTGCCAGGCACTTGTAAAAGGAATGGTACAGCAGACTGCTTCTTCCTTCTTTAGATAGCTTTCCCTTTTCTATTTTTTTTACAGGTTGATGCACCCAGCCTCTGGATCCCAAGGGAGCAAAGTTAGGTGCCTAAACTCCAGAGATGGTTGTGATTCCTGGTCTCTCTGGATTTGGTCTATCTTATGATAATGGCAATTCTTAGTTTGCATACAGAATTTTATAACTTCAGTGGAGAGAATTCCCTGTCCCTAGATATGATAGGCTATCTGTTGGACCTATCTGTTGGGACCTGGTAACTAAAGACACAGCAGAAACTGAAAGTACTTTAATGAATTTCATTCACTGATTTCATGAAGAAGCAAAGCCTGAGAGAACTATCAATATCGAGCATTGAACCCTAATTGCAATTCCTGTTTACTCACTGCCTCATGAGAATTTATAGATCATATTTCTTATCATTCATTCCTTCTTGTGAGGCAAAAAAAACAACACTTGGTATTCCCACTCAGTGTTTGTGCTCCTTATATATGCCCAGTATCATGCTATGAATTTTTATTATCTGTACTGTAATAGAAAGCAAATAAAAAATATTATAAATTCAATAAAACAATAGGGGAAGATACAATATAGGGCCCTGGAGAAAATGTCTGGGAATAGCATGCAGAAACTAGAATGTGAAGCACATATTGATCTTTTTGTTATGCCTGAAAAATGCAGAGCACACAAATAATGGAGGGAGGAATGGATGTGTGGGTCTTTCTTATCTGGCATGACTGATTTTCTGTAGTCACCCTCCAAGCAACAGACAAACAAAGGTACTGCTTGATCATCATGATTATGAAGAGTGAATATCCACTGATAGGGATAAAATTTAGCTTTGCATTATGATCTTAAGTGTTGAATCTTTTCCTAAAGTTTTTTAATATAGACAAACATAAGACTGCCTGGAATTACATGAAATTGCCATTTGCAGAATTTTTTTTGTCTTTAATGGCAAAATNAAAAAAAAAAAAAAAAAAAAAGGCTCTCAAAAAATTGTAACCCAAAATCCCATTGCCTCCATAAGGGCTGGAAAATTAACTAGTGACCTTTTGAAAAGATCTGCTAAATTTATGATTTATGGGCCATCTTTATCTTGCAGAGCTCCCTGAAAAATACAAACAATTTCCTTGAGGGATTTCAAATAAACTCTTAGCCAGACTTTTCTTCCTGTCTTCAATGAGTACAGCCTCTTCTTGCAACTGTTTGGTGACACATAATGGTGATGTTTTGCCGTGACCTGAATCCTTGAAGTCATTGTTTGAAAAGTGTCAAAACTTCTTGACTATCTGTATTCTTTACAATTTTTAGTTCCTTTAGCATCTTTTCCTGTTGCAAATCAAATGAAAGAGGACAGTCTCCTAATGTCACTGTGAGGTGCATCTGTGTGATGTGAGACATAGGAAAAGAATGAAACCTCCTTTACTTAGTGTGCATCTCATGACCTGTGGACAAACTGTTCAAGGTACTCACACTTTGCTCATGTTCTCCTAATAATGTAAAACCAGAAAACAAAATCTAATGAGTTTCTAGAAGAAAATTCTATTTCAGACTAAGTCCCCTCTACAAGCAAAAAGCAGGTTGATTAAACCTGAAGGATTAAAATTTTGGTGGCTTTTAACTCAGTGAAGTCCCTGTTTAAAAGTGATGGCTGAGTTTTATAGGATTAGAGACAGCAGCTTCTAAATCAAAAATAAAATTGCTATATTATGAAATTAAAGGTCTTAATTTCTCAGATATGAAGATTTTCTGAAATCTTTTTGTTATTAGGAAGTATTACAGGAAGTATTACCAAATTTAAGTAAACTCCACTGTGATTTTGCCTAAGATCCAAGATAACACAGTAATGGAAATATTTCATAATACTGCGTACATATCTATTATTTACTTGAGCTGCAGCTTATTTCCTAAAACAGTGTTCATTTGATCCAAGTCAGTGAACTAAAGATGTTCATGGGAACATCTTTTCTTCCTTCAATTTATTTATAGAAACATATTTTGATACATATTTTTAAAGAGTTGTTTTAAGTGGGGTTTTATTTGCTACCAAAAGAAAAGTTATTCAAGATAATAGTTTGATAAAAGATACTAATTTCACAGCAGGTGATTTAAATAATTTGTAGTAAAAAATGCATATTTTGTTTCTGCCAAATACTTCAACAAAAAAAGTAATGCAAATGACAATCAGTTTCTACTCATCCTAGAAAATGTATTGGATGTGGTAAATATAGGAAAAAAGACCATAAATAAAACTGTAAAATTATTATAGATATGGTATGTTAATGTTGAATTTACAATAAAATCAGAAAAAATATTGGAGCAGAAAAAAGGATTAAGCAATTAGTCATTATGAAGCTAAACATAAAAGAACATACTATTCTACAAATTTTAAACGGTACTTTACTATTTTTTACAGTCTATGGAAAATGTTTACATGCTTATTTCTTTATCCATTTACTTGTTTTAACTGAATTTTTCAGCCCTAAAATGAACAAGAAGCACCTAATGTCTGGGTACAATCACAATAATAGCAAATTAATATGTTTTAGCCAGCGTCAGTGACATCGAGGATCATAACAACACAGAAATATAGCAAAAAATATTTATTCTTCCAAAAATATTTGTATTATTGGTGTCAAACTTTAACTAACTGCTGTGTTTTGGTAAGCATATTCAAACTATGATTGATTTTATGGTGTGCGAAAAAAAAAAGCAAGTGGATTCCAGATGTTACAAATGAAGACAGGAAACAATACCAAAGACAGAGAAATGGTAACAAAAAGGACACAACTATTTTTTTCTTATATTTACTGAAGTTCAGGTGAGCTTTGTCTCATCTCTGAATTGCAGAGATGCAGCAGAAGAAGAAAGACAGGTAAGTCTCTTGAATGTGCTGGTCTCCAGCAGTTATAGACCTAAACCCAAACTGTAATATTGATATGACAGCTCCAGCAACAGCAAATACAGATGACAGAGCACACACCTAATATGTTTTCATAAAGAAAAAACACTGCCTAGCAAATGATGCACTACATCTAGTACCAGAAAGATGTAGCTCTTTTTCACTGTACCAATACAGCTTTAGTCTTGAACCGATCAAGGCATGGATGAAACTGCAAGGCTGCCATGACAGAGAAATGAGCCTAAGCTTCAAGCAGTCTGTAAATTAGAATGGTTATTCTGTCTGTTACCCTTGCATGATCATATAGAAACAGCAGAAATAGCTTGGAAGGCCTGGAGATTTCAAAACTTAAAATAAACTAAGGACACACGGATCCGTCTCTGTTACATATGTTACCTGTCTTTTAAAGTGCTTTTCCCAGTCAGGTCTTAGTACATAGGAGTAGGTATGGGAGACTTGCTGGTCTCCACCCAAGCCTTAAGCTGTCCAAACCACGTGGTTGACATTGCTTGCATTGTTTGTAGACAGCTGTAAATGTTACATAAAAATAAGAAAGGACAAGCATCCGGAAAGCCTAGTTGCAGAACAGACTCAAGAGTTGTTTGTTTTAAAGTAATCTTTAGTTTTTATGAAGTCCAACATATGATTTTTTAATAATTAGATTTAGTAAGAACAGATGTGTACTTTCAGCTTCCCAAGCTGCAGTTTTTTCATATGAATGAGGCAAAAGAGAAGAATGTGAAATCATCATATTAGCCATGCACATAGTAGATACAAAATGAATTATTTTTATCTGGAATCCCAGTGTTGAAGGAGAAGGAAGGTTGCATTTTGCAAATTAGAGTTATGGTACATTAGTGTTCCAGACTCAAACAGATATTTTTTTCCTGTAGACTTAGGCAGTTCTCTAAATATAACCAATAAGGGAGGTTCTATAAATATTTTTAAAGATTAAAGCTTTTGACACTGTCTCCCACAAGGTTCTCCCAGAGAGGCTGTGTCTGTGTGGGCTAGATGAGAACACAGTGAACTAAAACCAGGCTGTATAGCTGTGCCAAGAAAGCAGAGATCAGTAGAAAGAAATCTAGTTGGAGGCCAATAGTGTACTCAAGAATCAATATTGAGTCCTATCCTATTGAACATTAACGAGCTGGATGATGAGATAGAGTGTATGCTCAGGAAATTTGCTAAGAATACAAAACTGGGAGGTATGGCTGACATGCCACTGTTATGCAGAGGGACAGGCTGGAGAAATAGGTTGACAGAACCTCAGGTAATTCAACAAAGGGAAGTGCAGACTCCTGCACCTGGTAAGGAGCAACACCGGGCACCAATATAACCTGAGGTCCAACAAGCTGAAAAGCAGCTTTGCAGAAAAGGACCTATGGCTTCTGATGAACACGAAGTTAAATGTAAGTCAGAAATATTTTCTTGCAGCAAAAATAGAGAAATGGCATCCTGGACTGCAATTAACAAAGTATTGCCAGCAGGTTGAGAAAGGCCTTCATGAAGTGTTAAAAGACTGTTTCTAGTACTCAGGCATGAAGATGACGTTTCCCATATTTTTACCAACTTTCACCAATAGTGCTGTATAATCTTCGAAATAAAAAACTACACTAGGGTGTCTGCATAATATTACAATACTTGGAACCAGAACTTTTGAGTATTTTCATCACTGGCAAGGCACTCTAGAGATTTTTCTTTCTGGACTACTGGCAGTGTTATTTCCAAATTGGCTGCAAGAAGATTTTCCAAAATTCATCTGAAGTCCTTGACTCTCTTGGGCTTCTGCTCTCACTTGTACTGTGAGTAGAACACAAGTTGTCAAAAAGATTAAAAAAAAAAAAAAAGGAGAAGAAGAAGAAGAAGAAAAAGATAAGGTAAGCTAGATCTCCTCAGGTTATCTGTATGTATGTCAGCTAAGGCCAGAAAAAATAAGCAGAACTTAGCTCGTTTCCTACTTAATGGTCTACAAGATTACATCCACGAGGTGTAATGCCCAGTAGCACCAACTGTTTTCAGTGAAGTATATTTTACTTGGAAAATACCTGTGTTCAGATGAAGGTCTTTATTAGTAGAGTCTATGTTTATTAGTATTCTCTTACAACTGTCATGACTACCCAGTTTTTACAGCTGACCATTTATTTCCTAAAAAACCATTGTCATATATACTTCAATTTGTACACCTTCCCATTGAAGTCATTATGTCCTTCAATAATTTTTGCCACTAGATCTGAAAGTAGGAAGATGCTATTCATTGAAACAATTCCCACATTTGTTTATATGAAGACAGCAGAGATATATTTAAGACTTACATGACAGGTTATAGTTACAAATATTTTACAGATTCTCTCCAGCACTACTTCTCCAAAAATTCAGTGATCCTTTCTGTCTTTATTTCTTTCTAAATACCTATGCATTTTCCTCACTTAAAGATCTTCCTCTATTTTATCCTCACCACTCTTTAACTCTACAGAGATTTTAGATCTGGTGTCTAGAGGGTTTTGTCAGTAGTAACTTTGTGTTTACTTCTAGATAATGGTTTAAAATTATGAATAGTCTTAGGTCTAATTTTGGTTCCTTTAAAAAAACCTCCCTTCCTCATAGAAATAACTCCATCACTGTATTTCATTCTGCCATTTGCTATCATATAGTTATCAGGCAGCTGGGTCCATCTAAAATGCTCCACCAACTAATGTGTTCTAAGTAACATACTATGTAGAAATTTAATAAAAACTGAACTTCCTGCAGGGGTTTATATAACATAATAATATAATAACCTGTATATATAATTTATTTCTATGTGTTTAACCTATATTTATTCTTAAAGCCTCTGTTATTAACCCCTATGTTAAAAAGCAATGTGAACTGTCTGTCCTCATTTATACGTATTTTGCCATGAGGTTTTAAGCTATCATTGGGAAGAGAAGAACTTATTTGTCTTTAATGTCACTTTATTTTAACATCACAATCTAACTCCTTTTTAATCCATTTAATACAAACCACAGTGATTGAATATACATCGTTCTTTTCCCCTCACCATGTTGTGTCAAACTGCATAAAATGCTATACACAAAACAAACCCAAACAAATGAAAACAGTAGTCTGCTTTCAGCTCAGATAATTTTCTTTGCAATAGCTGGTACAGTGCTATGTTTTGGATTTAGGATGATGATAATGCCGACAATACACTGATGCTTCTGTTATTGGTGAGCAGGGCTCATGCAGAGTCAAGGCCTTTCCTGTTTCTCACCTCACCTCATGAGTGTGTATCACTTACTTTATATGTTCAAATATTTTTACTTTCCATTTTTTAAATTTTTTGTTTTGTTTTGTTTTGGTTTGGGGTTTTTTTTGTTTTCTGTCTTATTAAACTGTCTTTCTTTCAACCCATAAATTTTACTTTTTTTCCAATCCCACCTGGGAAGTGGGGCAGCAGAAGAACAGTTACGTGGTGATTAGCTTCCATGTAGTCAAACCTGTGACTAAATAAAAAAATGAAATTTGTCTCATTAGACAAAAGCTGGTTTATATAAAGCTTTATTGGTCTGTAATTAATAACATTCTAATACTTTTTTATTATCCAAGTTCTGTCATCTTTATTGGATTTTTCTAGGGACTGATGTTAGTCCGATTCATTGAGAGTTACTGTCTTACAAGCGCAATATCAGCACTTTTGCAGTCTTTGCATGTATCTCCTTGACTGCATCAGCAATAATAGAATTAAAGAAAAACTGTGATTGGAAGGGACCTCTGGAGGCCCAAGCCCATCCCTTTCAAGCAGGACCACCTAGAGATGCTTGGCCAGGACCATATCCAAACAGCATTTCAATATTTCAAGAATGGGGACTCCGCAGCATCTCTGAGTAAATTGTGCCTCTGCTCAGTCACAGAAAGAAAATGTTTCATAGAATCATAGAAATGCTTGGGACCTTAAAGCTCCAAAGCCCCTGCCGTGGGGAGGGACATCTTTCACTAGACCAGGTTGCTCAGAGACCCATCCAACCTGGTTTTGAACACTTCCAGGGATGAGTCATCCAGAACTCTGGGCAACTGGTTGCAGTGCCTCACCCTCACAGTAAAGAATATAATCTAAATCTGTTCAGGTTAAAAATATTCCTCCTTGCCTACCACTTTCTGCCTATGTAACAAGTTCCTCTTCCTCTTTGTTATAAACCCCTTTTAGGTACTGAAAGGACACAAAAGGGTCTGTGCAGAGACCTCAGATCTAAGCCTGTCTTCATAGAAGAGGTGTTCCACTCATTGAGACATCTTCATGTCCTCATTTGAATCTGCTTTAAGAAGTCCAAGTCTTTCTTGTGCTGGGGACCTCAGAGGTGGATGCAGTAATCCAGTTGAAATCTCATGGGAGCAGAGGGGCAGAATCACCTCCCTTGCCCTGCTGCCCCGACTACTTTTCATGCAGCCTAGGCAGTGGTTGGCTTTCTGGGCCGAGGGAGCACAGCCCACACATCCACAAGAACCCTCAAGTCCTTCTCCACAGTGCTGCTCTCAATAACTTCTTCTCAGTACTGGAGTTTAATACTTCAGTATTGAACTGGCCCCAGTACTGAGCCCTGGGTAGCATCACTTAGGACCTGTTACCAACTGGATGTAATTCCATTCACCACCACTCTCTGGGCCCAGCCACCCACTGAGTTTTTTGCTCAGGAAAGAGTGTACCCATCCAAGCCATGAGCAGCCAGTTTCTCCAAGATAATGCTTTGAGAAATGGTGTCAAAAGCTTTACTAAAGTCCAGGTAGACAACATCTACTGATCTCTCTACACAGATGGAGAGAACAAACTGTTCATCTGTAGCTTTTTCACATCTCTTTCACAGTGTTTGCTCATCAGCAAGCTTAGGCACCTTAATACTAGATTACAAATTTACTTCTCTGACTGGATTTTGTCCAGATCTTTAAGATTACTCATGCAAATACTTTGGTTTGAGGCTGCTTTTTTTACATTAGGGGTAGCCTAGGAAAGTACTAATAACAAAATTAACAAAAGGCTCTTTATAATAGTGTTTGTACATTTTTCAAGATTCTCAATAACAGAAAAATTTAGTGGAGCTATTGTGGGAATTACAATTTAAAAAAAAAGCTGCCTGTTCAGATCTGCTCTAAGCACAGAAGAGCAAATGGAACTAACTCTGTGAATAACATGGATTGAACCCTGAAAGGTTTGAATACACCCAAAACATTTGATTAAAACCAAATGAGGTTAGATGTCAGAATCCAAGGCCTAAAAAACTTTCAAGGCCTTGGCCCAGCTTACTCTGATTTTGAAATGTGCTCTGGATTTGGTTTAAGACCATGGGAAAAATTTCCTAATTTAGTGATTTATAACAAAGATCTTAGTCTGTAGTTTAAGAAAACGTGTATTAAGTTAGACATTAGAAGATTTGGCAGTGTGAAGTTTTGATATAGAAATAGTTATAGAATAAAGTAAAAAGTTTAGGGTGTGGTTAAATAGAGTGAAAGTAATAGAGAACTATAGTACAGCACTTAATTGGATGAAAAATGCTGCAGTGTGATGGAAATGTGGTAAAAGAGTGATTAACTTGGTGTGAAAATGAAAATATATGTATTTGGTAAGTATCTATTGGCTATGTAACCTTTAAAAGGCCTTGTAACTAATAGTCTTGGGATCTTTTCTTCTGTAATGGCTGAGTTCTACTAGCCTCTGTGAAGGAGTTCTCAAACTCCTGATAACTTGTAGTGATAAATCTATCTTGAAGCATACCAAACAGAAGACATCTCACTCCCTACCATCTCGAGAGTTAGACGTTGATAAGAAAAACTGTTATATTTTATTTAATAACAAAAGAGACAAAGAGAAAGAGAAAAGAAAGAAATAAATAGAAAAAAAAAAAAAAGAAGTGTGTTGAGGGGAGACAGGGAGAGTGACAGAGATTAAGGAAAACATATCATCCCTTCATGGGTTCCAACAATGTCTCATTGCTTCCCTCAGTCTGGTCTTCTTGGTGGTGAGGATTCCCCACCAAAAAGTATAGAATCCAATGGATTAATATGCATGGAGGGGGGGAGGTTTGACACTTTCCCTTGCAGCACTGTAGATGTGTTGCATCATGTTGTATCAGGTGCAGTGCTCAGGTGCAGGGTCTAGGGACCACTTGGGTGGGCCATGACATCCCCTCTGCAGTGCCTCACGCAGATCTCCCAGAGACCTGGCTTTCCCCAGGTGGGAGGAACCTGCAGCTGGGCTGGTCTGCACAGTGGAGGATGGGTGTTCGCTGCCTCGGACCAGAGGCTGTGCCACACCCCCAAAACCTCTCCTGCTCCACCCTTGGGTGTGCAAGCCTGGCAGCAGACAAACCTGGGGCTGTGGCCTGCACCCAAAGGTGCTGTCCTGGGCCCTGCCATGGATGTTCTTCCAGATGCTGTGAACAGTAGTGTTACTTTCCTTATCTCAAGTTGTCTTAGGTGGTTGAAATCCCAGTTCAGGATATCAGTCAGGGTCCCATTCAGGGTGGACTTTGCTGGTGCAGCTTTGTTATACATTTTTGCTATAATAGGCAAAACGTCTTCTTTATGAAGCCATAAACCATAACATTTCAGTCTCTGACACTGCCGAAGCAATGTATTGTTTCAACAACAACAACAACAAAAAAGACCTCCCAAAAAAAATCTATCTAAAGGTTCAACTCAAACTTCTGAGTTCATTAGGAGAAATTAATGTGTATTAGTGACCCATTTTACAAGAGTTTAAAGAGCAATAGGGGCTGGAAAGGTATCCCTGGGAAAAGTTAAAAATATCCTACTTACCAAAAAGGCATATTGCAATACAGTTTCTCTTTTTTTAGTAAAATTGATTGCCATCCTGGGATGTGTCTTTAAATCCTTGCACTGCTTTTCCTTTTTTGCCAACTCTTATAAGGTTATGTGTTTCTATCATTGCCAGGCTGTACTTTTTGTACATCTTCTTCAATTATCTCTGAAGCAGACATCTCTGTCAAGCAAAGAATAAAGGTATGATTAGAAATTAACCTATTTCTTCTTTTTGAAACAGCCGGTTACTTTCTGGCAAGATTAATTTTAAACTAGTAGAAAACATTAGGAAAACGCTAGGGGTGTCTAGTAAATCTACCTGGAGGGATTTTGGTGATGTGAAATATAGTATTCTCCCCCTCAGAATTTCATCTAAGCTAGCTGAGATCAAGTGATTCATTGTATTCTCCTACGGGAAATTATGTAGGAACCCCAGCGGGGTAGAGATTAAAGCTGCCCACTTCTGTGAAAGTAGTTGACATGCCTAGTAGTATGACTTTAAATATATTTAAATCAAAAAATATCCAAACTAATGTACATGAAAGGAGATGAAATAAAAACACCTGTCTTCTGGCTTAGATATAAATTGGCATGTATGAATTAATTGAGAAGTGAGCGCTGTGAACTGAAGGATTTACCACCAATTTTTAAGAGCAATATTAATCCCTGTGGATGAAAACTCTGACAGAACTGTGGGTACAAGGGATTTCTGTCACTAATCACTCATGATGTATTAAAGGAATAGGAAAAAGAAATTTTGTGTTCATCTGGTCATTTTTTTCAGGGTTGGCTCTGCTTAAGAGCAAAGTATAAGCATATGAGCTAAAAATGTTCCTCCACGACAAATGTTCAAGGTAGTGAAATAGACACAAACTTTAAATCTGTCTACTTACCCAAAACAGATATCTGACTTAATTTTAAATCTAATGTGATGCCATTATTTTGCAAGTTTTAGTCCATATTTACAAGAGTGGTTATAACAAGATGAACTGCCCTGTGTATAGAGTTTTTCTGGTATATGAGAAAAATCCAGCTACATAAAGCAGGTCAAACAAAATTGTTGTACACACATTTTAGCCAGAACAGCATATAATTTTTCAAAAGATCAGGATAAATGAAAATAATGCATTTTCTGCATTTAAAACTTGGAAACTTTTGATAAATTTTATGTCAAGAAGAAAGATTTTTGTTCTCATTTACCCATTAAGTTCTGCAGACCATAAATCAGACAGAAAATAAGCTATAAATATATGATCATAATTCTTCTGTCTTCCTACTCCAAAATACTCTGCATTTTTTAATACACAGGTTTGGTAAAGTTTATGAAAGCCATTCTTGACTTAAGACTTTGTCACTTTTCCCTCTTGTTTTGAACAAAAGACCATTCCCAATTTTAAACTTTCTTTTTGATGACAGTGAGTTGTCAGATTTGTAAATTTGTCTGCTTACTCCTCAGGTCATCTGCAGAATGCTCCACAGGCAATGATGAAAGGAAGACTTAGAAAGTGAGCTTTACTGCTTTCTGCTCTCTCCAGTCAGTATTAGTTAATTCAGCAGGTTTCTCTATTTCAGGTAGCATAGCTGTGATTGCTCCCTTGCAGAATACTCAATCAAGTTAGATATCCATATATCTTAAACCAGAAGGTTGTGGGGTCCTGCTGTCATGAAAAACAGGTGTAGAAGACAGCATAGGAAATGATGGTCCTAGCCTTTGCTGTACAACACTATTGCATATCTATGTAAGAGGAATCATTATAAAACCAGTTACAGTAGCAAAATATGGATTTTTGTTGTTCTTTTGAGTGATATGAATGTTACTTAAAGAAACGTTTGTCTGCATGAAATAAAAGACATCAGCATTTTACAGAGTGTGTGAATGAATTCTGACATTAAATCCAATTATGGCTGAGCGGAATATAGGTGCACAGATTGAAAAGCATATCCTGGAGTACAATTCCTAAGTAAATAGCTCAGAAAAAAATAAGGTATGTGAGAAAGACAAATAATTTTCTAAAATGGACATGGAACAATGAAAATAAACTACTGATGAAAGGATCCTTCTTATGGCTTATGCAACATAATAAGAACTTTTATGGAGATTAGAGGTCCTTTTCTGGAAGATACTATGTATATCTGAAAAAAATAGCATCTTTGTTTAAAAATTCTTGAAATTTTTGTTAAAATCTCCCTTTTTAAAGAATTATCTGCTGTTACAAATATTTATGCAAAATTCACACATTTTACACATTTTCTTAAAGCAAATAATGCATTTTCAAATTGGGAATTATTTTGAAAATTTTTCTGCATTTGTCTTAAAGTCAGGGGATGGTGGAAACAGATCTTCCTTATAAAATTTCAGGTTCCATGAATAATATTTCAAATATATTTTCAAAACAAATGTTTAGGACTCTCAGTTTCCACTTCACTTTAAAACTCAAGGGAATGTAGAATTAATAAACATTTCTGTCCAGCAATGAGAAACTCTCTTCTTACTGTTAAATTATCTGAAGGAGTATTTTAAGATATTCTTCATTCCGAAGGTGAGCTGTAAACCATCTGCAGTTTTCTGCTGAAGTATTACTTGCTGTTTGGATGCCTGCAGTAGTTAAATTTTAATACTGTGAAGGGGAGAATGCAAACCAACACCTTGGTGCAGTAGAATTTTAGTATAATTAAAATGCCAAGGCATGCTTGTCTTAACTTTGCTTAACACTGTGGAGAATTGCTCATGAGAATTATATATGAGGAAGGAATCTGCTGAATTATAATTTTTAAATTTATTATTTATATGAATAAAAATCAGGCTCATACATAAAGCTAATATCTAGTATATGAATAATTTTGTTGTGATTTTTGCCCAATGGAGTCTATGTGTAACAAGCTAAAAATGCTGTCCTTATAACTTCCCTCTTTTTAAAAGGTAGATGACAAATACCTATTTTTTCCCCTTAGCCTTGACTGACAAGACATATGAAATGAAGACAGAGACTAAGCACAGAAATAGTGGAAGTGAAGTGTTTAGAGGAATAGAAAACTGTCAGGCATTCAATTAAATGTATCTTGGGAAAAACCACCATCAATCATTCTTTTCAATGATCACAAAAGATTATTACAAAAAGAAGTACCAGTCCACCAACAGTATAGAGAAAGATATTTTAAAAAAAAGGTGAAAAAAAAGAAAAGAAAAAAAATAAAAAAGCTTATTGTGAGCTCAGAGACAATCTAGACAATCAATGGCAATCAATATAAAATACTGCAATCACAATGCATAAGATAAAAAAAGCAGAGCTTTAAAATTGCAGATAATCTGCATCTAATTAAGTAAAAGTAAAGCTGGTATTATAGGCATATTCTGTGTTACATGTGTTTTTATTAAGATCTATAGTGAAGCAAATCAGAAATGCTTATCCTAAGATATGTTGTCATTCTGTTGTTTATTTTTTAATGTAGTGTCTTTTTAGATACTATGTTTGTTGACATTTTAAGATTCAGAATATTTCCTGAACAGTAGAAATCCAAACCTTGCAATTTTTTACAAATAGCATAAACTTTAAACAGATCACGTAGGTTGGAAAGATGTATTCATTCAAAGTTTAAGACTGGTAATATTTAAAGCATTAATTTGCTGAGATCAATATTGTAAAGTTTTATAATTTATTTATAATAATTTAATAATATTATAGGAAATCATGATGGCAATTTGCCTACACTAATTTGTAAGGTTGCTCCTGAAAAAGGATGCAAAAGGCGGCCTCACGTCCTTAAAGTGTTTTCAGAGAAATGACTTTATACTCCAGGAAGTGATATTAACCTACTGCCATGAGACCAGTGTCACAAGTCTTCACAAAGCCAGCTGTCACAGTGACAAATGCCATCCTGACTTATCTTTGACAGGGTTCTGAAGCCTGCTAAAATCAGCTCCTCTGAGTTTTGAGATCACCTTGCTTTCCAGAAGGAGAATGATACCACTGACTTATGCATAGAAGGATTCATTGACTGGGTGGCAGCTGGTACTGCTGCAGAATTGTTTTCTGTACCCAGCCTGATTTTGGTCTTTTTGGACTTTCCTCTCCTTTGCCAGACTTCTGCAAATGTAGCACAGAAGATGGGCATATTGGTCATGATCTTAGGCTGACTTTTGGCCGGAGAAATCCCTCTCATGTTATTGCATTCATTTATGGGCCTCCTTGATGTGCCCTGCAGTGCTGGTGATGTTCCTAATAGAGTGAATGCAGGATTATGTGGGCACGTTGGGCATTGCATCACCACCCTTTCTGTACCTAGTTTCAGGGTGGGAGGGGATCCCTCCTTTGGACTTTTAGGGTTTTCTCTTCCACTTAAGGACCTTGCTGGGAATTGCCAACCTGTAAATTAATTTCTTCCATTACTGACATTTTATACTTATATATCATACAGCCGCAGAGAAGTCATCCTCCTTACCATGCATTATGTGGAAGGTGATGATCAGCTTCTGGAGAATGGCTTTTCTACTGCCCAGAAATTAAGGTATTAATTTGCAGCAGTTTTTTCTTTTTTTAAAGAAAAGATTAACAGTTTCAAGTCATCATCATAACATCTTACCAAAATATGTTAACTAAATGGTGTGGCATCAATACTCTGGTTTATATTATTTTAGCTGGGTAAAAACCACACAACTATAGTGCTAATGTTTAAAATATCTGAATGTTTAAACAGTAAAGACCTATTGATCAGTCACCATTTTTAAGAGGTACCATCTCCAATGCATCTTCTTGAGCTAATGTTTTGTGCCATTTGGGACATGCAGTTACTTTTTAAAGCAGTGATAAAATATAGCTAGTTCATCATCTCAGCATCTATCTGTTTGCTGAAACAACACACACACACACAAAAAAAGTCTAATTCAGGGATAACTTCTTGATTTAAAAAAGATCCCTTGTCTAGGCTGCATTCAGCATGCCAGCTCCAACTGCCATAAGTAATTTCTGTAGAGTGAGATTGGGAAAAATTTGGAGGTAGAGGAGGAGGAAGGCTCTTCCACACAGATAGACAGGCTTGTCACTTCCATGTACTGTGTGACTGCCTGCATTCCAGTCTGTGGCCATCACAAACAGGGTTTAAATTACATAACAACAAATTAGTCACTGTGGTAGTAAAACTGGGTAGAGGACTTCAGGAGACAGATTAGTTTCAATACCTATAAGACTTGGTGCTGATTGCAGCAGCTGTGGTACCAGCTGATATTTAGCTCTTCCTATGAGTCTGGCAAACTCAGTCTTATCAAGCATCAGAAGAAATTTCACTAAGGTAAATCCAAATTACTCATTCTTACATAATCTCAGGCACCAGCCCTATCTAAATGTCTCATATGTGTTTAATTTAGAAATGAGAAATAGACATTGGGAGTGGTTCATGAGGAATAAGCCAGATCAAAGGCTACCAGCTCTGAAAATAAATAAACATTGGAAAAAAATTTCCTTTTTCTTACAACTCATTTTCCTTAAAAAAAACCTTATTGCTATCCAAGAACTCATCATTTGTGTTACAGTCTACAAAGAAACAATTGGAATTTGTTTTCTAAAACTTCAGATTTCAAGCAAATTTGATTTTTAACCAAAACATTTGTCTTAGACACCATTGGTTCTTTTGAAAAAAATGTAACGTCCTTCAGCTGCGGCTGTCTTCCTTTATTGCTGTACAACCAACCTGTCATCAATGGCAATCAAAACTAAAAAAAAAACAGGTATAGAGAGATTAGAAAATAAGTTTATTTTATTTAATTTTGATGCAAGATCTATTCTTTGTTCCTACTATTTTATATCTTCAAGAATCAATTCAAAATAAAAGGTTTATCTCTGGCTCTAGTTTGACAGAGCACTTCATGTTCAAATTTAAGGGCAGGAGTAGTTTATTATGGTTTTGTTTGAAAATATGAATAAACATAGTCTTATGTAGGAGATGACAGATCCTGGAAAACTAACATTTCTCAACCCACATTATTGCCTAGTTCTGTGAACTTCTCTACTCCAGTGAACCAGGAGATGATACGAGGCAGAGTGATGACAGAAATGCTTGTTGAAGCTTGATGCTGTCACTGTGCCTGTACCATAACTATGGTAGATCTATTTGCTTTCCAGGTCAAACCTTAAGTTATATGCATGCAGAGACAGATTTATCCCAGATTTATTCATTCTTCTTTGCAAAATAATATGTAGCAAGCTGAAGAATTCAGTGAGTGATTATAAAAAGTAGGACATCTTATGCATTTGGTATTTAAAAAGGTAAAGTGAAGGTTGAAACAGTGACAGTAGAAGTTAGGCACACAACAAAGAAAAAGGTAAGAACACTTACAAACAAAATGAAAATAAAATGATGGGTGTATGGGTTTCTTTGTGAACTTCAAAATGATGTTGCAGATATAAATCTCCTAGAGTTTCTGCAGGTTATTAAAAAGCACACTAATTACTATGTAACAGACACATATGTTTTATTTTTACCATTTCACAAGACACCAGATTGTGATCTTCACTAGACACATTTGAAAGATATACAGATGAAGAAAGTGGTTTCCCTAGAAACAGGAACTTTGTGTGAAAACTACTCAAATATTGTTGTCTTCCTCTTTCATGTTTGTGCCTTGCTCAGGGTTTTTGTTAGTGCACACTACACAATTAATCTTTTAAATCACTATTCTCCAAACATTTGCAATGTCAATATGCAAAGTACCCCCTTACCCTGAAAAAGCCAAATGCTCCTTAGAAGTCCTTCCAATTAAGTTGAGTAATTCACACAAGGTATTGTAAATTTCAACTTCTTTCCCAGAGACATTATTCTGTGAATTATTTAAGATCTAGGTTATAGAAATAGCTTTATTCACAAAGCTCATGCTAGAGTTCAATTCAATTTCTTTAGAATTACTAGTTATGACAGATTTAATTGATATCTCAGGACTAAAAGTTTTCCATTACACATAGAGTCTTCATATATGAATGTAAACCAATGGTTTACTAGAGTGGTGAATGGTCAGTTATACCATGAATCTCCAGTAGCTGGCTTACAAAAAATTGCAATTCTTTCTCATTGACCCAGTCTTCATAAAAGCCCAGGGAATAATTCATGAAGGGAAGTGGCTTTACTACAGCTGTCTTGATGGCTGTAGTCCACATGGTTGTTACTGTTATAATACATATTTACGCATAATAATGGCCTTAATGCTTTTCTCAGAATGAAACCATAATAAATCACCCTTATTACTTTAATCTTATTTTATTACTCCTTGAATTAGCAATGAGTCAAAACCAAAACACAGTCAACTTGACACCAGTGTTCTCTGTTGTTACCTATGTATTTTTCCTCCTAATTTCCTTTGATAATTTGCATGTATGTCAGATTATTGGACAAAAGATGACCTTTTGTCTTGAAGTCTTGGGATTTATAAGACTTATGTCTCTGGGAGTTATGGGATTGGATACAGTATTTATTGAGGCAGCCTGTGAGAAAAAGTACACTTAACATAGAATGGAATTCCTGAGATTTTGGTTGACATAAGCAATACATTCAGAACAGCCTTTGCACAAAGATATTCACCTCCAGCCTGTGGAGCACCCCATGTTGGAGCAGGTGGTTGCCCAAAGAAGGCCATGGCCACAGCCAAATGGAAAACCCATGCTGGAGTGAGCTCCTGGTAGGGACCTGTGGACCTCTGGAGAGAGGAGCCCAAACAAGAGTAGATTTGCTGGCAGGACTTGTGATCCCACAGGGGACTCAAACTGGAGCAATCGGTTCCTGAAGGGACTGCATCCCACAGAAGGGGGAGTTTGTGAAGAACTGCAGCCTGTGGCAAGGACTCACGTTGGAGAAGTCTGGAAGGACTGTCTCCTGTGGGAGGCATCCGGCACTGCAGAAGAAGAAGAGTGTGAGGAGTCCTCATCCTGAGGAAAAAGCAGCTGTAGAGACACGTGATGAAGTGACCACAACCCTCATTCCCCATCCCCTCTACTTCTTGTGGGGTGAAGGAGGGAGAGAATTCAGTGATAAAGTTGAGCTGGGGAAGAAGCAAGGGGTAGGGGGAAAATGTTTTCAATATTTGATTTTATTACTCATTACCCTACTCTGATTTGATTGGTAATTGTTAATGTAAGTGATTTCTCCCTGTTCTTAACTTGATCTGTGAATCTCTCATTATACTTTCTTCCCCCGTCCAGTCGAGGAGGGAAGTGATACAGTGTCATTTGTGTGCACCCATCATCCAGACAGGGTCAAACCAGCACAATTAGAAACCCTTTTTTGGCTAACTATCAAAGATAAATAGAACACCAGTCTGAATGATTTTAACCACCAAACTGTCTTACCACTGCAATCTTAGTTTGGTGAGAAATTTAGTTTGGTTGTGGTTTGACACTGGCCCACCACCAGGCACCCATGAAAGCCATTTACTCACCCTCCCCTGCTACATCTGGGCAGAGGAAAGAAAAATTAATTAAGGGTGCATGAGTTGAGATAAGGAAAAGGAGGAAACATTCCAAGGGTAAAACAGACTCAACTTGAAGATATAAAGGGAATTTATTACTAACTAGGTCAGAGCAGTAGAATGAGAAGTAAAATAAGCCCTTTAAACCACCTTTATTTCCTCCAACCCCTCCCTCCTTCCCAGCGACAGTGCAGGGAGACAGGGCATGGGCATTTGGTCAGTTCCTCACCCGAGGTTTTATTCTGCTGCTCAGGAAGAGACTTTGTTCCCCTGCTGCACAGTGGGGTCCCTCCCACAGGAGACAGTTCTCTGCAAATCTCTCTGACATGGATCCAATCTCACAAGTAGCAGTCCACCTGAAACGACTGGAATGTGAATTCTTCCCTCAGGCACACCGTCCTGCCAAAATTGCTGTGGTGTGGGTCACTTTTCCATGGGATGCAGTCCTCCAAGGACAGGCTGCTCCAGCCTGGGAGCAGGGCCCTCTCTCTCCACTGGGTCTCCCACAGGGTCACAGCCTCCCCCAGGCATCCACCTGCTCCAGCATGGGCACCTCCCCCACGGGCTGTGGATGGATCTCTGCATCCCCCGTGGATCCCCAGGGGCTGTGGGTGGATCTCTGCATCCCCCATGGATCCCCAGGAGCTGCGGGTGGATCTCTGCATCCCCCGTGGATCCCCAGGGGGTGTGGGTGGATCTCTGCATCCCTCTGTGGATCCCCAGGGGCTGTGGGTGGATCTCTGCATCCCCCGTGGATCCCCAGGGGCTGCAGGGGCACAGCTGCTTCACCATGGTCTCACCACGGCCTGCAGAGGAATCTCGGCTCTGGAGCCTGGAGCACCTCCTGCCCCTCCTTCTGCACTGACCTTGGTGTCTCCATTGTTGTTTCTCTTACATGTTCTCACTCCTACTCTGGCTAGAATATTACAACTGTGCCCCCACCTTTGTTCTGATTTGTTCTTACATATGCTATCACAGAGGCACTGCCACCACCTCCAGTTGGCCCAATTTTGGCCAGCGGCGTGTCCATCTTCAGAGCCATCAGGGATTGGCTCTTCTGGACATGGTGGAAGCTTCCAGCAGCTTCTCACACAAGCCACCTCTGTGGCTGCCCCACTACCAAAAATCAGGCGGTGCAAAACCAACGCTGGTTCTTACCACAGGTTTTGGTTTCATTTGTTGTGACTGGATCCTAGAATATCCTTGCTAATCCTTTATGGAGTAAGACTCCTGCAACAGCTGGAATCAGTGGACGTGTGAATGAATATGAGAAGATAATAATATGTAATATAATTGAAATATATAATATAATTGAGAAGACTCAACAGTCTCACAAAGCTTCCAACACTTTCCATAATCATGTTGACAAGAGAAACTTGTTTGATACTCTGTAGCAGAAAGTACAAACAAAGGATGAGATCAGAGCTCTAATGAGAAGAGGAAGAGAGGACGAGCAGGGAGGTGGATTGCTCCACCAGTGCCTCTCCTGATTAAGCATGCTGCATGCACATAGCCAGTAACCTGAAACAGGTCCCCATACCCTCAGTGCTAAAAGGAGCAACAGCATTCATATTTTGCTTCTGCAACTCAGCAATCGTATATACTACAGTACACATGATAAGTAGGTTAACATTTTGAAGACTACTGTGTATGTTTCTGCTCAAACCTCCCCAAACACAAGTGGCTGTTTCTGTACCACTGAACTAGCACACACTTGGACACAGTAACTCTATTTGGCTTTTCTCCACAAAATGCCAATGTAGTTCTCAGTACCAGGGAGAAATATATGTTCAAAACTATTAGAACAGAAGACAGAAATCTTTATTATAAGACAGCTAATCTACATCTTGAATGCTGTTCACAGATGGCCTCTTCAGTGTCTGAAACGGTAATGTAGAACTGAAAACTGGAGGAAGTATGATCATAAGCATGGTCAGTTCCAGTGCAAAGAACTGAATATGTAAATCTGGAAAAGAGATTAAAGATATAACAGAGCAGTATGAATGTCACAGACATGTGACATGTGTGGACAGACCTTGAGGATTCAGAATTTCTTGTAGTGAGAGATTGGAGGCTATATAAATAAAGCCAGATCAAAACAAAGGAAATAAGATTGTTCTTCTGAAGGATGGAATTCTTCATCAAAGGGCACAGAGGAAATATGAAGCTGCATGTCTAGAGAAAGAATCAGGTCCCTAAATATATAGAAATCTTGATTAGATCAGCAAGTCACTGAGCTGAAAATAGGACATTAATCTGAATTATGTTTGCAGTTTACTCTTGTCTAAGTACTGTCTGACAGCTACTGCTGGAAAGAGGACATGAGAGAGACACAAAGCCTTTCTTCTTTTCTTATTTATCTCCAGAGACTATTAAAAACATTTATATTGAATACTTATGCTATGTACTGATAAAATCCTGAATATCTCATTCTTATTTCCTTACATTAATCACTTATTTACTATTCATGTGTTCTTTCAGAAATTTTTACTTACTCTCCAGTCACTCTTATCTAAATCCTTCATATTTATTCAGGAATCATACTCTTTAATTGAAGTTGAGCTTGAAGATCTCTTGCTCTTTGTTTTTCTCAGGATATTTTCCAATCTAATATTCCTGCGGGATTTTCCTAAGTGGTATTAAGGCCAGTGAAGAGTTAAAAGAAAAGTATTTGATCTCCCTCTGCTCTATAATTTGGGGGTCATGCTTAAATCTTCTTTTCTTTCATTTGCCTCACTTTATTTTTTAGGCCACTCTGATATCACCAATAACTTTATGACTCATAATTTCCCCCAGAAAACATAACTTTTGTAGATTCACTTTCCCTCATAAGCCATGAAATTAATCTCAGAGAATATCAAGCCATTTCTTAAGTTTTGATCCCTTAAAGACTGCTGTGGTAACTGACTTCTTTCTTCATAAAAAGTTCACTGCTTCATCTTTTGTCAAAGGTGTTTTCTTTCCTAATTTCATACTATAGCACCTTAACAAATCCTTTTGGCATTGTGCTTGACTCCAGAGTTGAGATGAGAAGAAAAGTGCTATACACCATCTTTAACGACCACTGTAAGGAGACTGTCACTTACCATATTATTATTGGCAAAACATGGTAAGGAAAACACCTTGTACTCACTGTTTATGTAGATAAAATAATGCTAATACTATTTATATCTTGGAGACTGTTTAATGTAATTTAAATTAGTTTCAATTTCTCCCATCTGTGCTGTGGCTTTACCTGTATAAATGAAGAAGATTTCATTTTCATCTAATTTTTTTTTCTTTTTCTACTTTTCTTTTTTTTCCCACTGTTTTTTTTCTGATTAGTGTTTAATGAAAAGGTCCCAAAACCTTTGCTGTAGAATTTAACTCTCCTGGGAAGCACTCTGAAGGCAGGCAGGGCTTGCACCTTTAACTGAAGCATTTCATAATTGCCTTACAAAATTAAAATGTAGCCTATGTAATTTAGTTCCATTGACTAGAAGCATTAAATGTAACCAAACATTTTTAAAGCTGGACCTTGGAAATCAGTAATGTCTATTAGATAACTATAAGTTTGCATATAACATAACTTATATTGGATCAGCTTATTATCAATCAATTTAATGTAAATTTCTATCACCACCAGAACCATCATTAAAAAATAATCTCCTGTTTTTCAGGTGATTCTTTGATAATATATTTGATGCACATAAAGATTGATCTATCTATCACTGTTCAAAAAAATATATGCTATGCATGAGGCAAGCAGGTGTCTTAGAGTTTCTGCCTGAACATGTTTGGAACCCAGTAGTTGTTTGGTAGCTATATATGTGTTTTTCTATATATTTTCTGTCTTTTTGTCTTTCTCTCTTTCTTCTTCTTCTAGTTTCCTCTTCTGGGAACATTTCAGGTAACTTAACATCGAATAGGTTTAAAGTTTGCTAAGTTGAATGGGCCAAATTAATGCTGTGAGAATTGTTTTATATTGGTTGGAGGTTGTACAAAAGCTTTTGCCAAAATTCCTTGATTTTCTATAATTTGCCAATAAACTCTTGTCTTGTTGACAAAAGTTTATTGGCAAATTAAACCTTTTGACCTTGTGAGCATATCTGGTCAGTAATTTTTCCATGTGTCTGACTCAGAGTATAGGAATCTCTGTAAAGCCCTTTCAGCAAGTTGTTTGGGGCCTTATGATGGTCCACAAAATATTTTGTGCAAATATTTTACAATTCTTTATTCTTTCATTAAAGTTTTTTGTGTTCTTAAATGTGTTACCCAGGTTATTTTTCCTTGTGAATATTTTTGAGAATCTCTGGCCATGCTGACTAATATAATTTCATTCATATATTTATCCTGTAAGTGTAATAATTTTCAGTTATGCTTTTCCAGGTATGCCTGTTGAAAGAGATATGACCCATGTCTGTGAACTTTAAATACCTTTTAACTCCTTCAGGTGTATCTTGGGTACTACACAGAATGGTTTTGTTTTAGAACAGGAGTTTTCAATCACTGTTAATAAGTCCAGAAGTAGCATAAACACTTGATTTAAAAAAAAAAAAAAAAGGAATTTTTATAACACTAGATTAGTTCGCACCTAAGATTTTCTCCATTGGCTTGCACTGCCAGGGGCTTATGCTATCACATGTGGTCATTGTTCTTCTGGTCTGTACTTTTGACATAATTCATATTTCTTCAGAAATCATAATCCTTAGTAGCACAGGGGGTGCTCTGGCAGTGGAGAATGTGGCTCTTGAGCAAGGGATTTTTTCTTTCCATTCATGTAAAAGGCGTCAATGCAGAAAGACCAGACTTCCTTTTTCAAAAATGAAATTTATTCACTTGAATTGTCAACAATTTATTTAGCTTACTGCATTTCAAAATACCTAAACTGAAGATTACTTGATTCATTTCAGAAGAGAAATGGAATAAGAGAAAATGTCTGTTTAATGTATAGATTTGCATTTGACTGGGTAGTCCCACTATCACTTCCTGTTACTCCATGTCTCATTTTCAGTTTACAGATTTACAAGAAGGGAGGTTTCTTGATAAATGTAGTGGGTTGCCGGGTTCCAGGCACCCACCAAAGTTTCTCTGTCACTAACCTCCGCAGCCAGACAGGGAAGAGAAAATTTAACGAAGGGTTAATGAGTTGAGATGAGGACTGGGAGGGGTCACGCATTAAATACCATCATGGGCAAAAAGAAAGTCAAATTAGAGAATTTATTACTAACAAAATAAGATCTTAAAAACAATATCTGCTCACCCTTCCCACATTCCCAGCTCTACCTCCTCCCCCAGTGGTGCAAGGAGACAGGACTGGGGGTTATGGTCAGTTCATCACCCATGGCTTCTGCCACTGCTCAGGGAGAGGAGTCCTTCCCTGCTCCAGCTTGAGGTCCCTCCCACTGGAGATAGCTCTCCATGAACTTCTCCAACATGAGTCTATCCCATAGGCAACAGTCCTCCCCAAACTGCTGCAGTGTGGATGGGTGCAGTCCTTCAAGGACCTCCATTGCGGGCTCCTCCCTCCACAGGCCTCCCACAGCATCACAGGCTCCTCCCAGGCATCCTCCTGATCCAGCACGAGTCTCCCCCACAGGCTGCAGGTCGATCTTTGCATGCCTGCAGACTTTGTGGGCTGCAGGGGCACAGCTGCCTCACTGATAAGGACAGTGGAACAGAACAGCATAAAGTTAGTAGAAGAGAACAACATTTTATTTTTAGTGGAGACAGTAGAACAGAACTGCACATCCATGTAGAAGTAGATAAAACAAACAGAAACTTCTGTTTGGGCAAACAGAAGTCATACAAAACACAAGCAGGATACCAGCTCAGCTCTGCAAGACTGACAAATAGAAATTGTGCAAAACAACGATATTGCCCTTACTCAAAAGCCAGAGCTGAAGAACAGCTACCTAAAAAGGGAGTCAGACATGAATACAGACCCCAAAGAACCAAATAAGGATTTCTGATAAGAGGTGCCACTATGTCAAATAAAGTCAAAGGAAGTGGACAACGCTAATGAATGTGAAAGCAGTGTGTATGATAAAAACTGTTCACTTGCTGCTCAGGGCACTGGAATGAAGGAAGGATCCCCTGAGTGACCAGCACACTGCAATAAGGAATGCCTGCTATCTAGTACTCAAAACTGTGTTAGAAAGTTTCTAGCTGTCTGATTTTGGTATCATCACCATGGGCTGCAGGTGAACCTCAGCTCTGGTACCTGGAGCACCTCTTCCCCCTCCTGCACTGAATTTGGTGTCTGCAGAGCTGTTCGTCTCATATGTTCTCACCCCAGTTTTCCCTAGCCAAAATTACAACTGCACTATAAATTTTTTTTCCTCCGCTTAACTATATTATCACAGAGGCATTGCCATCATCTCTAATTGGCCCAGCCTTGGCCATCAGCATGTCTGTCTTTGGAGCTGCCATGGATTGGCTCTGCCAGACAAAGAGGAAGCTTCTGGCAGCTTCTCACAGAAGCCACCCCCATAGCCCCCCACTACCAAAGCTTGCCCATGCAAACCTAATATGGCAACATTAGAGTTTTTTCCAGTTAACAGTTTGGTCCAGTCATTTCCTTCGGTTTTAATCATTAATTTCAAAGTAATCAGGCTTACATTTTTATTAGTATCAGTATTAACTCAAGTGATCTCCTGAAGGGAAGAATGTGGCAGCTTCACCCATTACCATTAATAGTAATTAATACATAACTGCAATTGTCAAATTTCAGCAATTTCATCTTTCAATGCCTTTGGTAAAAATTCCTTAGTGGAGACATTTTAGAAGATTTCTTATTTATATTAGGACATTAAAAGTAAAGAGAGAGTTGTGCATGTGTCAGAAAATAAATCTATTATTTTATTTCCCCCCAAAATTAAAAAAAAAATATTTTACAGAACTTTCAGATAAGCAAATGTGATGTTATCTCAGTGAAATAAGTGAGAGTAAATTGTGACAGTTTATGGCACAAAAAAAAATCATGCTAAAATAACCGTATTTTCTTCTAGTCACTATAAATATAACATTCAAGCAAATATAATACCAGAAAAATTCAAGGTTCTGATGTTTTCCTTGAAATCAATTTCTTATTCTTCTTTAATATTAATTTCCTGTTTTGAAATTCTGTGGTAGGTCAGAAAGCTAAAATGAACATCTTGAAAAGAGTTGTTTAATCTCATCAAGGTGAAACAATTTTAAACATATAATTTATGTAATGGCTATGCTTCTATAAAAGCTATTGAGCTCAAAAATCAAAGGGTAACTGAGTGAATCTATAGCTCCCCAGTGAGGTAATGAATGCACTTTAACACTGACATTTTTTTGGGCAGTACCCTCAAGAGTAATTCAGTGTGCTTAAAATGCTGACAGCCATTAATCCATTTGTTACATCACAAATTTGGGCATCTGTTACATTTTTTGCTTGATTGCTTTGTTTAAGGCTCATAGATCTATGTACAGTGTCAGCTCTCCTGTGTATGTTGTTACTTTATCTACATGGTGTTTTTATACTTCATTGGTCAATCCACTTTGGTTATTATCTGGAAGTACTATTAGCAGCAGTGATTTCCAAAATTCTTATTAATTCAGTTTCACACAAAAATTGAGATTTTTTCTGGGCCATAAACATAATAACTCACTTTAATAAGAAAAATGAAATTAGGACTGGCTATCTTGTTTAGTGATAGATGTAGTAATTTGGTCATGAAGCAATAGCTGCTGATCATTTTTGTGAGAAGATGTCTCAGATGTGACATGAGATATTTCAAAATATGGCAATAAAAAGTCATCTCCAGCAAGAAGCATTATCACTTCATATGGAACGGAGCTCTGCTGGAGTTATTATTGAGCAAAAAGATGGAAAAACAAAATGTCTTTTGTTGTCCTATCTTTCTGAAGTGAATTCTTGAGGCTAGGGACAATCATTTTGTGATCCATTTTTTTTTCAATAATAATAAAATTCTTTATACAATTGGGGAGAATATCAACAGAACATAGTGAAATATATATTTTTCCTCCCACACTGACTACAGTGCAGTCCTTCTGTAACATGATCCAGGGTAATGGGAAAATGAATATCAAGTACTTTAGGTTTCAGAGTGTAGCTTATAAAGTGACATCTGGTGGAAAGCAAATGCTTAAACTCAAGACAGCCATTCAGATTGTGTTACCTAGAGATGCCAAGCCTTGAGATGCTTGGCCTCATTCTGGACAACAGAGTTAACCCTTCTGCCTGTGGACACTTGCAGAAATTGGTGTTTGAACTTAGAAGTTTACACTTCTAATCTCAAGAGTTTGCCTTTCTGTTTGAGCTGGAGCTTACAAGTTTGAGCAGTTCAGAAGTAGTCGAGAAGACATATAAATTCCATTTAAATCCAGAAGGAATTCCTGTGTATTGCAATGTTAATGCCTTTCTATTTTCACTTTGAGTATTTGCCAAGGAACTGGAAAAAATATTCCAAACTCTACTAAACTTCAGGGAATATAATTTTGTCATAGCTAGTTCATGTCAGGCAAAGATCTTGAATATTAAGGTAGTCATTAGAAAAGGACAGTGAATAATGTAGTCACAAAGCTAGATAAAATTCAGTATCAGGGTGCATAATTTTATAGATCAGTAGGATGAACAGATGACTAGGAAACCAGCAGAGTAGATTTTTGGGACTGCTTTTGCAGCTGCTGTGGTTTAACCCCAGCCAGCAACCAAGCCCCACACAGCTGCTTGCTCACTCCCACCAGCAGGATCAGGGAGAGAATTGGAAGTTGTAGAACTCATGGATTGAGATAAAGACAGTTTAACAGGGAAAGCACACAAACAAAACAAAAGAAAGAGCTTCCCAAGGGAAGGCAGTAGTTCAGCACTCTATAGGAGAGCAGGTCCCCATCACGTGCATTGGTTACTTGGGAAGACAAACACCATCCCTCCCATGTGACACACATCATCATGTGCTGCCCTGTCTCCTTCTTCCCTCCACTTTATATGCTGATCACCATGGTCTGGAGTATCCCTCTGGCTGCTTTGGGTCACCTGTCCCTGCTGTGTCTCCTCCCAACCTCCTGCTCACCCCCAACTTCCTCACCAGTGTGGCAGTACAAAAAGCAGGCTCTGTATAAGCCCTGCTCAGCAATCCCTGCATTATCAACCCTGTGCTCAGCACAGATCCAAAACACAGCCCCATACTGTGAATGAAGTTACCTCAGACAAAACCAGCACAATTTTTAATCAAATTCATTTGTTAAATGAATAAAATTTGGTAAGTCAGTGAGGCTGTTTAGATATGTGAGTATATTTAAATGCTAATGGCGTTTCTAAAGGTTCTAATACTATTAATTATCTGCTTTTTCATGACGCATTTTAGTTTTATCAAATGACCCTATTTTTGATCCACTGATAGATAACATCTACCACATAAGAGCAATTGCAAGCATAGTAAAAGCACGCTGAATATATAAACTTGAAATAAATGCCTTTTATTTATGTAATAAATCATTGCCTTTAGGCACAGTAGAAGAATTTTAACATTTATCAGTGATTGAGAATTTAGCATAATTTTCCTTTGATAGTGAAAATTTTTGAAGAAGATAAACTTGGTATATAAGTTATAACTGTCCAGAGAATAATTAATTTTACTTTACAAGAAATGATTTTGAAACTGAATATCTCAGACTCGACATTAAACAATAAATGGCTAAATATTTGTTGATGTTTTTAAATATTACCTAGATTTTATTTCCTGAAAAAGATCAAGCAGAAATTAAGTCAAATATTAATTCTGTATTGATTCATTTGATAGAAATAACTGTATCTGTCATTCATCCTCCTGATACTTCATATTGGACTATACACTTGAAGCAGGCTGAGATCAGTGCTCTGAATTAAAATCTGTAAGTCAAAATGGAAGGATTTCCTTTTCTTACCATACTACATAAACCCTTTGTGGAAAAAATAACATATAATTCCAAGATTTCTAAATAAATACTGATGTAAACATGCATCATATTTAATCAACAAAAGACATATACCATAATAATAAAGCCTGAATTTAACTAAAGAGTGAATAATTTTTTCTGATGTCTGGAGTCCGAGGGCTTAAAGTAAGGAAATGGAGGACCTTCTTATTCAGTATGTGAGGTAGATACATTTTCTAATCCCTTTTGTGACTGTTATCACTAAAAAAATTACAGAACAATCAGAAATTAACTAGTAAGTGTGCTCTGTAGAAGGAAGAGTGTGAAGACCAAATGAAAAGCCTCTGTCAGAGGAGTACATTTTCAATGACTAGTGCTGAGGATATTATATGGAAACACACAAATGCCTTAAGCAAGCCCTTCTGTGACAAAACAAAATGAAAACAGAATAAGTCTTCTGCAATTTCACAGTTTAGCTACAAGTAAAATGACCTTTTTCTATCTTCAAAGCTCTTAAGCATCTTAGCCCCCAAGTACCATGCAGTTATCATGCCACTTACACCAGGATTTTGTATCTGACATATACCAAGTTGTTGTCAAAAGGACTCCAAGCAATCATTAGGTGTTAGTTTGTTATTTTCTGTGTAGATTATTATGGCATTTTCACAGATCCATTCTCTGACCTTGATTAAAATTCAGGATATGTTAGCCCATTGTCTGTGTTCAGACCACAGAACAATACCTCTATTTTGACATACCTTTAATAAACCAGACATTTCATTTATCTTTTCAAAATGCAGTGAGATTGCTGGTTTATTTATCTTTCATGCACATCTGAGATGTAATTGGCAGACATATTATTAAGCTATTTCAGCTCTACATGTCATTCCACAATAATTCAAACAATAGCAATTTTGAGCTCTCTGCTGGCTACAAAATAATGGGAGTACCTTAGAGTCTAAAAAATATACTGATAGTATTACTCAGGCCTCATTTTACATTTTAATTGAAACCATTATCAAATAATGATTCTAGGCCAGAAATAATAGTTAATAAACTTCTGTAGATATATCTGCTGCTGTTGCTCTAAGTTGTGACTGTTCCAGCTGAGGGATAAGAGCTGTGTTCCACAGGTTTTCTATCAGAAGATGGAGTGCTTATTATAGGATTGAATAGACACTTGTAGTGGATATACAGTGCTCTTGAAAAATGCTGGCTGGTTTACCTGAAAATGGAAATCTACTCTATGATATGCATAATATTGAAAGTTGGTATCAACATCTGAAGTTTTCCAGGTGCTTATACACATGCCATTCCAAGTTATGGGAACAGCATCTGCGCCCTGTGGATACCCAGAACTTGGACTTTATAATAAGTGTTACCTGGGAAGAACTACTCTGGGACTCCTACCCCAGGGAGATGCCACGGGATCCACAGGTATGGATCAGACTATCTTCTGCTTGATCTCTCTCTGTCTCTCCTTCATGCCTGCCCTCCCCTTTCTCATTTCTTTCTCAGATTTACAGCTAAATAAAATCCGTACTATTGATTTTAGCATTTGCACCTTAATTCGGGCAGTGACATCTCTTAATAATTGGATTATAATACTATGTTATTACTGTATAATATCACAGAATCATAGAATGGCCTGGGCTGAAAAGGGACCTTAAAGATTTTCTGGCTTCAATCCTCACACTATGGGCAGGGACCCCTTTCCCTGTGCCTAATTGCTCAGAGGTCCACCCCGCCTGGCCTTAAACACTTCCAGACATGGGGCATCTCTGGGAAACCTGTTCCAGTGCCTCACCACCCTCCTAGTAACGAATTTCTTCCTAATATCTAATCTAAACCAACTGTCCTTCAGTTTTAAACCATATCCCCTTCTCCTTTTACTACATGATCTTGTAACAATTCCCTTTCCACCTTTCTTGTAAGCTTCCTTCAGATACTGGAAGGCCACAATTAGGTCACACCCAAATTACCTTATCCTAAACTGTTAAGGAAAGTATATTTTGATCATATGTATTTTTGTGCATAAAGGTGAATTAGTGGTTATCAGACATAATTCCCATCAGTGAAATGTCTTGTTTGTTCAGTTTTCTAAGAACATAAGTAAATATATGGATAACCTGCAGGCTCAGCAAACAGAACAGTATGCATATCACTGTCCACTCACTGAGCCCCCACCCCTCATGTGTTGGTTTTGTTTGTGTACCTATCCTTTTATTAATTAAGGCTCAGCTTAGGGACATGCAATGATTTCTGAATTTCTCTATGTATATGTAATAGTCTATCCAGCTGAAATAGCATTTCTGTTCTGACATATTTGTCCCACGGTGCAGCAAAACAAACAAAACTGTAAATGCTCCTTTTTCTGCATAATGTATTTTTTTTACGCTGTGCATTCAGCAGACAAAGTTAATGTCAACATTAGGTTAACGTAATAAAAATTATTATTTGATTTCCATTTTTGGGAACTCTAAAAGGGGCTCTTTCATTTATTTGCTATTTTAATTGTCTTCATGCACTTGCCTGAAGGCTGTAGATGTCTTTTCTTAAACATTTTTATTTTGGTTTGACAATGTAAGATTGATATAGTAGTGACAATAACAAAACTGCATAACATGTATAATAAAAACTCTTGGCTTTTATTGTAGCAAGCACTCCCTTATGTTCACATATGAGTCAAATGAGTGTCCATCTACACTGGCTTATAAATAATCAGACCTTCTTACTGTATGCTTACATTATGTGACACTCAGATGTAATAAAGGAAGGGTACCAAATGGACTAAATTTATAACAGGAAAAAAAAAAGAAAAATGAATAAATAAAATGAAGCAGAAATACAGCTAATTAGATAAGTGTTTAAATAGAAACTGGTAGATTTGAGACTTCTGAAAATCTGATCTACAGAACTGAAATTCAAAGTACTATTTTTAATATTCAATTATTGAAGAATTTTACCCTTGTCAGTCCTCAATTAAATTTAAAAATTAAAAATGTTTTTCATATCCTAATGACTATAGTTATAAGCAGGAAAATGAATTGAAAAGAGTGCACTTTCTTGTATTTCTTGATTGTGATACAGGATAAAGAATGGATTTTCATGAATTGTGTTATAGTAACTTTTTCACTTTACCAGAAAAGATGTCCAATTTCTGTAGATATCGACACAATGAGGAAGAAATCAGTAAGCATTATCTAAGTATTACATTTTCCACATCAAATACTATTAAAATTCAGAATCTGACCTGAAAATTGTTAGTGAGGAAAGTCAGAGTATCTCCATGTTTTCCAGGTTTATACACGGATACCAAAGATTAAATTCCAACCACAAACAGACATCTTCATAGTGATTTTTTCTTTATTACTTCCACTTATTTCCTGAATTTTAGATCTTTTTTATTACAGGTTTTGAAATGTTTACTCCTCAAATCTTCTCACTAAGGCAAGTATAGATGTCATATTTATATAATACTTTTTTCTTTTAAATTTTATTTATTTAAGAATAGCTGTTTCTTTGCCCATTTAAAGGGGGACAATCCCAATGATTAAGTGGACAAAACCCCTAAACAGTGTTAATTTAAATATTCTTATTTATGAATCCCTTTAATTTTCTCAATAACACCTGACTGCATCAAAAATTTGAACACCTGTCTGAATTTTTATCATCATAGATTTAGATGGTATCATCATTGTTCTGGAACTATTCAATTAGCAAGATTTGGAGTCACGTAGATGGCAAATAAAATGATTCATTTTCTTATAAAGTGTATATAACTGTCTTGCAAAAAGGAGTTATCATTTTCAGATACTTGTTTAATATCACAAAGACATGAAGACAATTGGCAGCCAGAGGTGCAATAAAAAAAGCAGAATGAAAATTCTGCTAGTTTAGAAACTCCCCAGTGATGGTAGATAAAAATAATCTGGTTATTTGTCCTCCTCTATCCCCACATGGTAAGAAGAAGGTGAACAACATCTGACCTTTGAGACTGACCTTATTCTCAGATGCTGCTGCTTTGGCCATATTAGCCTTAAAGAGGATAGAAACAAGCTATAAAAATACTGTAGAATAATCTTGTAGATTGACTCCGCTGTAAAAATACAGTCATTCTGCAGTACTTGTGTCAGGAAAATTATTTCTTCCTAAGAATCCAAAGAAAGTATTAAATGACAGTGCATTTAGCCACTGAATATGAGAAGCTTTACACCATCACCTCCACTGGCTGAAAAAAAAGGGAGCTGACAATGCTTTTCTGTGGGTATTGGAGTAAGATTAATTAACACAAAGTTTCTGCAGAAAAGCAGTGCCACATATAATGTACAAAACCAATTTTCATAACAAGATATTCTTTCTACTTATAGTTATTTTTAAAAAATATTTTAGTTCAGGCAAGACACTCTTCCTTAGGAAAAGTACATTTCATAGAATAAAACAGTACAGAGATATATATTTACAGTTTTCCAAAATTCAAAAGGACTGATATAGTTGCCACTTCACATATGATATTCATCATACCGATTTAGATAGCTGGGCTATTAATAAAACTAATAATAAATTAATGAGTATGGGCTCTTTTCATTGTTGACAGAAATAGAGAAAAAATAAAGAAAAAATAGAGAAAAAATAGAGAAAAACATACATACTTCCAGAAATAGAAGCACCTTAAGAGGGCAATTCTTCTTATCTGTCTTTGCCCCATACTTCAGAGTGACATGACAATCCGTTGTATGTTCAGCCAGCAAAGGCTTACTGGCTTTGACTCAGACATCCAAGCCTCTTAGACAGCAAAGCTAGGTCATCAGAGCATTCAAACAGTGCTGCTATGTCAACTTGTATTTTATTATCCTGTGATGTGTTTCCTACTCTAGGCCTTTTATGAAGGCTTGTCTGAATTCTTCATAAACAATTTTGAGCGTAATTGGCTATAACATTTCGGGCTAATTTTACCATTGACCAGTACATTAAAATTAGCTGTTTCAAATCAAACAGAAACCAGGTTTTGATGAAAGGTCAGATGAAGTATTTGCAGTTATCAGACTGTTTATCTATGGATAAAGACAGTGCATAGTTGTAAAAAAAAAGCATAAGGAAGTTCCTCAGGTTGTCTGATACATTTAAGGGACACAGTGCTGGAAACGTCTGATCTTCTAGACTTTCCATCCTGAACAAAGAAAGAAATGAATTGAGAATTTTTGAATTATGAAACACAGAAGTACTGAGAGAGGAGGTAGTGCAGGAGGAAATACTGAGCAGAATCCATAAGATTCTGAAAACTCTAAGAAAATTTTGAAATCTGAAAGGTGAAAGAAATCAAATGTTACTATATGTGCTGTACTGTACGTACTGTATATCATTTTCTGAGCAAGAGAGAATGGACGAGTGATTCCTTGAAAGAGTGAGAATTTCTTGTTTGGTCTATAAATATGAAAATAAAAGGTATATGATACAGAAATATCAAGTCTCCTGTACAATATAGTTAAAAGTTATACAGGTGTTTTGTTTTTCTAGAATTTATACATTGATTGTACATCTGTTTCAAATAGTGTAATTGAATAATTTAATGAAATCTAAATGTGCTAAGATCAAGCATAGATGCATGACTACGCTATACAGTATAGCCTGAGCTTTATGGAAATTCATAAACCTCTTCCGATTTATCACAAAATGTTTAATTTACTCTGTGTAAAAGTTAATAGCAGCCTTCTGTCTAAAAGCATTCTTTCAAATCTGACCAAGAAACTATAAATTTTCGTATTCCTCATCCTGGAGAGTATCTTCCTATGGGACTTCAAAGAACTTTTCTAGCCTTTTTTTTCCTCACTGACTTTCCCAATTAAACGATCTGTCTCACCATTGTCTGCTCCCAAATTAATTATTTTTTTTAGATTACGGTATTCCAAGAGGAATGCAAGGGAAAAAAGTTACCCAGAAAATAACAGTTTTTCCTGCTCCCTGGCAGCAGTGTGAAAATTTAGATGAGGACAGAAATTTGGTAATTTTCTATTCCTTGGAACATAGTCATCTTATCTGCACTAGAAGATCTTTTTATCAGGCAGCTGGTACTTTTCTTAGATCTGCTTCTACCAGCTACAGACCATATCCTAAAATTTCTCTGAGATTACTCTGTCATGGGATATTTCCATGCTGGACCTTCAAACTAAAATTTTGCAGTCATTAATATTTGTATTTTTTTTCCCCCAGGTATTATCCTTATAGTACTACTCTGTTATATATGGTAAAAAAAATGTGCCTTAAAAATTATTTTAAATATTTTTAATAAAAGCATCTTAAATATGACAGGAAAAGTAAAGTCATCAGTATAAAATGATCAGGTCTATGTTTGTGTTATATCATAATCTATCACAAAATATTTTACTTATTTTATATTGAATAAAAGTCATCTTCCAAAAGGAGTAGACAGTGAGTCGCTATTGCCCAAGCCAATACTAGGTAACAATAGCCTGGCTAAGAAGGCAAAAGAAAAAGAAACAATGTGCCTTCATGGAGAAACACCTGAGTTAGTATGAATCCACATGGCTTCGTTTAAGGATAGGAATGCTATGTTACACAGCAAAATCCTTTGAAGTTAAAAGAACTCACGAACAAGATGGCTATCAGAAAGATAGATACCAGATGATTCCTGGAAAGAATAAAAAGAAATTTTTCTCATTGAACTAATGAAAAAATTGTAGAAGTAGCATGACGAAGAAAGCCTGTTCTACGTAAGGCAATTTGACAAGGTGCAAACCAAGACAGAAGAGAAGAACAGAGAGGCAATGTAAGGTCAAACTGAAGAACAATGGAATAAAATGGGATAGAGAGTAAAGAATATAGTACCTGGAATTTTACCAATTGCAGCATGTTCAGAAGAGTTATTTAAGGCAACATATCTGAAACACAAATTGTAAAAAGCATCATGTTTACCTCTACATGCAGATGTGATAATTACACTGTTTTAAATACAATTAGTGTGCTCATTCCTTGCTCTTAGTATTGTCTAAATGTGTATTTGTTCGGGTTTTATTTCTGTTGTTGTTTTTAAAGGGAAAGAGTACTTCCAGATTATTTATCATTTCTTGCTATTAGTGTTTTTTACATCTGATTTAACACTTCCACTCATGTTCAAGATGCCATTGGTGTGACATCACATGCACAGCAATAGCCCAGAGCTACCATGACATGGCAATTAAATAAAATATGAAGTAGCAAGACATGACTGGAAGGAAGCTATTGGGAAGAAAATCAATCAATCAATTGATCAAATGAGATCAATAATAAGTTAAATTAAGTGCTAAATAATACATAGAGTAAACACCACCATAAGGTAAAACATGTTCTTAACTAACTCTCATCCATACCTGAGATTCATGCCAATCTACAGAAACTAAATTATTTTTTGTTTAGTTGTCAAATAATTGCCTTACTCATATGTTAAATGTATTCTGGTTCACATTGCAGATCTACAGAACCTTTCAATATTTTTCTGTCAATCTATTCATATTGTAATTTTTTGGTGCTTTGCCATTTAATACATTCCTTAGGGATTAGTTGCTATAGACACAGCCTTACCTTTTCTACATACACACTGCACTGTTCATTCACTTATCAAAGCACTTCACTTTGAACTTATTCATTAATTGGACTGCAGGAAATAACCCAAATAACTCATTTCTACAATATTATAGAATCAAGACAGTGATTTTTAATTACCACAATTAAGACAGTGATTTTAAACCTTTATAGTGTGAAACTGTTCCCTGATAAATATTTTAGAATTTTATTGCAAAACTGTGGGTATTAAGAAGGGCTGAGTAGGTTTCATATTCTACCCCTGAAAAGAATATCTGATAAAAGCCCACCTTTCTGCTGGGCAATGAAGGGGTTTTTAAGAGCAAGCCTCATGCAACACGGAAACAGTCTTTTCCCTGTGCTCCAACACAGAATTTCTGACAGCAAGAAGGCAGTGAATAGGTGTTTGGGTCACAAGGAGGTCTGGTGGTGAATGCCCATATCAGTATCTAAGCTAGAGAAGAGTTCCATTGGAGAAACTGTTAAAAACCAAACACATACACACACACACAAAACCAAAACCCGTCAACCAGAAAACCCCAAGCATTTTCATTGTTTCAAGGACCTATAAGGTACTTTGTGCTGTTCTACTGGCATATTATATATTCACCTTAAAACTAGACGCAGCTAAAATGACTGTGAGCGTAGTAGGCTGGACCCTTGTCTAAAGCCTAGTGTTTTTTTCATTATGATACTACATGCACCATCCACACAAGTATAATGATTATACTTGTGCTAAAATTATACTTGTGGCAAGCTGGTTCTAGGAAAGAGCTATTGCAATCATTCAAAGGGCTTTTTTCTGTTTTTCGCCCTCTGCAGATTGTGTAAGTGTACCGTGAAAGAGCCTGACATCTCCTACGCAGGGATTCATTTGCGACAGATATAACTGTAATTTCACTTGGTTGTCTTAAAAAGTAACAACTTTCCAAAAACCTACTGGGCAATTGATCAGAAATTATTATAACCATATCATGGATTTTCAAGTTGACTATGTCACTGAGAAAATAAATTACTTTTATTTGATTATGAGCTGCAAATCCTAATATAACACTTAAAATACTAGGTATTGAAGATATGAAGGCTGTGGAGCTGGCTTCCCTTCACATATAATTGTGAAAGTCTGTTTTATTCCATTGATTTTATGCATCAAAATCAAAGTCTTGAAATTAGGAACTTAATTGCAAACATTACCTATGAAGAAACACCTACAAGGTGCTTCATATGTCTGAGTGAAAGATTTACTCTTCCATAGCTACCATATACCTACCTCTGTACTATACTATCTAAACTAGATATATTTTTATATCTACCTCCCAAAGGAGAATCACATATGTGAACCTAAGTTCTGAAACACTCATTTTCTAGGGCAGCTTAGAACTGTTGCTTAATTGGTGCTGTAGCAAACTAAAACAAACAGATTAAAAAAAATCAAATCAAATCAAATACTTTACACTTCTTTACCTCTAATTTCTGTACTTGTTCTGTGTTTTCTTTTCAGAAATGAGATTCATGTTATAATATGTGTGAAAACCAACAGGTAATAGGCAGGTGGGCTACAAAAATCTGATATCCAAAGTAGGGGATTTATTTTGTTTTATCATTGCCTCAGGATAGAGTCAAGAATAGAATGTGTAATCTGCAATGATCTGAAAAATGAGGAGGGTAGCAAAAGTGTAATCACGTTATACAGATAGTAAATGCCATTCTAGTTACACTGATTCCTTTTTTTGCCATCTGTAGTGATGCCAGAGAGGAGAAAATCTTAACGATCTGAATATTTGCTTCTAATTAAAAAAAAAAAGTCTTTGAAGAGGTGATGTTTCTTTTCTATGGCAGGATTCTTATACTCCAGATGATTGGACATTTTCTCCTTTCATTGGATGACTGAGGAGCCCACAGTTATTACTAGTTATTAAAAGTTTCATCTGAGAATGACGTACAGTCCCTTCCATCATCTGAATTTCAAAGACGTATTTTTGATCTCTTCCAAATAGGGAATCCATGTTGCTTTCTGCAGCTACACAAAGGGTCAACAGCATCATATTTTTCCCTATAGAACTACTGCAAGAAATTAATGCTGTCTATTGGGCTAGAGAAAATCACAAATGTTGTAACAGAAAATTTGGTATCTTCCACCATGGAGACATGCCTAATTTGATATCCCCAGCTGAGATGAATGGCGTGGTTAACAGCTTGCAGAATTTTGTTTCAAGATATTTTTGGTCTCAGACTGGACTGTTGCATTGGTTTACATTTCATTTCATAATTGTAAGGTTTTCTGAAAGTAGAGGAGCAGAAACAGAGAAAAGAAAATGAACAAAAACAAAGAAAAGGAGAAAAAAATGTTATAACCCTGAAAATGTATACCAACTTGGCTGTGAGGGATCTTTTATGGATTGTTGAAAACAGTATATTTACTTCACTAGAAATATAAACTTGCTATAGAGCAACTGATGCACTTCTTTAATACATATAGTATGACATACAAATAATATGAATTTTTTAAGTTAAAAAAAATAGGAAGAAAAAATGATAAATCTAAACTTCATTGCTATATTATGATTTACTTTGACCTAGACTTCACGTCAAATTCTGGATTTGAAATGAATCCTTCCTCTGATCTCTAATAAATTATTCTTTTTATCAGATCTTGCTTTTTTACCACATTTAAAATGAACGACATGTAAAAAAAATCAATATAAATTGTTTAGAAATTAAGAGCTTGTAGAGCACATATATCCATATTCAGAAAGGCAGCTACTGTTATCTGTACTGAAGTGTGGGGACTAATTGATGTAGTTTAATACATTTTAAGAACAATGCCGAAAAAAATGTGGTTTCCCTTCAAGTAAGAACCTGCACAATAGTACAGTCATAGGATGGAGGTTTTCCAGAGAGCTGCAGGTTCTTTCAATAGAAACTGATTTTTGAGTTGTACATTTTGGGCAAAGCTACTCCAGAAAGACAATGTGGCAATGGATTGGGTCCTTCAAGATTCAACTTCTCTTCTCTCAAGTCCTCTTCACATTTGATTCTTCAAATCTATCCTAGGCCTATTATTTAAAAAAAATTATTTGCTGGTCTCCATACTAAATAGATAACACATACCATCTTGTAGGGCTCTTCCAAAATTTTTAAGCACTGTGTTTGGCAATAGGATAGCATTAATAAGTTTTGTTAGTGGCAGAACAATAACTCAAAAATTCTTGGCTTTCAACCCTACTCAGAATCTCTGCCTCCTCCTCTTTATTCAATAAACAATCACNCTTCCTCCCTTCCTCCCTTCCTCCCTTCCTCCCTTCCTCCCTTCCTTTCATGTTTTCTTTTTTCTTTTTTCTTTTTTCTCTCTTTTTTCTCTCTTTCTTCTCTCTTTCTCTCTTTTTTCTCTCTTTCTTCTCTCTTTCTTTCTCTCTCTCTTTCTTTCTCTCTTTCTGTCTTTCTTTCTTTCTTTCTCTCTTTCTCTGTCTCTATATCTCTACTTTTTCCTTCTTTCTCACTTTCTATTTCTTTCAATAGCCAGTTACAGAAGAAAGGGTTTTATTGAGCTGTGAGTGGATTTGATGAGAAAAATCTTATAATTTCTGCACCTCAAGATTTTCAGTTTTAAATTGTTTGCCTTAACCTTAATGTGCCTAAAGTAAAGGAATACTTGTGGAGCTCAGAGTAATGAAGTCATTATTGACACAGTAATAAATAAGTTAAGCATTGCAAAGTACTTAGATAAACAGGTTTAGTAAAATATTGGAACATGCTGGGAGCTAACACTGTAAAAGATGATTTTACAGCCTTTACCAGTCAGATAATTTTTTTTCTTGTTAGACAGTTAAAATAACACTGATCAATCATCAATACCAATTTTATGGCTCTTTGTCATAAAGCAGACATACTGTAATTCATAAAAAATGATCCTCGTTGTGCTGCAATCTCTATTTTTAAAACATCTAATGGAGGCAAGATGTAACAGGTATTCTGTGGATGAATCTCTCCTATTATGTATGAACAAGGCATTTATAGATGATGTATATGTGTTGACAAAGAAACACAAGCCAAGTTTTCACAGGTGTCAGCTCTGTTTTGGAACTTGAACAAACAATTAACTGGAGCACTGAGGCTGCTCTAAGCTTCATTGGCTATTCACAGCTTTATGGTGCACTACATCATTGGGTGGAGGCAGCACATTATGGAGCTGTGTTCTGCCAGAAAGCTTTCTTTATGCTTCATTGGAAAGCACATGCAGGAGCAAGTGCTCACATTATGCATAAGTGGCAAATCTGAGCCTTGTAAAAGATACACATAATATGGGAGACAAACACTGGGAAATTGGAAGAGGTTTTAAAAAATGTGGTGGAATGAAATGGAACCGACCTGTGGAGATCATCTGGTTCAACATAATTTTTAAAGCACATCAGCTAGACCAGATTGGTCAGGGCTGTTTACATTCAGGCTTTGAATCTAAGAATAGATAACCTGGATGAGAAGTTAACCTGTAGGTAAGTTAAGTAGAAATTCCTGCATGTCAATTTGTACTCATTGCCTCCTGTATTTTCACTGTTTGCCAATGTGATGATTCTGGCTGTACCTTCTTCAATATTTTACTTCACTTTGCTAGGTACACCATGAGGAGATTCCCACTGAGCCTTTTCTTCTTTTCCTAATGCAGCTCAGGAAGCTGTTAACCTTTTCTTCTAAGGCACATTGCTGGCTTATATTCAACTTGGTGCTCACCGGTTTCCCCAGGGTCTTTTCAGTAAAACTGCTTTCTTGTCAGCCAGCACCCAGAGCATACTCGTACTTCAGTCTATTCCTCCCTGGGTGCAGAAGTTTTCATTTCCCTTAATTCAACTTTGAGAGGCTTCCTTCATCCATTTCTCCTGACTATGAAGGTTGCTATGAACAGCAGAAAAATCGTTTGGTGTATCAGTCACTTTTCCCAGTTTTGTATTGTCTGCAGCCCTGCTGAGAAAACAGTTTTGTGTCCATAGTCAAGGCAATTAATCAGGATGTTAAACAATATTGACACAAATTTAGACCCCTTGGTTACTAGTCCAGTAGTGAATGGCCTCTAATGCCACTGGCTCCAATCCCCTGGGCCTGGCTGTTCAGCCAGCTTTAAATCCACCTCATTGTCCTCATATCTAGCCTGTATTATATTATTTTGTCTATGAGTATGTTATGGGAGTCAAAAGGCTTATAAAATCCAGACAACCTGTCATTCACCATCATCCAAGAAGTGAGTGATCTCATTGTAGAAGGCTATCAGGTTAGTCCAGCATTACTTCCTTTTAATAAATCCATACTGACTACTTCCAATGACCTTCTTGTCCTTGACATGCCTGGAAATGGTCTCCAGGATCAGTTGCTGCATCACTTTCCCAGGGATTGAGGTGAGCCCTGTAGTTGCTTAGATCCTCTTTCTTTCTCTTTGTGAAGGTAGGACTGGTATTGGCTTTCCTCTAGTCTCCAGGAACTTTCCCCTAGTCTCCAGAAACTTTCCTCCTATTACCATGATATTTTTAAGATAATAGAGAATGGCCCCACAATGACACCAACCAAGTCCTTTGGAACTTGAAGGTATATCCCATCAAGCCTCATGGACTTGTGTGTGTTCAGTAGTTCAAACTTCCCCTAACCAGATTCTCCTCAGCTGAGGGTAAGTTTTCAGAATTACAGATTCACAGGACAATCTGAGTTGGAAGGGACCCACAATGATTATTGAGTCTGGCTGATGCCTTGGGATTTTAGCTTTTATATATTTCATACATTTGTAATCCTGCAAATTTTTAGTGTATAACTCTAAACTCCATATAGAGTGTTAGCTACTGTTATTCCATTTTGGTCAGACAAAACAATTCTTTAGGCCTGGGAATCAAGGACACCTTACTGTCTCAGCCCTGAGAAATGTAAGCAAAAGTGACCTGGGGGGAGCAACCTTGGGGTAAATTACTTCATTACATGCAGCTGTAGTTGGAAGATTAACCTCCAATATGCAAAAGGACCAAACTTATAAAAGTATGAAAACTCATGACCCATGGTCCATTTTTGAGTGTAGCCCCTGGGGCGGCGGGGGGGGGGAGGGAAGAGTTTATCTAGTCAGAATGTACCTGAAGGCCCTTCAATCATTATAATCATTTTCTATTCCCTTAATTTTGTCTGGCCTCTGTTTTTAGGTCATCCCAAAAAGGCATCACAGCTCTTTAATGAATGTCCCACAAATGGATCAAACACATGACCTTCACATTACTACCATCAGGCTCCAATCTCCAGTTTTTCCCCCTGGTCTGAAGGACCTGGGATTCATGAAGGCAAATTCTACCAGAAAATAAGACATTAATTATTTTTGCATTTTCTGTCTATTTTTTCGTGAGCTACCCTCTTCCATTCTGATATCTTTAAAGATCTCTTCCAACCTCAGCTGTTCCATGACTCTGGGATTCTGTAAACCTTGGCTTTAATTACATAACACATTCTTTTAGAGGTATGAAATGCCAAGAAGAAAGGAAATGTTGTGTTCCTTCATATAGATTTCCCTCCTCAGAGGCTTAAAAGGCCATTTCTGTTTTAAAACAGTGCTCCATCAAAACTTCACTAAGGAACATCATTGTAATAATGGAGATTACTTGGTCTATAGCAAACAGCCAGCTTAAACACCCACTTGGAAAGCAGGGCATGCCCTCACTTCTTGTTTCTAGGACAAACTCATGATATCTTTACTAGGAATTACTGTTAGATTAACCACATGAACCATACTATAACTTTCTACTAAGCTAAAAAAGCATTTGAATATTCAATTATTTATATTCCCTGAGAAATGTAGATTTTTCTACATTGTTTAAGCAACTTCAGTACAGTTAGGAAAATAAGAAACCCTGATCAAAGTACCTTAAATGTCTTTTTTCAAAAGTGTCTTTTCTAGCCTTCAAAGCTGGGTTTTTACATTATAAAAGGAAACAGAACTTCCACTGGTATCAATCTCTGAAGCTAAACCGAATTACAATATAGGAGAATGGAAGTGAGAAAAAAATAGTTCCTTTAAGGATTCTCTGAAACTCTATTTCTTTTTCTAAAAGGAAAAAAAAAAAAAAAAAAAGACTTTATCTGAAATTATGGTTCACAATTTATAGTAATTTTTTTCAAGATTTCTTTTTGAGGAAGATTTGAAGTAAGTAATCCATAAAAAATTGCTTTTAGTACCTGATTTTGTTTGCTCATTTTTTTCACAGAACTTGGCTAAAAATATTTACCTCTACCCTCCTCAGAACAGTGGGATTCAGCTAGCCTGACTAAAAAAACTGAATCTGAGTTAGTTAGTCTAAAAAAGCAACAAATGAACAAATAAACTCAAACCAAATTGCATCCTAGGATAAAATTAATTTGATTTATATCAGAAATCTTTGTATGATGAGGCTTACCATTTCTTATTCTCTAGATTATAGTTTTAACAATACAAAAAAAAAACAAACCAGAATTAAAATAAAATTATCATTATTTACAATTAAAATAAAGCACCATGTATGAAAAAATGGGAAGGCTTTTTTGAGTCCAAAATTGCAAATGCATTAGAAAAATAACAATTAGTGGCAATAATACAAACTTCATCAAAGATATTAAAAAATATTGCAATTTTAGGAAAAAAATATTGATGTTTCCATTTCAGGGAAATAATAGACAAAAAGAGATGTCTAGCAGATATTTTGCATTAATAACTCTCATTTCAAGAGCCAAAGTAAGATTACAAAATTTATCAAATTAATTTATCAACTCATTTTTGCTTACTTTTCTTCTTTCTCATATTACTTTCTGAATACCAATGGATTGTATTGTGAGCATCCTTTAAGCACTATGGTTTCTAAGTTTATATCTTTTCTGATCCAAAACTGTTGAAATGTAGAACATGGTGAAATACACAGAAAGAAAAACACTGCCAAGAGAAAAATAATACAATCTCTTCAATCTTTCCTTATTATTTACTTATTGAAGTAAGTGAGACATACACTGTGATGATTTGAGTACTGTGAATCAACTGAAAAATTGGGCAAACCCTTAGGAAAAGACCATGTGTAAAAGTGAATAAGGAAAAACCAAGCATGTGTATTCCAAGGCTATGACAGAAAAGTCATAATTGTCACCACTCTTTTTCACTGAACAAATAATGCAATTTCATACAGACCCAGAATATCTAGAACATCTGTCTCTTTATCAGAATGATTTGTGCTACTAAAGAAATTTATTTCTCACAATTTTGTTACTTTGTCACATAAAAATTGATCACAGACAAATAACCTCTATCTCCATGTTCCCTGACATTTATTGAGATTGATTTTTGGGGGCATGTCAAAAATTTTGAAACAAAATGAATTCTCTTAATAAGTGGATAAATCTTGCTTGTCTTTGTTTCTTGAACAGGATTAACCCAGAAATGATAGTTTCTTGCTCCCACAAGACAGATATTTGAAATGAAAAACTCAGGAGTGTGGTATTGAGTTGAGATATTTTGTTTCTCTTGAGGAAATTGAACTCAATAGAGTTAAAATCTTGCACAACAGCATTGTCCACTTTCTTTTCTCTGCCAAAGAGAAAGACCCCAACCTTTGTATCTTGTACAACTGCCAGTAGTATCTAACTTAGAATGCAGGTGATGTAGCATGACACACTCTTTTGCTGTAGAAAGGCAAAATAATGCTACATATATCCCAGTATCTTGATTCGCATAATGGAAAAAAATTTGGATGAAAGAAGTGATATAACCACAGTAAACAAGTGCAATAATTTTCTGTTGTAACAAGTGTTTTCTCAGATTCTCTATGACAAAAAAGATTTGAGTCAGAGATTTAAATAAATAATCCATCTGAGCTGTGTGTCTTATGCCTAAACAGACTCTAAACAGTACGAAAGGTTTATCTGGGAGTTGTTAGAACTATTTTTTAATTATTTTTATGAACTTACTGGTTCCTTCAATGATAAAATTTGAACATTTTCAACATTGCATAAGCCTAGTGAAATGGTTCTGAAGTGTTCCCTAGGTTGCCATTTATAGCAAAGCCAAAACAATGGAGGAGCAGAGTGACTAGAACCCATATTAGTGCTATTTGCCTCCATCACCATGCTGAAAGTTGCTGGAATCTGTCTTTCTCTGACTCTGTGGTCTACCTTCTACTAAGTATACTGATGGTTGTCCTTGATTCATCTACCATTTCCCTCTTTATCACAACAAAAATTGAAATATTTCAACTAGTCTTGAAAAGAAAGTATTTACTTGTGCCTGGGTAGCGTGCAGTACTATATAAAAAACCATAATACACTATATAACATATAATATATACTACCAATGATAGATGTTGTGGTTTAAAGGACAACAACTTTTTTTCTCCCTCCTGGAGGGGTTCTTTGTTTTTCTACTTCCGCCAGGGCACAGTTTCCAGCAGAGGTGAAGAGCCCACGGATTGGCTAATTTTAAGATGGGCACTTCATGTAGCCACTTGAACATTAGGGGCGTCTTTGCGAAGCTTACATTTTTAGGAGCGGGAAGTTTGAAGCTCTCTTCGACTTCCGTCCGCGGGGAAGGTAACACCAGCGTGGCCCTGTCCGGCCGCTCCGGGCCCCAGGGCCTGGGGGCCGTGCCGGGGCTGCGGCCGGGACCCCGGGACCCTGCCGGGTTTCCCCCCCCCCCGCCTCGGGCAGTGCTGCTGTTGCTCTGAGGTTGTTTTTTGCTTCCCCCTCCCTGCCTGAGGGAGAGGAGAATGGAACTCCAGGAGGGGGCTCCCGGCCCTCCCCTCTCCCGGGCTGGGCTTCCCCCCCCTCCCCCCCCAACAGAGAGAGAGAGAGAGAGAGAGAGATCAGCCTGCGGTTACCGGGATTTGAGCCAGAGAAGAAGGCTTCAGAAGCTCCTAAGTCAATGAGAAAAAAGTTAAAGACTAAAGGAGGGGAGAAAGAAGAGATGCCTTTAAGCTGAAAATCTTTTGTAAAGCCATGGTGATGAACTGCTCCTTGTAACTCACGGAATACCTTGGGGGGATGCAGCGAATGTCCTGCTTGTAACCTGAGCAAAGGCACTTGGTGCTGAAGCAGTTGTGATTAATGAGGAACCTGACCAGAGGGAGAGAAAGATGGGGACCAGGCTACAGAGATGAGCGATGAGAGTCCCTTGCCCTCGGGGATAGAAGAAGAAGACCCCTTGTTCCAGGAATGAGAAACCTTGCTTCCAGAGAGAGAAGACCTTTGCTTTCCTACCAGGACAACTCATCCTTAAAATGCCACCCCATAGTATATGAATGAGCCCTTGGATGACAGTTGTGGGAAAAGCTGTAACCAGGGGAAGACTTGTGTCACATGTGAACTAATATCCTTTCTGGGCGGGAGTTCACAGTGATATAGATTCTACGAGAGACTTGTGCTTCTTGTGGGAAAAATCTCCATAGTGAGACAAGAGAGACTCTTCTTCCAATTGGACTGATGAAAGCCTATTTCAAGAGTGGTAAATTGACCAGGGATTTTCTAAGTTTGTTTCTCTGTGTTGTTGGCGAGAAAGATAGTGGTAAAGGAAGATAAATGAGGTGGGAGAAAGGAACCATCTTGGGTGGGGGGCTGGGGGAGGAAGAAGAAACCACCTGGGGGTTGATTTTGATTTTTGTTGTCTTTTGTTAATAAACTATTTTTATCTTTGAAGTTTAGGCCTGTTTTGCATTTCTCTTAATCCTTATTTTCATGAAACCACTACACTGCTCTCTCGCCTGGTGTGAGCAGGTGAGCAGGTGAATGTGAAACCGCTACATTAAATGGTGTTTCCGCCCGGTTTTGAACAAACCCATGACAATAGATTTAGTCACTTCTATCTGTACTACTACAAAAATATTTTTTATATATTTAAATTGTGCTTTTTTTGAGACATCATAAGTTCTTTATCTCAGATGGATCTTGACACAGTTAAGTCTAAAATTCAGCTATTAAGTTTATTAAATACGTCTTGGTTTGTGTTTTTAGAATGTATAAACAGAATTTGTGGTCCTTTAAATGACAATATTCAACATTTTTTAAAGTATTTTTATTTCAGTCTGTAATTCTCAAATTAATCTTTTTTTTTCCAGATTTATTTTCACAGATAAATCTTTCCATGTTTTTAATCTTTCTTATCATCAGCCTTGAAATCTGCTATTTTCTACTCTATATAGTTTAGAAGGATGAAAAGAACTTAATAAAATATTCCAAGTAATGGAAATTAATAATCTAATACCAGATATTACAAAATATATTTAAAAAATGGCATAGACTTTCTGAGAGGAAATACTAGTTCATTTAACCATATGTGCAGAATTTGCATCAAGTTTTATTCCTGCCTTTTTCCCCAACATAATACTTAAAGTACATAAGTTCAAGTACATTCATTCTTCTCTTCTACCAATATATGATGCATTTCTAGTGTAAATGTGAGTAGCAGGATGATTATAATTCTTCTGTTGCATCCTGTAATGATATTTGGTGTGCTGACCTTTCATATATTTTATTTCACAGTAAACTTTTCTTTCGTTTTCTTTTTGGGGCTTAATGCTGCCATCACATAAAATGCCATTTTTATATCTGACAGCAAAGTTTGATTGCAAGAACAGTGGTTCATGAAAAAGAAGTTGAGCTTCCTATTGTTGGTGTCCAAAATGACAACTGCATTTTGTTTTGCCATTTCACTACTCAGACAGTTGCTGTCAAAACTTTATAACTCCCTGGAGAGAGTTAAGTGTAAGCAGACAGAAAGGATTTGCTTCCTCTAACAGAAACAAAGACATGCTTTCCAGGCATTTTTTGAGATCTAAAATATAATTGGCATTGTAATTTCATCAAGAGTGGCTTCCAATTGACTTGTAGTTAGGATTCTCACTGGGTAGACCTGTTTTGGTTTTATTTTCTTTATTTTCAGTTTGGTTACTTTTAGCAATTCAAGGCAGCTGATGTGCTATATAGCCTTTGGGTGTGCTATATAACCTTTGATGTGCTATGTAGCCTTTGTGCTATATAACCAGAGAATCACTATATCCAATTAAATCTCTGAAGTAGATGTCTGTTTACTATTCTTTTTATGTTACAATTATTTTCTCATCTTCCTACCACACCTATTTCACTTGTCACTTCTTGGATCTCAGCTGTTGACTTTTTGCAGCTTCTGCTGTTCACAATTAGGATTCCAGTTATCTTTGTAAATCTAACCCAAGTCGTATCTGACAATAGGATTTAGGTGGATTTGAGACCTAGATATTTTATTCAACTAGTAATTCAGATACAATAAGTCTACTGTTCTGCGGAAAAATTGACATGCTGTAGAACAAAGATTAAAAGAAAAATTGTTTTGTCTCATTTGCTTCATACTCTTTCCAGCTCCTTTACTGACCACTGTAGAAGCCGCCTCAGTAAACCTGGGCAACAGCAGGAAACAATGTTATGAGTGTGTGCTGGGTTTGTCAAGAATTAATCTGCTTCATACTAGGTGGTCCTGGGGCTGTTTTTATGGACTTGTGCAGAATACAGTGTTGATAATACAGAGAGTTTTCTTTGCTTCTAGGCAGTGCTCACACACAGTCAAGGCCTTTTCTGCTTCTCGCACCACCCCACCAGCGAGGAGGCTGTGGGTGCACAAGAAGCATGGAGAGGACACAGCCAGGACAGCTGACCCCAAGTGACCAATGGGTTATCATAGAATAACAGATTCATTAAAGTTGGAAAAGACCTCTAAGATCACGAAGTCCAAATTTTTAGCCCTTATTTGGAAAGCAAAAGCTGACCTTCCAGTGTCATTCTGTCTTCCTTGTAGTGAGGGGTCCAAAAATGAACAAAGGGTTTGAGATGCAGCCTCACCAGTGCCAAGCACAGAAGCACAATCCCTCCCCCTGTCCTGCTGGCCACACTATTGCTGACACTGGCCAGGATGCCATTGGCATTCTTGGGCACCATGAGCACACACTGGCTCATGTTCAGCTGCTGTTGACCAGCACCCCCAGGTCCTTTTCTGCTCAGCAACTTTCCAGCCACTCTGCCCCAGGCCTGTAGTGCTGCATGGGGCTGTTGTGACCCAAGTGTAGGCCCCCAGACCCAGAACCAGACATATGGCATCATGGAGCTTGTATGGCTCAGCATATAAAACTGGGGGAAGAAGGAAGGGAGCAATGTTGATGCTGCTTGTTTTCCCAAGTCACCATTATGTGTGAGGGGCCCCTGATATCCCAGGTACGGCTGAACACCTGCCAGCCCACGGGAAGCAGTAAATGAATTCCTTGTTTTGCTTTGCTTGTCTGCATGGCTTTTGATCTACCTGTTAAACCGTCTTCATCTTGACCCCTGCATTTTCTCTATTTCTATTCTTGTGATCCTCTCCCCCATCCCACCTTGGAGGGAGAGCAAGTAGCTGTGTAAGGCATAGCTGCTGGGTGAGGTTAAACCACAAAATAGGGAACTAAACTGAAAATCTGAAATGCTGAAATGTCTGAAATGCCAATGGAAACACAACCTGACAGAAAAAATGCCTGTGTGCACTTAATGCTTATCATCATGCTTTATATGTATGTAATAAATAGTAAGGGTTTGTTACTGCTGGGCAAAGAACAAACCATAGATTGATTGTAAAATGGCACACACTCCTGCCCAAACTGACATTAGTCTGAAAATATCAGACCTTTTTGCAGTGTGTTATTCATTAGAGAGTTGAAGACCATCAGGAATTTAGGATCAGCTACTCTAACTTTCTGTATGTTGAAAAACCTTAAAGTTCCCTAAGCTAGTTCATATTCAGCTTAGTAATGTGGGACCTGTTCTTTGACTTACATGTATCCACCCTGATAACTTCCATGATGTCTTAACTACTTATGTGGAACATTTAGAAGATAAATAGTTAGGAGGAGCTTTTCTAGAGTACTGATTACTTTGAGGCAAGAGAAGACTTTATGCAAATAAACCCAGCATTTTCTTGTTCTCAAGAGGAAATTCATATTTTTTTATAAAAGACTAGAAAATTGTCAAAAAACCTTATTTTCTGTGTAAGTACACTGAAGTCTGAAGCTGAGATTTCCAGTACAAAGAATATTAAAAGGCAGTTGTATTCAATTTGGTTATTGTCTATTGAATAATTCTTGACAAATTTGATGGGATTTCAGGAGTGGGAAGGACCATGTCATTGTGCTTCATGTTAAAAATAAACTGTGAAACATGGAAGACTTTATTTTTATTTTTCTTAAATCTTTGAAACATATTCTGCTCTGAAAAATTTATTGAATAGTTCTTGAACAAGTATCTTACTATTTAGTTACTTTTCTAAAACATTCTCTCCACAAGACCTGGTAGAAGCAAACCCTAATATTTTAACTATCTTAGCACCTTTTGACCCAGTATTTACAGGCAAGTGATCCACTCTATACTTTACCAGCTTCTCCAATTATCCAAAATATGAATGCGTGACACTGAGACTATGAAACTTTTGCAAAAAGGAATGAGACAAACAAATTGATTATACTGTCAAACTATAAGGGTCTATACGGTGTGTATGAACTTGAAAATGTAATTTGATGATATTATAAAAATAACACCATAATTACAGTGACAATTTGGTGAAAAGAGCCTTAGGCAGTCAGGAAAGTGCTGTAAGATGCAAGTTGGAATAGATTGCAGCAATGCTGCACTTTTCAGTAGCAGGGTATTGATCATGCGCTGGCTTATGGTGAAGAACATAGTGGAGACTTTCAGCCTGCAATACTAAGTGAGCCTCACATGAGAAAGACTGTGTTATTCCTTATGAACAGACCTGTTCTTCCTTAAGGACTTGTTTCTTTTAAATATATAATAGTATTTCTTTCTTAATGACGTACTCTTTTTATGGCATGATTTATGCCTGGAATGTAATTTTTTTTTGACAAAGAAAATATTAACTCTGGAATACCAATGAGATTCCCTGAAATATGAAAATAAACAGAAAACTAAAGAGAATAAGTTGTTTTTATTTCCCCAGAATAAACAAGGAAATGTGTATGGTTTGTAAGAACAGAGAAAACCAAGCCATTTCTTGTTACATTTCTGTACTAAAACATACCTTGATTTTCATTTGCTCACCATTAACTGAATTCTGCTCTGTAAAATACAGGTGTGTCATTGGAAAACACTAGTGATTTTTTATGAAAACTAGTAAAGGAGTGAGTAGCAAGTGAGGTCAAGAGTTATTATACATACCTTGAATAGCGTAGTATATGCTCAAATCTAGCAAATATTGGACTCAAGGGGACTACATCAATCTGTAAAATTAAACCCTCCTCTCAGGTAAGACTGACTCTTTTGGGCAGCTGACTTTTTTAAAACACTTTAACTGTTGTCATTCACTTCCTGAGGATTACTTTTGGTTAAATGAATTTGTTCTTTCTGTATTAAAGTGACTACAATTTTTTTTTTTCCCTGCAGGATTTTTTTTTATTATTTACTTATTTTTTCTAAAGCTGTGTACTGAGATTCAGATTTGAAAAAAAGGACCAATGTTTTCTGATTATTTGACAAACGAACACCAGCAATTTTTCATCTGATTGTATTCAGCAGTTGCAGAATTCCTTTAATTTAAAAAACCCCAAAACAATATAAATATGTCACATCATGTACAGGAATGCCCAACTTTTTTATTATCTTCTTTTTCAAATTTGAGATTGTGTAGGTGTAGCAGCTTGATCATGGACAGCACTCACCCAGTTTCTCACTGGCTCCCCTCTCCTGTGGTACCTGGAGAAAATAGAAGGAAGGCAAGAACACTCTTGGGATTAGATAAAGATCCTTTAATTGAGAAAGCAAAAGTTGTGTGCCAATCATGTGAATGGTTGGCATTAAAGTTAAATTTTCTCCAGTCTGATGAGCATACCCTTCTGCTTGAATATATGAAATTATGTGGAAAAAACTCCTATCAGTAAGGTAAAAAAACAACAAAAGACCAGACAGTTAGGAATCAAAAATGTTCAAAGATATAAACATATAAGTGAGCCTTTCAGGCGTCTGCTAGGTCTTTCAGAGGCCCTGGTAGATCTGCTGTTTACAAACAGAGAAGGGCTGGTGGGAGATGTGGTCAGAAGTCTTCTTGGGCTCAGTGACCACATATGATAGAATTTTGCAATTCTTGGTGAAGTTAGGAGCAGTTTTAAGAAAACTTCTACCCTGGATTCCCAGAGGGCATACTTTGGTTTGTCCTGGACACTGACTCAGAAAGTCCTTTGAAAAGAAGCCCTTAAAAACAAAGGGGTTCAGGAAGGCTGAACATACTTTAAGGAAGAAATTTTGAAGGTGCAGGAACAGGCCATCAGGACAAAGAAATGTGTGTGTTATCTTAGCCAGACTATTAAATTTCTTTTATTTCCATGTAGGTCCTAAAATCTGCTTACCTGGCTAACACTCCTTTTACAAGATGATGGATTAATTATCAGCTGTAATTAAAAGCTGATTGCAGAAGGGCTTCAGTGTATAGACAAGGTGCAGGAGACCCATTAGCTTTACAGATCTCAGTGGGAAGCACTGGGCTGGGTGGGTCTGTTACAACCTCCAGGCAAAAAGGAGACTAAGCTGACACCATAATGTTTTGATGATTTGCTGTTTGCTGGCTACACTTTGACAAATCATTACAAATTTTCAAAGGAGCTGTTAAAAATCCCCTTCAGTGCACAGTGTTTTAAAGATCCTTAAGAAAAGCATCTTGCCAGACTGATATGTTATCATGCAGGTTTTCCATGCATGCTTATTAAAAAGGATTCTGATATTCAGAAATCTAGGTTAGAATTTCAAGTAACCGCAAAATGCACCCCTATGAGATCTCAAGGAAGTAAAAAACTGTTTTCCCTATTCACTGACCTTGACACTGTGAAAGAGTAATTTGACTTACCATGAATTAATGGCATTTTTCTGTGGTTTCCTTGTAACTGTAGTTTCAGGCTGAGTACATTAAGTCCAATTAAGGACTGCAGAAATATTGATCAGATTCAGGATAAATGCTTGCACCATTTTCTCTGCCTACAGGTGGAAAACCTCAGTCCAGTCATTTCAGCCTGGACAGAAAAATTGACAACATCTGAGGTTACAGCTATACCTGAAGACAATAAACATGACTCAAAAAGGGATGACCTACAGACTTTTGATATGGAAGAAATATCCATCAGCATAATTTCTGAATACTAGCTTCATTCCTGTCATTTTAAATACTAAATAAACATTTGGGAGATAGTGGAGAAGTAGGTCAGAACCTTATAAAAATACAGCCACCTACCCTGGTACAGTACAGAAAATTAATCCCTTGTGTAACTGTACCTCATGGAACTACTGTAGGGATGAGCAGGCCAGTATTTTGATAGTTGTGTGGTCCAACTGAACAGTTATGAATTTCCAATGAACTAACAAGGAATTATAATAATTTCAGTTTTCAAAACTGAAAAAAGTACTCCTTTTCACATGCTGTACCCACGTGTTGCTGCTCACATCTACCCTCAGCAGAGTCCCAGATCTATTCCAAAAAAGCAATGTATTGTACACAGCAAAATACAGATTTTATAAACATATAGAGTTCTAAGACTAAATTTGGGATTTTGTGCTAAAATCAGGCCCATTTTCTATCAAAAATTGGAAACCTACACTTTCACCTCATTCTGCTCATATGAAGATAAGTTATTGTTTTATGGGGATAGTACTGCATAGCATTTCCTGTTGATTTTCACAGATGGGGTGGTGGAGTTTTTCCTTCCTTGCTGTATCAGTTGCATATTTGTTCAGGTATGTATGCACATGAGTGAGATAAAGGAAATACCTCAAAGCTAAGGAATAAATATATTTCTGGTTTGGAATTCTATGGTGCCTTTTCTGGAAATGGGTGACATGAAAACATCAAGGTTGCTAATCATTGTCAAAATGTTACAGTCTATCAAACTACCATCATAAATAGCCCCTTTGAAATATATTTACCTATTTTAAGCACTTTATTCCATAACTACTCTGTGAATCTGGCCCTCTAAAGTACAAAGAAATATATGTGACTGTGGGATATTCTGGAACCAGACAGCTTTGTTTCAGATCCTGCATAATTTTATATCAAAACACACATACTTGAAAAGTTTTATTTTCTCAGTATTGTTAAAATGTGTCTTATCTTACTCATTTGCCTAATCCCGATGGGTCTCCATTACAGTCCAGGATAATTAAGCTACGTCTTTCAGGAGCTTGCATGAGTGGAAGAACTAATCTAGTTACATTGTTCTGGTGCTTTTACATTTTCTTTCCTTGTTAGACTGCTAGATAAATGGTTAAATATGAGCCTAAGAGCAGACAGAACTGCCCTGATTCTCTCAGGAACCCCTGATTACTCATCTACAAACAAAATGTGTCAAAATTATGGCTGCCATGGCTTAAATAGTGAGACATGAAAATTGTAAATTATGTACCAGTCTAAATTAATTTACTGGAAATAAATGTAATTTACAAAGATCTACTGGTTGTGAAACAGAGACTTGAAAGATCTGTTGCGAAAAATTATATGTTTTCTTCTTTCTGATACTTGTTCAGACACTTTTTTCTTCCAAAATTAATTAACTCAGTAATGATCCAGTAGTAATTAAAAGAGATTCTCGTTTCTTCAGAAGTTATGTTCTCCTGAGAAACAACAAATACAGGATCTGAGACATCACTAATCTTTACCCTTCTTCCTCTACCACCCTTCTAATTAGGCATATCAAATGACAGAAAGGGTTTAACCAATTAGAACAAAAAATTATTGAAAAAGCCTGAATCACATTTGTTAGATCTTAGGCATATTTTTCCGTGTTAGCTGCTGTAATTGCAAACTCTGAAGCCATTATAATGAGAAAGGGAATGAGAAGCAGTGGTTATGGAGCAGTGTATCTGACAGAGTGAATTTATGTGCTTTCAGGCCCTATCCAAAATTTATTGAAATAAATTTAGATATTCTGTCAACACTTGAGTAAGACTTACTGACAGACAAATACTACCCAATCACAAATCAAGCTGTAATGGAATGCCATCTCTTTTTTTTCACCATATGAGTAGGTCAGTGAATTGTGTTTTAGTGAAAAGCTGGTTTTGACCTTGTAATCTTCAGATCATTTTCCTTCTGTTTAGTCACTCAGAATTTACTATTACTCATGTAAAAAATAGATTTTTCAAGTTTAATATACTGATCTACAGAAATTAGTTAAATATACTGATGTACAGAAATTAATTCTGAGTCTGGTTTAGGATATGTGGATAAACATTTAGTTCAATAACTTATAAAATTCCTTTTAATTCCTCTGATATTGATAGACCTATTTTATTCTGACAGAAAAATATTTTGTTGGCTCTCAGATATATCCAATGAGGAAGATTTTGCAGGTACAGCAATATTGTTGATATTTCTTACATGAGATGACAGATAAAGAAGGCAAAGCCTAGAGAAGATGTACAGTAAAAAAGGAAAAACAANTACTTTAAAGTAATATTTGTCCAGTTTGTCTGAAAATGGTAGTTCTTCCACAGTTCCAAAAGTATCTTCAGCTGTTTTCTACTTACAAACAACAGTCCAGATTCTGTCTGGATTATGCCTAAATTACTAAGTAGACATCCCATCTTTATTTGGTCTA